>PVIW01000770.1:0-399954 GCA_004026585.1 Noctilio leporinus | reverse complement strand
TTCAGGTCCTTTGCCCATTTTTTAATTGGGCTGTCTGTCTCCCTGGTGTTGAGTCGCATTAGTTCTTTATATATTTTGGAGATCAGACCCTTGTCTGAGGTATCATTGGCAATTATGTTTTCCCATACAGTTGGTTCCCTTTGAATTTTGCTGATATTTTCTTTAGCTGAACAGAAACTTTTCAATTTGATATAGTCCCCTTTGTTGATTCGTTCTTTGATTTCCTTTGCCCTTGGTGAAGTATCAGTAAACATATTTTTGCATAGGATATCCAAAAGTTTACTACCTATATTTTTCTCCAGGACCTTTATGGTGGCATGCTTATGTTTAAATCCTTTATCCATCTTGAGTTTATTTTGGTGTATGGTGTAAGTTGGTGGTCTAGTTTTATCTTTTTGCATGTTGCTATCCAGTACTCCCAACACCATTTGTTGAATAGACTGTTTTTACTCCATTTGATGTTCCTTCCCCCTTTGTCAAATATTAGTTGACCATAGAGACCTGGGTTAATTTCTGGGCTCTCTATTCTGGAACTCAGAGAAGTTTTAAGTATTTTTAAAAAATTTATTGAGATGACATTAGCTAATAAAATTATATAGGTTTCAAGTGTACATTTCTATGATATATGATCAGTATATTGTATTGTGTGCCCACCACCCAAAGTCAAATCATTCTCTGATACCACATATTGGCCCCCTTTACCTTTTACCACTTCCTCACCCCTATTCCAACTAGTAACCATCTAGTAACCACTGTGTCTATGAATCTCAGTTTTACATTCCACATATAAATGAAATCACATGATTCTTAGCTTTTTCTAACTGACTTAATCTGCTTAGCATGATTTCTCATGGTCCATGCATGTTGTCTCAAATTGCAGTATTTCATCTTTTCTTACGGCTGAACAGTATTCCATTGTATACATCCAATCACCTATTGAAGGACATTTTTATTGTTTTCATGTCTTGGCCACTGTGAGTAATGCTGCAATGAACATAGAGGTGTGTATATCTTTGGGAATAAATGTTTTCAAACTTTTTTGGGTAGGTACCCAGAAGACGGATTGTTGAGTCATATGGTAACTCTACTCTTAATTTTTTTTAAAGGTCTTTTTTAAAAATTTTGAGAGAGAGGAAGGGAGAAAGGCAGAGAGGGAAAGAAACATCAATGTACGATTGCCTTTCACCTGCCTCCAGCCACAGACCTGGCTGGAGACCTGGCTTGCATCCTGGTTCTGTGCCCTGGCTGGGGAATCGAACAAGCGACCTTTGAGTTCGCAGGCCAGCGCCTTATCCACTGTGCTACCAGCCAGGGCAGGCATTCTTAACTTTTTGAGGACCCTCCATGTGGTTTTCCACAGTGGCTGTGCCATTTACATTCCCACCAGCACTGAATGAGGGTTCCTTTTTCTCTACCAGCTCTTCAACTCTTGTTATTACCTGTGTTGTTGATAATAGACATTCTAATAGATGTTTAGTTGTATCTCATTGTAGGTTTGATTTGTATTTCTGTAATACCTAGTGAAGCTGAGCACCTATATCTTTTGGCCATTTGTATGTCTTCTTGGAAGAAGTGTCTTTTTAGGTCCTCTGTCAATTCCTTAATTGGATTTTTTGTTTGGTATTGAGTGTACAAGTACTTTACATAGTTTGGGTTTGGATATTAACCTCTTATGGAAACTTATTTGCAAATATCCTCTCCCATTTAGTTGTTTGCCTTTTTGTTTTCCTGCTGGTTTCTTTGTTGTGCATATCTTTTTAGTTTGATATAGGTCCATTCACTTGTTTTTACCTTAACTTCCCTTGCCTTTTGGGTCAAATTTATAAACTCTTTTCAAAGACCAAGATTTATAAGTTTAGTGCCTATGTTTTATTCTATGTAATTTCATTGTTTTTGATCCATTTTGAGTTAATTTTTGTAGGTGGGGACACACTTGGTCTAGTTTCATTCTTTTGCATGTGGGTTTCCAATTATTCCAGCACCGTTTATTGAAGAGGCTTTCTTTTTACCATTGTATGTTTTTGACTCCTTCCCCAACAATTAT
This sequence comes from Noctilio leporinus, assembly GCA_004026585.1. Lineage (NCBI taxonomy): Eukaryota > Metazoa > Chordata > Mammalia > Chiroptera > Noctilionidae > Noctilio > Noctilio leporinus. Next base: position 397,910 of record PVIW01000770.1, on the reverse strand, counting down.
TTGCCTATAAACATGTGGTTTCATTTTGGGATTCTCAATTCTGTTCCATTGGTTTCTATGTCTGTTTTTCTGCCAGTAATATGGTGTTTTGATTATTGTTGCTCTGTCAGGTAGTGTGACACCTCCAGCTTCATGCCTTTTCTTTAGGATCATTTTGGCTATTGGGGTCTTTAGTGGTTCCATATAAATCTGATGATTATTTTTTTGTTCTAGTTTTTAAAAATGCCATTGGGGTTTTGATAGGGATTATATTAAATCTGTATACTGCTTTGGGTAATATGGGCATTTTAACTATTCTTGCAACCCATGAACATAGAATATTTTTCCATTTCATTTTGTCTTTTTCAATCTTTGTTAATAATGCTTTTCAGTTTTCAGTATTTATGTCCATCATGTCCTTTTTCAAGTTAATCCTTAAGTATTTTATTTGTTTTGCAATTGCAGAAGGTACTGTGTTTTATTTCTTTTTTCTAAAATTTCATTGTTAATATATAAGAATGCAGTGTGAGGGGTTTTTAATTTAAGAGGAAACTTTTTCTTAATGTGATACAGGTAGACTATGGTGGAGAAGCTGGGAAAATAAATCTCCAACCTCTCTTCTTTCTTTCTTTTGGCCTCCTGGCATTATCCTATGGTGGCTGATCCCAGCTGGAATCCAGAGTTAAGAGATACTATACATCTAGGTCAGGTGCACAGGCACAGTGAAGACTGAAGGAGAGTAGGTTTGGAGAAGCATATGAAAGATATTCAGCACAAATTAGGTTTGCAGAAGCATATGAAAGATATTCAGCACAAATTCTATAAAAGCATAAAGGAAAATTATTAGAGAAGGCTGGATGATAGGAGAAAACTGCACTAAGCAGACATTTACATTGAACCTTGACATTTGAACAGTATTTTAAGCAGAAGGAAAGGAAGTTACCAGAATTCATGTCAAGGAAACTATTTATAGAAAGATATTAGAGTATATAAATGTTAGGATTATTTGGGTACCCTAAGTATTGTTATTACCAAACTTTAATGTTTGTATAAGTAATAGCACATAAATCTGACAATCCAGGATTTTGTTACTTTAAGAGGACACAAAGATTAAAAACTTCAGTTCATATCATTTCTAGGGTCTTTTTATAGATGTAAATAGAGCATTTAATTATTTTGGAAGAGATAAGGTAAAACAAAATTTGGGGAGGTCACTTTTTTAGATTTTTTTATTCATTTTTTTTTGTATGTGTTTAGAAATGATTTGAAACTGTCTTTTAAATTCTCATGGTTGTTGCCGCTTTTCATCTGTTTTTCTGCCTTATTCAACTCTTTCTTGTTTGGGAGAATTCTGGAAGGTAGAGGGAAGAAGTTGGGAGGATTTCATGCAAGAAGAGATATGACAAAAAGGGATATTGGAGATGGGAAAGGAACAGGTAGAGGGTAACTAGGTGGAAAACGATTAAGAAAGCAAGGTAAGGGAAGTGGGTGGGGACAGAAGAGGAAGAGGAAGAGGTGGATCACGTGGTGTTGCTTTAGCGTAAACAGATCAGAAACTTCGAAGGGAGATACATTTTTGTACCAAATCAGCTAGTTCACCTTGAAGAATTTTCATTATCGAAATGAGGAGAGTGATAAATAAAATACAAAGCATTATAAAAAGTGTGATATTATGCGATAGATGTGAGCACATGCAAGGAACTCATTAGCTGCTAATTTCCCTTCTCTCTTTTTTTTTTTTTTTTCAAACCACCACAGGGAACTACCAATCATGAATTTAGCCCCTATGTTGCTACTGATCTGATTGATTTGAAACAATTGCCTAGGACACCCAGCATTTATAATTTAACTCAAGCTTCTTTCTTATCACTCTAAGGGGGTCAGAAGTAAAACTCCAACATCAGAACCAATAAAGAATCAAACAACTCTGTAAGCTACGGAGAAGTTGTAATATAATTACAAATATACAATATAATTGTATATTACAATATACAATTGTAAAATTACAATATAATTACAAAAATCAACTTAAAAGAAAATAGAAGTTATTATTAAAAGTACATGATCTGTCTGAATTAAAATAGCAAAAGAAGGTTATGGTTCTCATCTTTTTATGGTTCAGGAAAAAAACACTTAAAAGAATTAATAGTAAAAATGCTATAAGAAAGCATTTGATAGAATAAAGGTTACTAGTGGATTGTTAAAGCAAAAACAGCCCACAAGTGCAGCAGAAATTACTTTTAAAAGACTTACTATCTTCAGTTAAAAAGAAAGAACCAAAAAACAAAAACAAACAAACAAAAAACAAACCAGGAAAGAATGATCAGAGTTTTATAAAACACTTTGGGCTAAAATTTGCCTTCTCACTTTATTAACAACAATGGGCACACCTCAGGGACAGACCCTGATGGTTCCTGGAGTGACTTTATGGAGTTGCTTGGGACTCTGACTTCCCCTGCACACAACGGGAAGCACTGAGGTCCTACAGTGCTCGCTCTTCTGAGAAGTTTGCTGAATTGTAAGTAGGGCACATTCAATGTGCTGCCCTGATCTGGATTTTTGCCATTCCCCTAACTCACCAAAATATTATTTTCTAAAGAAAAATGATCAATATCATTATAAAATATAGATACTATCTCTATTCTCCTACCTACCAACAGATTTGATTCAGTAAACATTTTATAATATGTTCTTAGAGTGAAAAAATATATTGTTGTAGATCAAATGTCTCAAATTTGATGTTAGTTCCATTTGGCCAGAAGCTTCACAATGCAGTGTTATTTCTAAAAATGGTTATTTTTTGATGCTGAAAATAAAAATATTTATATATTTATAGTAATTGTGTTTTGCATCAGTAGTATTTTAAAATATATTACCGAAAATCTTTATTTTGTGTAAAAGACTATTTCTATGTGTTCCAAATATAATTTGCCCCTTTGAGAATCTATAGTCATGTATTAACTAATAAAATGGCCTACCTGGTTTGATTACTACTCTCTTTAATCAATCAATGAATTTAACATATCAATATCCTCTTATATTTAAGAAATCAACTGAGAAATTGACTTCAACCTAAAAAAAATAACAAAATTACATTCTCTTTGGCCTTACATGCACTATGTTCCCTCCTTTGGAGACAGTCAGAAAATACCAGTTTTGCTATTTGTGGGGTCTATGTCCTGAAAAGCTTGATATGCTTTTTAACCCTATTTTACTGCTCTGGAATTTTAACAACATGGTTCATGCCCCCGTTTCATATCATTTGCAGTACCTTAAACTTTTCAGGCATTTGTAGCTTGAGAGAAGGCACTGAATACAATTTGATTTCTAAACTGCCTTTATTCTGACAGAGAGACAAAGAATATACAGTAGAGAAGGTCAGTATTGCTATTCCATGGGAAGTATTGGTATTCTGGTCAAAGTCTTATTTTAGAAATTAAATGCAACTTCAGGCTTCACAGCTCACTGGCTATTTCTGTGAGCAAAAGGGAACAATTACAAGCTGTTATTAAGGCAGCATAAGTGTTGGCATCAATGCAGCTTTTAAGAGAAAGTGACATAGGTCAAAGACCCTGGTGGCCAAATCATGTTAGTGATATTGACTTTATGGTTAGCACTGTCCTAGATAGGACTTGAAAGGAGTAACCCAGATGCAATAGACTACGATGAACTCTCAACTCATTGCATAATTTGTATCTGTTACCTCTGATGGTCCTTGATATTTCTTTCATAAGGGCCCTCAGATATCAGCGTAACAGAAAAGCCTTTGAGAATTACAGTATTAGGATGTAAGCTATTCAGGACCTGGGCAGATGTGCTTGAAAGATGAAGCACTTCAATTTCACGAAAATCAGAAACTGGACTTCATAAACAGGAAGAGAACAGGTAAAGATCACGTCTACATGAATACCCATGTGGAGATGGAATGGGATAAAAAAGACACAGGCCTGCTGCCCTTCTTAACAGTGTGCTAAAAAGTTTCTGAAAACTTCACTTTTTTAAAAAATTTTAACTTTATTGTTGTATTACATCCATCCTCTTTTTACTCCCCTCTGTCCCCTTCCCCACCCACCCACTCCCCGACAAAGTCAATGCCACCTGTTGTCCATGTCCATGGTCCTTCCATACTAGGTTCTTGTCTAAACTGCTCCCCTTCTTTGCCTGTTCCTCCCCTCTCACCAACCCCCTTTCCCCCTGCCCACTGAAGGCCTATTCACTGTATTCATATATCTGGTTCTGTTTTGCTTGTTTGCTTTGTTCATTATTGTCCTATAATGGGTGAGATCATATGATATTTGTCTTTCACTGACTAGCTTATTTCACTAAGCATAATACTTTCTAGTTCCATCCATGTTGTTGCAAAGGTTAGGAGTTCCTTCTTTCTTTCTGCTGTGTAGTATTCCATTGTGTAAATGTACCAAAGTTTTTTGATCCAATCATCCACTGATAGGCACTTAGGCTGTTTCCAGCATTAAGCTATTGTAAATAGCACTGTTATAAACATAGGGGTACATAGGTTCTTATGAATTGGTGTTTCAGAATTCTTCGGGTATAGTCCTAGGAGTTTCCTTAGAAGACTAAAAATGGAACTGCCTTTTGATCCAGTAATTCCATTACTAGGACTATACCTGAAAACTTCACTTAATTTTAAGAAGACATTTAAATTCTATATAATTATTAAAATTATAACATTTAACTAGATAACTGTGTATGGGTTTTATATTGGAAATCTAAAGTTGTTTGCTCCTGAAGAATTAAAAAAAAATGGATACATACTTTTGAAAACTTAAATTGAAGTAGTGTCTACTGTATAAAATTCTCTATATTAGTATTATACTTATTTCTGATATTTATTCTTATTTTCCAAAATGCTCTTTTGATTCTTTTTTTATTCTTTTTCCTTAGCTGCTCCCTCTCATTTCAGGCTTTTCTAACATTTAAACTAATCCAATAACTTATTATACTAAACTATTTGTTATGAAATACTTAAAATGTACTTAAAAGCATAATCACTAGTAAAATAAGCATAATATATACATCAACTATATTCAAAAATATTTTAAATATTTCCTGTATATTTTATGCAATGTATTCTACATATACATATAAAAATACTTTCTTTCTTTTTTATACATTTTATTTATTTATTTTAGAGAGGGGAAAGGAAAAAAGAAAGACAGGGAGAGAAACATCAATGTGTGGTTGTCTCTCACATACTCCCACCTGGGGACCTGGACTGAAACCCCAGCATGTGCCTTGACTGGGAATCCAACTGGTGACCTTTTGGTTCATAGGCTGGTATTCAATCTGCTGAGCCACATCAACCAGGGCTACAAATATTTTCTTATTGAATCATTTCATAGTACTTAACAAAACAACGGTGATAATTCACCCTTAAATAATTTGACATCTCTCAACACAAAGCGATTCTCTTTATATAATCAGACCATCATGATATTTTAATAAAACTTAAAATAATTTAAAGTAATTTCCTAAAGTTAGGTAATAAAATCTTTATAGCCAAATTTCCTCCACAATCCTAAAAATGTATTTTATTTTTTTTGGGGGGGGGGTGGAGTTAGGATCCAATTAAACATTATACATTTAATTAAATTATTATTACTCTTAAATATCTTTTAATTTTCCTATTTCCTCCTATAAAAGTATCTTTTGAAAAGATCAGGTCAATTGTATTTCAGAATGCTCCACATTCTGAATTTGTGATTTGCCTTCTGATGTTATTTAACTTGTTCTTCCCTTGCTGTGTATTTTACTATTATTGATCCTGTATAAGCTCTTGATTTGATTCTCTCTAATATTTATGCATTAATCTATTTTTCATAGCTAAGCTAAACTTTTCTTTAAGGCACAGACCTGATTATGCCATTTTTCCTCACAAAAAAGTAACATCCAAACTCCTTGGAAGCATCTTCAAAACCATCCAGAGTCTGGCTTTTATACTCTTTCCTTCACGGACAACCATCTATAGTTCCCCACTGCAGGCTAACCCATGCCAGGAAAAGAGATGGAAGGCTTGACTGGGCATAGGAGAGAAATAGTAACTTTTTAAATATAAAATCACTCATTGATATAAAAAAATAAAACTGGATAAGCTAGAGAAAAATTAATTTCATGTTTCTCATTTCAGTATCCTCTTCTTAGATAAAAACTAAATCATAATAATATTTAAAAAATAAGAGGCATGTTGTTTTAATAACACTGATAGCATTCTTTAGTATATAACTAAACTAAATGAATATTTATGGTAAAAAATAGATAAACTCTTACAAGTTTAGACACCATTATCATTTTTTGTCCTTATTATAACCTAACAACAAGTGGCTAACTGAAAGTGAAAGTATTTATTTTATGTCTTGCTACTCTGCATTCATTAGAGTTTATGGAAAAGAAGTAGGTTAGTCCCTGGCTGGTGGCACAGTGCATAAGGCTTCGGCCTATAAACCCAAAGGTTGCTGGTTCGATTTCCCAGCCAGGGCACATAATCAGGTTGCAAGCCAGGTCTCCAGGCAGGTCAGTAGCTGGAGGCAGGTGAAAGGCAACCATACATTGATGTCTCTTTCCCTCTCTGCCACTCTCCTTACCCCTCTCACTAAGAAATAATAAATAAAATCTTTAAAAAAAAGTAGATTCTTATTTCATATGTGTATAGACATATATTGATAGAGATACATATATATATATACACACATGTTATATACATATAACAATACATATTGATATATACATACATATCAATTTTCTATGTTTAGATCTGTCACATGGTCTGTTCTACTTTAGAAAAAACAGATTTCTTGGTTTAGTCTATCTTTTGCAGTTCATTCAAGCATGAAAATTTACATTAATCTCAGAAAAGTATTAGTAGGTTGAGGAATAGGCTTCTAATATATAGAATGAAAATATTCTAAATTTAATCTCCAAGGAAAATGTTTATAACTTGTATAATTGACATATCAGATTTTACAATTTGGAAATAGATAGTACATATGGGCATTAATACAGAATATTAGAAATGATAATCTAAGATAACCAAATATCAATACTTTTCATTCTGTGTCCTTTTTATCATTAATATATTTCCTAGTCATTAATTCAGCCACAGGTCAATTAATTTCACTAATTGATTGCTTTTAACACATTTTTAAAAATGTTTAGGCATTGAAATTGATTTGTTGAACAGAATTACATTGCCATGAAATGTCTTGGTAATTCATTTATGATTTGATGGTTTATTGAAAAAAAAATATTTGCCCTTTTCCTTTTGTAATCTTAGCATGAGAAAGTATTTTTTTTTATATATGACAGTGATAGATAATGCTTGTCATATGGAATTTTAATATAGATCAGAATTTTGTCAAATCAATTTGATGATCTTTATGTGTTTAGAAAGGTTTATATAGACTTGTTTTTCCTAAATCTGCTAATTGAACTATGAACAAACACAAGTGTGATGATAACCTATTACCTTCATTAGCTTACTTTGGTTTTGGTAACTGTGCCAACATTTTATAAGAATAAATTATTGTTCAGATCTTCTAATTAAATTGTGGAAAGAATGGTATATGTCATCCATTCACTGAACTACCTCTTCTTGAAGTATTTTCACTTAAAATAGAGTATGTATGAGTCATTGTATATTTTTGTGATTAAACAAGTATAAATCATGAAAAATAACATGTATAATACTGCAAAATGAACTTTAAATTTGAGATTTACACTTACAGAAATATTTTCTTTGTACTAATATTTTAATATTTGAGGCTCAGAATTATTTTAATCTAGTGTGATTTCTATTCAGTACTTGAAAACCATGGCAGTATGTACAGATGGTGAACTGTAATATGTGGAATTTCTAATGAGATTATTCAACTTGAATTATTTATATTCTAAATAATTGTCACCCTTTAAGACTCATCAGATGCGGGAAGCTTAAAAATCACCACCAGACTTAGTTAATATATTTCTTTCCCTCAATGTACTTGGAAAGCTGGGATGAGTGATTGAGCTGAGTGCCACAGTCAGAATGCAGGCTCAGTCCTCTGTATATTAGGATAATAATGCTGGTAGCAGCCTCACCTAGTGTGGTGCAGCTTCAAGGCCTTGAAATGCCATTCATCCTGCCTGTAATGAACACGATGATGATCATAATGGTGATAATGGTGGTAAATTCTAACACTAAGGTGGTGCTTGCTGATCTAAGTCTTTTATATAAATGAGGTCATTTAATTATCATAACTTTATGAGGTAGGTGTTACTATTACTTCCATTTTATAGAAGAGGATATTGATAAACAATGATATTTAACATTTGCCTAAAAACAGCTAGGGCCAGTTTTAAAATACAAAATGTCTAGATCCAATGTTGATATTCATTCTTTTTACTTTGCAGTTTCTTTTAACTGCAGACATTCACTTTGCTGCCTTTTTTATCACTCAGAGCACAGCTACAATATCACTGACTTACAGAGGGGCTTCCCATGTCAATCAGTCTAAACTGGTCTTGTTACATCACACCCCCCATTTCCATCTCTGTTGATTCCATTACCTTATATTCTTCTTAATTCCTTTATACTTCTCATTATTATTTAAATATATAAATCATCTATCTATCTATCTATCTATCCATCATCTATCTATCTCTTTCCATTCTTCGTCTCTTTGAGCAAAGAAAAATTATCAGTCTTGAGAATCCTATTCCTGGTATCTGTAATGACTGGTACATTATGGATAGCTACTTAATAATTGTTCAAGAATTTATATAATGGGATAAATATTTGTCATATTTGTAGAATTAATTGAATTTTTGTGAGGCTTGCATACCATAAAACATTTCAAAATCATGGTATTTTAATTCTTTAATCTTACTTAAATGTTTTAAAATATAAATAATCATAGTACCTATATTACATAGTTGATTTGAGGCTTAAATTCAATGGTATTTGTAAATTTGCCATATTTCCTATACAATAGTCTCTCAAATGTTTACTTTATGTATTATGCCAAGAATGATCTTCTTTGAATGGAGAGAAAATAGAACATGGAAGAGTATCTAACTGAAGCAAGATCAGACCGATAACAAGGGAAAGCTTGATATCAAACCAATTCAGAACCAGAATTGGAAGTTTACTTCACAACCACACTCTACAAATATGTGTTAGTTCTGGAGGAATGCTTGGGTTTAGCCCAAAAGAGACACTGGGGTCAGAAAGATGGTGATTACAAGCAAAGGATGTGACTGAGATGGTGGTCCTGATGTTTTCCTTATATATCAGCCCATTGGAAAACGTGTCCTCCTCCCCCCATTTTTGCAGAGGCAGAAGTTGCTTTGCAGTGACAGGGCCTGGAAAACTCCCTTTTCCAGGAAGAGGAGAGACTGCGTGACTTTGCTAGCCCAGTAGATCTGAAAGAGAGGGAGAAAGGAGCAAACTCTGCTCCTAGTCTAACTCACCTTCAGAGAGACCACATCTCTGTTTAAGAGAAGCCCTGGGGTGGAAGCAGAAAAGGACATTCTTGACTCTCCACTCCTTCCAAGTAGCAGTGAGAGAGGTTCCCTTGCAATTACTTAATCACTAACACTTTTGTTTTGGTTAAGTGAAATACACATAACGCATTCCAAAGTATTTACTTGGTTTGGTTTCTTCCCCCCTCAACTCGGTTATTGTCATCTTCACAAAATATTAAAGATAAACAAATCAGGCAAGTTACCCTTGGGAAGAGACAAGTACCTGATCAGGATGTAATAATTCCGGCCGCAGGGCTGATGGGGAAGAGGCACCCTTTAAGGAGGGCTCTTGGGGCACAGCCTGGTGGTGTGCACGTTCCCGGAGACAGAATGGCTGCTGGCGTAGAACCAACACTCACAGTTGAAGTTTTCATCTCAGCCTGCGGAAATGGGATGACATAAAAATTTCCTCCATGAGATAAAACATTGTCATCATTAATAGAAAACTCCCTTTTATAGACATGCCTGGAGACTTTTTAGCATTTCTGTGTGCTCACAGATAAGTACATTCTGCTTAAAAGCATCCTCTACATTTTTATCACCTTGTCATTAGAGTAAATGTGAATGGTATGCGCAGGCAGGATTGTCGACGGCCGTTACATGGAATATTGAAGAAGTCCCTCATCTCTTTGACTAATTAGACATGAGTTGTTAGCTCTTTTGATTATTTTTGAAACTGCTCACATTCGTGTAGTAGATTTTGCATAATTTACCCAGTTGTACACATTTGAAAACTCCCTCTGTGCCAGCCAGGGTATTGCTCTCTGCCAATTTGTTACTGCTGCATTACCATCTGAGGCTGAATTATCTTACAAAATGATCCATTGGTTTGAATGATGAAACTTTCAGTGAAAATATTTTTCCATGTTTAAATTATGAACATTTATATCAAAACACTATATTAAAGTTTAATGCACAAAAATAAACATTATTAAAAATATACACATTATTGATTTTGTAAACTTGCCTCATTATTTTAAAGGCAAAATTTTACTAGGACTTCCTAGTTTTTGTCACCTTTTCCAAAGACTATTCCAAAGATTGAGGCTATTACTTTCATTTTCATAGTGTGATTAAATTTTATCAACATTGAGATTGCAGTAGTATAATTTGTGTACCATTTTGCACAATGCCATGCTAACTGAAACTCTGGCTTATTGGAATCATCTCACTTTGTACAGGTGGTTGGTAACAACTGAGCCAGACAAAGCAAGACACAGTTCCAACCTTCCTCAGTCTCTGTTGACACTGTGGTTTGCAAAACAAAGACTGACTGTAATTTTAATAGAGTAACTTTCCTCTTTAATTCAGTAAAATAAACACAATCAAGGGTTTCCTCTCATTAAGCAGTGTTGAGTAGTACTTTCTCTTTGATGAATTCTCAGAGGCTAAAATATTAGAGATGAACATCTAAAATTTGTAGTTAATAATTTATTTACTTTACATTAACCTTGCTTTCTGAAAGTGAAAAATATCATCACTACTGGCTTAATGGTATTGCCTCATGTATGATGGTCACCTGAATTCTGAATATACTTGACATTGTACTTGACATTGGACATTTTTAGTTCTGGCCCCATAACATGTTTCTTCTCTAAAATTCTTAAATTTATCTTGAAAACAACTGTAGAACATTTATCACCTCTGATCCATTTGTATTTTTTAAAGAACATATCCTAATTTCAGAAGGATAAAAGGAAAACACAAGGGAAATTATAGTGTTAAAAATAATCACAATGATAACTTTGTATAAAAGTATATAATTTTAAATGTGCAAAAATTCTTTCCATTTTTACACATTGTGTCACAGAGGCACAAAGTTTGTATTTAGAATGATTTGATTTTTAAATTTAATAAGACCTAATAACAATTCAACTGAGTAAAATTAAAGATCACATTGGCTTCATCCAGCAATTCATGAATTGGGCAGCATTCCTTCCAGCAAATAGAAAGGAGCTCTGCTGAGCTTTCTAAAGGCAGCAGAGGGGGCAGAAGAAAGGAAATTGTTAGCAAAGAATGCCTAAGGGCAATGGAAGAGGTTGAGCAAATTGTCTCACTAATGCTGATTGTTGGGAAGCTGAAAGTGCAGGTAAGTATTTAATGTTTTTGGCTAATGTGGGCCCTGTACAAGTCACAAGTGACTCTATTTGAAGCCTGTTATCTTTTTTTTTTTAAAACAATTTCATCCATTTCCCAAGTTTTGGCTATTATCTTCATGTTTTAGATTTTGATAAATTCACAACTTTTATCTGCTCTTTAGTTTGGAAGAACTCTACTTCTGTCATTGCTTTGAGAAAACAGGGGCTTGGGCAGAGACCAGAGCACCCAGCAGCAGGACACACTTGTATCTTGGAGAAAAGTTACTCAATGAAGCCCCGAGCCTAGATTAGCCACCCCTCAGATGATGCTCTGATGTTTTTTTTCTAAGAATCACTGACACATTGTCAAAACAAGTACTTTTGGAAGTACTTTTTGTTTTTGTAGGAATTACCACCAATGTTTATTTCTTAAGCTCAGAGTCTATACCACACATTTTCCCCTTTCATGGCTCAAAATATGATATCCTGTATTTGCTACTCAATCTGTTTAGTGAAGAAACATGTGCAGTGATATTACCAAAAAATTTAAAAGGTGCCCAAACCTCAATCAACTAGAAAAGCAAATATAGACTTCATAAAATGTATGCAATCCCACAGGCATTTGAAAACCCTTCTACGTGATATGGGTCTATCATAATCCTAAATTTAATTATTTTTTAAAAGTAATTTATTGCTGTCCTATTACAGTTGCCTGTTTTTCCCACGTTGCTCTTCCCTACTCCACCCACCCATCCTCTCCTCCACAGTCACAATTCAGCAACTAGTACAGCACTTAAGCCCGTATTGGATGCTCAGTAAATGCATTGAACTGAATTGATTCCTTTGTTTGGACCAAACATCTTTTAAACTATTTTATTTTCAGAAAATGATGAGAATTATATAAATGTAAGACAAGACAATGACACTATTCTCAGATTTCAGATGAGTCTAATTAAATACTTTTTGCTTGAATTTATATCTTCACTATCTATGGCTAATTGTTTCTTAGGTCCTGTTTAATAGAAAACAATGGAAGTAGCCACAACAGTCACATTCTTTGCCATTTTCAGTTTATCTTTTACATGGCTTGTGCTCGTCACTCCTCTGTTTAAAAATCCACAGTGCCTCTGAAGGAAAGATCTACATGTAAGGCCTATTTATTTAGTTTTGCATTTAGAAATGTAATTTTAATTTCCAATCCATTCCTCATGTATATGTTTCTTCTTCTACCTATATAACATATCTTACAGACTACCTTTATACTTAGTTTTATACTATTTTCTCTGTATGAGATTCATTTTTCCTATTTTTATCTACCAGGGAAATTTCTACCTATTTTTCAAAACAACACAAATATTACCTTCTATGGGAGACTGACATTCTTGTCCTCTGTACAGATGTAGTTTCTCTCTTATGCACCCATAAAAATTTGTCTATATTTCTATTCTATTGTTTATCATGAAATGTTCCATGTTTGTAATCCCTATTAGAATTTAGATATTATACAAACATATTTTATTCTTTATATATTCCTGGAGAATTGCCAGAGTTCAATATACAGTAATTGGTTTCTAAACATTTTTGAAAGGTTAAATAAATAAATCATGTTGAGGTCAGTAATTAACACAGGCATTGTTTTTCAACTTGATCATTATGTATGGTCATTACAGAATGTTCACATAAGGATGCTGCTAAGAGTCTCAATAATGGTGTCATGAGTCCAAAGGCTCATCTACATAATCATTTAACATGTGTCATTCCCCATGGGATTTTGAAGTAATTATTCAAAAATTTTTAATGTTTTTCCAATATATTAAGAATATTTATTAGGTAATACATGAATAATAAAAAGTAAAACAATTAAGAACCCCCAATCCTGTTAAATTTTTTTGTGGTATTTTATTTGTCTTTAGTTTAATTACAAGCAGGGCACATAGTGCCTGTGCATATACTTGATTAAATTCTGTACTTTTTGTTTTCAATAAAATATTTAGATTTCTTTGCTATAACCATTTTAAATATTTTGCTTATTACCAGAACCATAGAATTGATGATTAAAAATTAGAAAACAAATGTAAAATAAAAACTTAGGAGTTACTTATAATTGCTTTACCTGAGATAGAGGTAAATAAATACAACATTCACCATATGTCTATATTTATCACTGTCTATTAATCTACATTTGGCAAAAATGGTATCATGCAATGTATATTATATTAAATTCTGATTTTTTGCTATGCATAAATTCATAAACACATTTCCATATAATTCTTTGATCCTGCTACTAGAAGAGTGGTCCATGGACCACAGTGTTAGCATCACCTGGTGTTAGAAGTCTGATACCTCAGAGGCCTCCTTGGTTCTTCTCAGTCAGAAGCTGCATTATAATAAGATCCTTGAGCAATTGCAGCTTAAAAATCAAGAAGTCTTGCATCACTATACAGCATCAGTTTTCATTGCCACACAGTATCTATTTTGGATATATCAATTTATTTAACCAATCTACTGGTTGCATCTTTTTCATTGCCTGAGGAAATATTTTCTTTGGGTATATAATTTTATTGAATGACTATCACATATTTCCCTCTAATCCCTCATCTATAGAGAGTTATTTCCTTTTATATTATCTAAGGCAAACATGCATGTGTCTTCTCTGAGCACTATACCAAAAAATGTACACACACAAGCTAGTTCTATTTTACCTCCTTCATTCTCATAGCACTAATTGTTAACTAATGCAATCGACTCCTGAACAACGTTGGGGTTGGAACCACTGATCTCCACACAGTGAATAATCCTTGTATAAATTTTAACTCCCCTAAAACTTACATTACTCTTTGGTATCCATCAGGGATTGAGCCCAAGACACTCTCCCCCAATACGAAAATCTCTGAATGTTCAAGTCTCCTATAAAAATGGCTTAGGTCACAGCGTATAGTCCACTCTCTGCTTTTGTGAACTCCCAACTACGGATTAAAAACTAGGCCCTGGCTGGTGGCACAGTGGGTAAGGCGCTGGCCTGCAAACCCAAAGGTCACTGGTTTGATTCCCAGCCAGGTAGCAAGCCAGGTCTCCAGCCAGGTCTTCAGCTGGAGGCAGGTGAAAGGCAACCATGCATTGATGTCTTTCTCCCTCTCTGCCTCTTTCCCATCCCCCCTCTCTAAAAATAATAAATAAAATCTTTTAAAAAGTGCAGGTATTTATTGAAAAAAGTCTATGTATAAGTGGACACAGTTCAAACACATGTTGTTAAAGGGTTAACTGTATAATCATTTCCTCTGTGATGTAAACAATTTTTACTGTCTGTGATCTCACAGTGGGCTACTTGAGGTAAGTAGTTTGGTTTTGTTCATTGCTTTATCTTCAGTATTTAGAATTCCTTATATATAGTAGGTGCTCAATATTTTCCAGTTATGAGAATGAATATTTCTATTTTCATGCTAAGCATTGCTCTACGTGCTTTATTATTGGAGTTATCTCATTTAGTTCTTGCTAAAAATTTATATTAAGTGTTATTGTTATGTGTAATTTACATAAGGAGAAACCAGTCACGAAGATGTTAAATGTCTTGTCTAAATCCCTTAGCTAAGGAGTGTTGGATAAAGTAAACTTAATTCAGTCCACTGCTGGAAGACACTGCAACACATGGACCAATATTTAATAGCCAAATTGCAGAACTGGATTTAAATGATAACTGTAACTCCAAGGACAGCCTGACTTAACACTCTCTTCTAGTCGTTGTGCTGGATGTTCTTATATAATTTTACCTTTAATGATAACAATGATCTTGAAAATATCTATTATTCTCTCTGATTTGCAACTAAGTATCAATTCCTGAGAAATGAATTGAAATTAAAAGTGGCCTTAGAAAACGTATTTGTATTCACTCAATTCAAAGAAAAGTATGAGCTGAAATCTTTCTTCCATTTAGAAGATGAGAAGAGAATGACATTGATCTGTTTTCCCTCAAGGTTTGCTTTCTTTTCTTAAAGTTCAATATATCTCTTTAAATGAAACTATTCTATGATAGATTAATTTATAACAGTAGTTTTTTTTTAATATAGCCTCTTATTGGCCCATTTATTTTGTGAATGTTCAACAAAACTTTTACCTGCCTATAACTCAGTATGAATGCCATTTATAATAATTACACATCCAGCTAGCTGCCATTTAGGACCAGAAAATAGATTATTTTTTTCTCAAGTTTCTGTAAAAATGCAATACCAGTAAGTAAAATGGTTAAAATATCTACACAAAAGAAAATATCAGTATATGATTTACTTACATTGACAAAAATTAATGGAAATATTATTATGGCTGCCACTCTACCCTTATTACAACTCATTTTGGTTAGCAAGCTTAGGGAATTGAATTATTTTATACAATATTTTTAATATAATCCCTGGGAACATTTAAAACCAGCCTAGATGAAGTATTACAAGGTATATTCAAGAGGATAATGATGTACAGGCAGGGAGATCTATTTAGATCAATACTTCCTTTTTTTCTATTACTGCTCCTAATTTTTAAAGGACAATTGTTCAAATTAATAGTGTGCTTATTCTTTTCTTAAGTTGTATAGTTTTGTAAATTATCAAGAACTCTATATTTAGGGAAATGAGAGAAAGGAGAATACATACCTTAAGCATAGACTTTTTTTCTAGAATAGTCTCTCTAGCAATTCTTAGTTCTTGAGTTTATATCCTCTGCCCTTTGTCCTCTTCTCCAATCCATTCAAATTCAACCTGCATGGAAATGGAAATCTTTGAACTCAGGAAGTAAGGTTCCACAGTAAGAAGAGAATTCAGTTGAAAGATGCAGAGGAGGCTGGACACAGAGTAGCCAGCCTCTCTTCCGAGTGGAAATGGACAGTCCTTGATTTTCATAGCAGTCCAGAACCACAAAGATAACTGAGTATGTTGAAAGAAGGCAAGCCCTGGCTGGTGGCACAGTGGATAGGGTGCGGGCCTATGAACCCAAAGTTTGCTGGTTTGATTCCCAGCTGGGGCATAAAACCAGGTTTCAAGCCAGGTCCATAACTGGAGGCAGGTAAAAAGCAACCGTACATTGATGTTTCTCTCCCTCTCTGCCTTTCTTTCTTCCCTTCTCTCTAAAAATAATAAACAAAATATTAAAAAAAGAAAGTTAGGCAAAGCAGTCTTAAAAATCAAGGGAAAAATTATGACTTTTTTCTGTGATCCTGGAAGAATTTTGTTCCATGAAAAACCCCTTGAAAGTCTGTTGAGAAATTGTAAGGAAATGAAAACAAGTAGTAAAACTAATATTTATTTTGTACACTGAATTTCTAAAACAATAGAAACATTGACAATGCATGAAAAACTTTACAAAAGAGTAGTTTTGTTACAGGAGGCTAGAAGCAGAGAAAGACAGGCCTCCCCTGCTACCCCGGCAGTCCTGGGTCTGGCCTAATAATGTTGTCAGGTTTTCCAGTATCACAAGAACATGTTGTTAGCATGGGAGGAGAAAGTCGTTGGAATTGTATGTGTCCTTTCCACTCACTGCCTGGGATGGAAAACCTTTGAAACTGTTTACATCCCCAAACCCTAAAGGCTCATAGTGCCTAAAAAAAGATGCCCAGTAACACCTTTGGGTATCCATGCCCCAGTCCAGGAAAGCAGGTATCCATTGACACCTTTACCTGTCAATCAATATGTAACTTCTTCATCCCCATTCCAACTATATAAGTCCCCAGGACAAAGGACTTGCTCTCTTGGCACCCTTGCTTCTCTGGCCACCCTTGGGTGAGCTTGCCACCCTGAACTTTGGCCACTTTTGCTTTGCTCTCCCATTCATTAAAAACTGCGTGCATACTAACAGGCTTACTGATCTGTCATTCTTTACTGCACCGGCGACAAGAACCAGGGTTTCTCCCAGAACAGTTTGAACAGTGCTTGTCTTTTTCTTCTTGTTGAATAACTGACAGTGTGGAACTTGCATCTCTCCTATGACTTGCAAATTGTTATACTCCTTTTAGAGTTTGAATTGGCTTCCAGTGTTTTACATTTTCTGCCTTCAATATTGTGAAGTATCATGAATTTATTTATTGCAAATGTTCTTTTTGCCAGAGTCGCTTCCTCTGAGATATCTTCATTCTTTTTATCACAACTATTTTCTTAGTTTCTGTTAATTACCTTCACTTAAGTATTTCTGGCTTTATACATGAAGTCTCTTGAGTGGTAATAAGGTCATCATTCCAAGGTTAACTCTAATGCCATTTACTTTTTATTAACATCTTACTTTTGGCACACTTTTGTTCCTTTGCTTCACTTTTATCTTTGTACACAGGTTTCTTTTTTCTTTTCTGTTTCTTTTTATATGTTATTTTTGCATAATGTTATGTAAGTTTATCACTGGGATACCACTAGGTGGTGATGTAACTGCATGCTTTGCTGTCTGCATGAACTAAATAACAATGTTCACTGACCAATCACAAACAGACTCTGAAAGAAGTGATGTGATTGGTCTGATAGTCACCTGTTACTTTGGGAGTGATTTGTTGACCAAAGATCTAGGTGCAAAATCTGTAGCTTATGCAATTACAGTTAGTATACTATGGAATATACCAAAGTGACTAAGATTTATACCATGTTGTTAGGAGGACTGTGTTATTTACATTTAAACTGTGGTAGCTAACATTCATAACTATTGGAATTGTGCAAATCAAGTCCCGACTCGTATGTTTCTGCTATGCTTAATATTACAGCTGTCATCTTCATTCTTACAACTTAACTCTATGCTTATTATGTGCGAGCATTGCTTGGCTGTTTTTGAAAAATTTTGTACTTAATCCTTACATGAAATAAAAAGGCTATTACATATATTATAATATTATATATAATATAATATAACCTATTTTGTTGCTGAGAAAACTGGTGTATAATTACTTAAGAGATTATTCTACGGTTCTTCAGTAAGTGCCACTGTAATGGGGTACCCTGAGAACCCTGGAATGCAGGGGAACCCCAATCGGACATGAGACTGCCCCCCCTCTTGCTAAGAAAAGGCAGGGGATGGGGAAAGCTGCTGAGTGCAATTAAAAGCACCCTGGCTTCTCTAAGGCAGGGAGGAACAGAGCGGAGGGCACTGTGCTTAAGGATCATTGTATAAACAAAGGCAGCTCTCTGAAGGAGTCAGGCAGTCATTTATGGGTCATTTATACTAGTTCCTTGACTAAACTGTTCCCCTTCTTTGCCTCTTTCCTTGGTGCCATTTCTTAGTTCTTGCCTTGGCTCTTGGCTCATGGCATTTTAGCTTGGGATTTTTGGTCGCAGGTATGCTTCGATGCCCTGGGCCTCCAGCCCTTGCTTCCTACATGGATGGGAGCACTTGTGATACTGGAAGATGCTGGGCCACAAGGGGCTTAGGCCCCTCATGGTTGCAAGTCCTCTTCTGGAAACAGGGTCTCATTGATGGGACTGGTGCCTCACTGAGCTCCAGCCTCCAGGACTTTATGATCCAGTGCAGTAGGGCACATGGGAAGAGTGCACCCCAGATCCTGAGAGAGCAAGCTGCTGCAAGAAGACGGTACCTCTGAAACCCAGGGGTGTACATTCCAGGGAGGATGGAGAGCTGTTTGTGTGGCCAGCATCAGTTCCAAAAAGGACAGATAAGGAAATAGGGAACTTCTGGGCATGGTTTTGGGTTTGCAGTCTTCTGGAGAGCAAGGGAAATTCTGGGTCTCATGGGAGAGAAGGGCTCAGTGCAGGAATGTTGTCAGCCACCCCTAAATTGGAACCCTGTTAATAAAACCCTGTTTCCTTCAAACATATCTTCGGGTCATGTACCACAGCGATGAGCAGCCAAACCCCATGCTGCATGGTATTATCATAACCAGAACTTTGTCACTGTAATTTCAAAGCTGATTGCAATTTGAATTTTATATTATTAACACTTTTAAATTTGGTCAACCATCATTTCCTATAAGCCTTCTTCAGCTATTCATAATTTCAACTAAAGTTTATGAGATAATTCTTTTGGTATAGGAATTTTCATTTATTTGCCACCTTTCTTGTGAAGAAGTATAGTAGCTCTCTTGGTAACCCATATTATTTATAAAGATCCAGACATAATTATGTTTTACTAAAGTTTATTCTTGTACTGTTCATTCTTATCCTCCAAGCCAATGAAAGACAAGGAAAATGTCATGCATTTTATATCACAAACCATCAAACTTGAACGATTGTGAGAGAGTACTCAATGATTCTCTAGAGTTTGAAGTACACTAAAATTAAATCATTTGTGATACACAGAACAGAATAGAATGGACTAGAATGAGCTTAGATGACTTTTGGTTTAATCCAGGTGTTAAGTCACAGTGCTATTTCTGTCCTAAACAAAGCTTTCTCAGGCAGGAATTTTTGTTGCAATCACCTGGTAATTTAATCTGGCCAAGAAAATAAGAGTATCAGAGTCAATAGAACATTCTTATGTCTTTCTCCACCTTCTTTGTATTTATTGTGTTGGTTCAATATTTATAATCTGCACACTTGTTTTTACTTTTAAAATGCAAAATGAATTTCATATTACCTGAACTAAGTGATTTTGCAACTCATGAGGTTAATTTATATTTTTTTTGTAAATTCTGTTTAAATTTCAACTTTCATTTGAAATGACAGGAAAATAAGAAATGAATCTTCCCACTTGTTCATTGTTTTTCCTAGTAGTGATTTAATATTTGTGTGATGTAACTTAACCTGCTGAGGCTGTGACACCCCTAGAAAATACTGAAAACCTCACAAGGATCCCTAACACCCAGCCAATCACCGACTTCACTGACTGGGGTATGTTCAATAACAACCAGAAGAAGATGTGCCTCCATTAAGTTTATGGAGATGACACATGGATTTTGTTTACTGTGTCATTGTTCTTTATGGGGCTATTTTGTAAGATGAGGTATAAAAAATGAGAAAAAGAGAAAAGTGAAGAATCCTTTTAAAATACTCAACTACAATCTCTGAGTTTCTTAAATGCAGTCTAATCAGTGTCTATGAAGTGATTATACTGCCTGTGGGGGAATATTTTGTATTTATAGTGTTATGCTAAACTTTTTGTTTACATGTATCTCTTGATAGTCCCTGTCACAATCAGTAGAACAAGATCATCATCTTATGCCAAATTGGTGTGTTCTTTGATAATATGTTCAAGCCCATATATTATATGTTCTTGCAAAAAAGCTGGTTTCATTATAATCTATACTTACTTTTATTTTTATTGTAAGCCACCTTATTTTGAAACACTATCACAAAAAATTAAGTGCTTGGGTAATTTTGTGTTTTGAGTTCACAATGGGGTCTCTTAACCTGGGTGTGCATGCGTGGGGAGGTCCATAGTTGCATTTCTGGGCTCCTGGGGTCTCCCTGTAACTGCATACAAAACTCTGTGTTCCTCTGTGTATTTTCTAGAAAGAGCCTTTCACCTAGTTATCTATAAGATTGACAAAGGCTGTTCTTACCAGGCTTTAATTTTAGTCTTTATTTTATTCTTTTACTCTGGGCAGGGTAGTTTCCCTGCCATTGTTCCAACTGCTGGTTGTCCATAATCTAAGCATCAGTTCTGCTTGGTTATAGGTAAAAATAATAATAATAATAATAAAGAAACTTGGCTATGTCAGCCTCAAGTTTCATATTATTTGGCAACATTTTCTATTTTAAATATTTTATTATGTATACTATTACAGTTGTCCCACTTCTTCCCTCCTTGACACCCCTCTACCCAGCCCATGCTTCCACTCCCATAGTCAAAAATAAATAAATAAGCAAGTATACTTGTATTTATATTTCAAATATAAAGTTCTTAAGGTCTTTAAAGGAAGAAATCTGAACAGAAAGCAGATAGAAAGCCTATTCAAGTTAGAGGAAGAATCCAAATTTGTGGCATATTCCACAGAAGAAAACTTCCTTCTGGACAGCTCTCTGAAAGTTGAATGGTCCTGTGAAAACTTCCGTCAGCTGAAATGACTTCAAGTGCAAAAGCAAAGACCTTAGGATGCCTCTTGGTAATAGATGCATGTAATAAGTTGAAATACAGCACTGATGCACACAGACACAATCCAAACCTCCAGCAGCTCGATGCTGAGATGCTGGTGCGCTTCCCGGGAAGGGGTTGGGCAGCCCGGTCCACTGCTTGAGATGCTGGGCCTCTATCTCTGCCCGGCTCACTGCAAAAGGAAAGCTGAATGCTGTTCTGCTTTCTCCCCTTTTTAAAACAGCAAAAATCCTCCTTGGATTTTTTTTTTTTCTCTTAGGCACCAATGTAGGTCTTCTGTAAAAGCAAAGTGGTGTAAAGCAGACTTTCAAAAAGTGGGGGATGGTGGGGGGGGGACCTTTATATATACTGTGACAAGAAGATAAAGCTAGGAAGCCTATTCAGGCATCTGCTGGAGTGATGGATTAATACGTCTTCCAGAGCAATACCCTCTCCCCCAAAACAAAGCAATGGCGTAGTAGATGTGTATTGCTTACCTTCTCAGCATCCATTCCTCCTTTGTTAACAAACCCTCCATTTCCAATGAGAAACTTCTTTCCTACTCTCTGTCCTCAAGGTTTGAGTGAAGTCGACACTGCCTAGTTCTTAAATCCATTAGTATCCAGGCCTCTGGGCGCAATGTGACTCGCTTAGGGAAAAGAGAAGCATGTCCAAGACTTTTGTTTAGCTAGGAGAAGATAAACGTTCTTAACCCAAAAGTCTTTGCTTTATGTTTGTTTGTTTTTCCTGGAACTGCTACACACATCTTGTACACTGAAGGAAAAACCCATCTGAGAATACAATTAACAAGTGGGGAAGAACAGAATGGAGTGAAGTAGAAAAGGGTTCTGGAGGCCCTGACGCTGTCCTTTGAGCATCAGACTGTCAATCTGCACCTGAAGCTAAATTCTCTCATGGATTATTTCGTTACGTATGCCATACATTTCATTTTTTTTTTTTTTGTCACAAGCCATTTGAACATGAGGTAGTCATGTGCAGGGCTGTAGTTGTAGCTGATACTTAAGGCTGGATTTAGATCCGACAATGATTCTGAAGATACTTGCATCTCTGGAGCCTCTGGCTTTCATTCCTCCACTGCTTTTTGGTGCTTTTCTCTCCAAGGTACCCAGTGCTTGCGGGTCACCCCAACTTTCCAGAGGTCCTGTCCATGGCAATGACATCACAGGCCTGCCGTTTCCAGGTCTTACTTGAGGTTCTTGTCATACCCGAGTTTATTCTGTTCATTAACATCTGTATCTCCTAGCCTTACTTACTGATTCGTCATGTGACATGTTCATACATGTTACAGAGTGAATAGTGGACAACATCATAGTATGTCTCTTATGCACCTTTTAAAACGAGGCCCTGTGTCTTCATTTAAACTATGGGAACTTTTTAGTCATTGTGATAAATACAAAAGGGAAAATCTTCATTGATTTAAAAAGTCTGTTGCTGGTTTTCCTCAGTCTACTTTAAACTGTTAACAAATGTGACTGGGCACCTTCCAAAGAAGATGTCCCCATTTTATTCATTTTGTACACTCAATGTTGTATATTTCCCAGAAACTAACAAACACCATTTGCCTCTAGGATCACCTCTGATTTTTAGATATTGGAATAAGTTGGTATCTCTCAAAGACATTTGAGAATGTCCCAGCTTGATTCTGGGGCCTCAGTCAGTACATGGTGATGAGAGGTAGCGTCAGAAAGTGCACAACTGCAAGGCAGTTACACAGTCCCCATTTTCTCCTGTTCCCAGAGCTGTCAGGCTTTGTGGTGGAAACCAAGGCACAGACATGGAGGAAAAGCCTTGCCTGTCTGATGAGGACAGACCCAGGCAGTGCTCCAGACGCCTCTACGTGAGTACTGCTTTTGCTAGGGTGTGAGCGAACCCCAGCGGGTTGCTCATCCTACTTGACTGCCACGTGAACAGAACTTACTCTTTCTTCTGTTGATCAGTAAGGAAACCAAGATATGAGTTAGTGAGGGAGTTTGTGAGAGAGAGGAAGTTCTTGTTTAAATGCCTCTTCCTGAAATGAAAAGCATCCTGTAGTTAAGAACTCTTAACTACATTTCTTCCTGTGGTGGTAGCTTTATTTCCAGAGCATTGGGATATTTTCTTCAATCACTTGCCGTAACTATGTGGCGTATTTTGAATCTCAGGCCGCTTTCAATAATATCAGCCTCATTGAGTTCCTCTCTGGGTAACCACCTAGTCCTTGTTTTCAAGACTCAAGTTGTTTTTCAGATGGGCCAAATTGAAGTGATTTCAGTTTGTTGAATTACTGTTGTTGATTGGCTCCTTATTTCAGCCTAAGTTCTTATTCCAGTGGCAACAACAGGCACTTAGGAAAGTCCTCGTTCCGTCTTTCAGCCACCCCGCTGAAAGACTGCTGTGCTCCTTTGGATAACCAATCAGTGGCATTTCACTCTTCTATTCTAGCAGGGAAAATTAGTTGTTATTCTGCCCTTTTCATTTTACCAGTGTATGGACTATTTGCAAGGATCAAATAAATTAATTTCTGTGGTTCAAACAAAATTTTTCAAAGCTACCTTGTTGAGAAATAAATAATAGAGGGTATTTTAAAATGCCATTATCAACTCCATCAAAATATACATGGCATTGTGTTAGACATTATTCAGAACAGATTAATAGCATCTTTTCACAACACTATAAACTTAAGACCTTCCTGGAGATAGTCATCTATTTTTAACATAAGGCATTTGCCTTAGTTTTCTTCCACTATTATGAGCTATCTGTGCTTTAGAAGATGTTAATTCCTCACTGGATTCAGGCTGTTTTAAAATCTAAATGTTCCTTACATTCACTTATATAGGAAAAAAAGAAATCCTATTTTTCCATTTAGAAAAATTATATATATTTGATACATATTTATATACATATTTTAATTAATAAAATAGGGTTTAAAAATAGATTATGTTAATTATATCTTATTTTGTTTTTGGTTTACTGCCCGATTTGACCCATCAAATACTATTTTGGGCAAAAAGTAAATTTAAAAAGTGAATGTTCTATTTAAGTTACATCATGATTTTTAATTGATTTGACCAATCAAGCAGCTATAATGTCATATATATATTTTTTTTCTTTATTAAGGTATGATTGGCAAAAATTGCATAGACTTAAGGTGTATAACTTACATTTTATATACATATACACATTGTAAAATAATCACCACAATAAGCTAATTAATATATTTGTCCTGGCATATACAATATAAGCTAATTAATATATCTATTCTGGCACTTATAATATAAACACTGGCTGTTTAGCTGTTTGGGTTGAGGTAAATTTCAGAAGTGTCCTAATGTTGCTTCATGGGACCAAGTATTCCAGATCTTTCCTAGCTTTTATCATCTTTTTAAATATGTTTATAGAATCAGAACCAGAAGAGACTTTAAAAGTATCCCTACCATTTCTTTTTTCTTTTACAAATATGAAAATTAAAACCATGCAAGCACATGGTTTGTTTTTCACTGTCAAGGGTTAATTACCTAACAGCAAAGCCAGCCACTGGATGAGTTTACTCTATGCTAAACTGTTTCCTTTGATGATAGATGCTTAATTTTGCATACGTAGGTATATCCCTGCTTCTAATAAAGAGACTAATATTGTATTTAAGAAACTGCTAAAGAATTCAAAATGCCTACTTTGATGATAATAATATAAAATCACCATGATTATTATCTATTGAGTCCAGAATTACTTCCAAATATTCACTTGCAGCTACTCTGTGAAGCAGATATTATATTTACACTTACTTTACATGTGAGAAAACTGAACAAGAATAAGAAACTTGTTCAGGGCCATATGCATACTGAGGGTGATCTAAGGAGTCAAACCCAGGTGGTCTGACACTTGAGTTCACTCTCTTAGCAATTGGGATAATGAAGTGAACTCATCACTTTGTTTAGATTCATATCATCTTAAGTAATTGAAACATTAATGTTTTGGTTTTGTTCCCGGACACTGGCCGGCTCTGAGAGGGTCTGCCTGGGGCAGACTGTAGTGAGTGGGTTTCTGACTTCCTGCAGGGAAGATTTCCCAATGTGGGTCCAGCTGACTATGAGGATGCGTTTGCTAAACCTGGGAACAAGGACGCAAGGAAGGGCTTACTATCACAGAAGCAACAGGGGAGCCCAGGCTGGGCTGCCTGAGCTCACTAGGAAGTCAGAGGAAAGGGGCCTTAGGGATGGGTTCAGGGGGTTAGCCTGGCACAAGCTGCCAGACGTTCATTTTCTTCAAACTTAAGAGACATTTGCTTATGAAGAAAGAAGTGTGGGGTTTACTCCCCAGAAGGAGAGCTCTGGCGCACTGGGCCCTGTGTCTGGAGGCTTTTATCTCTTTCTTGCAGGCGGGAACCTTGGGGGAAGCCTCAGGGGTGGGTTCAGCGGAACTGTCATTAGTTCCCCAGGTGTGCCTTTTCAGGGTCATGGAATCCTCTGGTTTTGTCGCTTGTCTGGGCCTGGAGCTGAAATACAACTGGGGCCTAGATGTTATCTCCAGGGAGGAAAGGTCACAGTGGAGGTGAGGCCCCTGTTTTCCCAGTTTTGCCTCCTGCCAGGCATTCAGGGCCTTCCACTTTGGTGACCACCTGCACCTATCTGTAAATTGTCCAGCCTTGTATTCAGCTGTCTGCCTCAGTTTCCCTATTCCATTCTCCCAGGAATTTTCCAAGTTTCTCATGATTCTGTCCCAGCTTCATCCCTGGAGACTTTTTTTTTTTTTCTTCCATTTGGCCTGTGGTTGAACCTGGGCATCAGTATTTTAAAATATTCTCTTGGTGAGATTAACACCAGGAGACTGGACCCCTGGGACAGAAAAGCACTTCTTATTTTAGTGCTCTTTTAAGTTATTTGCTCTCTAGTTTCCCTATTTTGCATTCCTTACCTTTGAAATTCAAAGTCCAATCTAAGAGTATATGTGAGTAGTTATGGAGGTCATAAAACAAGATTATAAATTCTAATGGAAGATAATGTTTAGAGTTTTATTTATGCAATGACATTCTACTAACAATGTATATTAAAATACAAGTCACCATTACCCTGCAAGACAGGTACATTGACTGAAATAAAATAATTAATTTTAACTTGGGCCTGAATTAATTTTTTCTGAAATGCTTTTTGAATTAAAATCATTGAAGTCTACCTTAAATGCCTGAGCAAGCAAAATACCTTTTCTATCACAGTTAACTTCTTTTCATTTAAACTCTTATAGATATAGAATCAAGAATCCTAAATAAATTGATGCTTCCTTGCTTTTCTACCAATAGCCATGTTGAAACTCCAAAATTAGTATATTTGGAAATTATTTTAGTTTGAACTTACTATTCTAATGGCTCTTTGATAAATCTCTGACAACATAAACAAGTATAACTAATGATGATATAAAGAAAATACATGTTTAGAGTTAAACGCAACAAATGAGAACAAGGAAATTTTAGCGGTTGGAAAAAAATGCATGAAATAATTTGTAAAATTTGTCCCATTTTCTCTTGATTGATAATTCCATCAAATACTTTCTAACTCATTAATTCTGATTCTGTAATAAATATGTATAGTCACCTATTACTGATCCAAATAGAATAAATATTCTTCATCTTTTAAAATTTTTCTGGAGAAAATAATAATACCAAATATTAAGATAAATAAGTTTGTGACTAGTTCTATGTCTTCAATGTTATAATGTGGAACCCAAAACCTCTTGCCAAGCTTTGCTGCTGCTATTTTAAAGAAGCAGCAAGTAAAATAATTTTTTCTATAAATGTTTTCAAGCCACAACCCTTTAAAAACTGGAATCACTTTTATTCTTCCATCTAACATCCACTTAATTTGAACTAGCACCCCCCCCCAATAAAACCCACTAAAGATGTCTCAAACCCTGTAAAAAGGTAGTTTCTTTAAGAAATTTATAATCTTAGCCATCATGAAAAAAATCCCAGAGGTTTTACTATAGGTACAAAAAAAAATTAACAATTTGATTTTTGGTGGGGGTGGGTATTATTTCATGATTCTTAGTTCATCTCATCAGATGAGAGGAGAATATTAATATCACCCAACTAAAGAAAGCTATAGCCAATAACTTCAAATTAAATATGGAGGAAGGTGAGAAATCATTTGTCATCATTTTACATAAAAATAATCCAAGTTTAAGTGCTTGCTCAATGTCATGTAACTAATTTGTATGGTAGGTTTATGACTGGTTATCTAGACCTCCTCTTGTCTGGTCATCTATCTGTTCACTACTTTCCTCACTGGATAATTTTGGATGTAGCTATGCTTTTAAGTTTATTTTGAACAAATTCATGTTACTCCCCATTATGGAAAGACATGCAACTGTGAGTATGTATGTGTGTGTGGAGATGTGTCCAGTGACATTACTATATTTTCAATAAAAACAGTTTGTGTAAGTTATTTTACTAGAGTGGTGATAAATTCTACTTTTTCCACTTAAGTTTCTTTACTAAACATTCAATATAACCAGGAGCTAGTTCACATCACAAACTGATTAATCTGGCCTATAAAGTGAAGAAGCCAATGATATTGGAATCATTAGCATCAGATTGTTACTAGGTAAATTTACCAAGTTTAGAAATACCAGCAAAGAAAACCTTCAGTGGATTTAAATTCCTGCTTTTCAGATAATGTTTTAGCCATGACTCTCTTAATGATGTAACTCAAGTAGGAGCAAAGTGAGGGGTGTGGGGTGGTGGAAGACAGTTACTGAAGCTTTTCTTCTTAATATAAATATAAATATATCCATTAAAGGACAAGTTGAAAAGGACAAGTTATTCAAATGTGTAGCATCAATCAGCATTAAAGGGAAATATGCATAATAAAAGGCAGAATTTGTTTCTAATTGTACAAATTATATAGAAGCCTGGCACACAATTTTGCATAATTTAAAAAGTTGATGAGGAAAATACCCATTAAGGCACCTCATCAATTCACCAAATGGTGTGGGATTATTACCTAAGGCATAGTCTTGAGTGTCTTAATAAGCTTAATTTTACATCATCCAAATGATTCTTTTTCTAGTGTTTTCTGTATTACTGTGGTGGTTAAAATCACTCAAGATATTTCTTTCTATTCTTGTTTTTTATGGGTTGCACATTCGTTCTCTGACAATCAGCAGCTGTAATTTGAAGTGAGTGATTTTTTAGAGGAGAGGGCTCTTCAGCTCACTGTCATTATCAGTCCTCATTTGAAGTCCCATGAATTTACCTGTTATGAGGCTGAAGGGAAGAAAGAGAGAAGGCGGCAACTTTCCAAGCCGTGAGAGTCAGGGGATTGCTTTTGTATCTCAGTTTGTTACATTTTTGATCATCACATTTATAAACAATATAACTTAATCATAGTCTATGGCATATATATATACAGTATATATATTTTGAATAATTTGCTCATCTAAACGAAACACATGGAAAAGATGGGACACAGATAATAAAGAGCTGGAACTTCAATATTGCACAAAACTGTATGTTGGAAAATCAAATTTTGTCTCCAAGGTATCTATTAAAATTTTATATTAGGTGAAACAAAAGTAATTGTTAAGTAAAGCTTGAATATCTTTAAAAATTATGCCTATGGAACATCAAACTGAAAACATCAAAGAAAGTAGATCAATGAAAGAAGCCTTTTAACATGGTTCTATGTTAAACATTGAAAATCAATTACTTTAAATGAAACTTAATTCTATATAAAATGTCCTGTATCACCACCAATACAAAATCATATTATTTTGATATATTTTCAGTTGTTTAAAATCTAGAATTTGATCATTATAAATGTATTCTATTAACCTGACCTTTTAAATTTTTTATTTTCAGTAAGTTTGATACCTCAAACAAAACAAAATACAGGCACTTTTTTATACTGCCCATAATTAATTTAAACAATTGTTAAGTTTCAATAAGAAATCAATAACTTCATTGTGTTTTATATCTGAGAATAGGGGGTACACAAGGAAAATAAGGTATTATAACAACTACAAATTTTGTGGACGAGAAAATATGTTGATATTGGTAAAAATGCCCTTTTTTTCACCCACTCACTAAATTATAAGAAAATTTGAATTATTACTCATTTTTGTTTTAATCCTATTTATACTTCAGAATTCTGCCTCTTCAGCATAAAATTGTTCTTCTATAAATTAGAAGAATAAAATTTTTGTTCATATTGTCTACTATTTTGTAAAAATTTTACTAGAACTTACACTTGTGTAATTAAAAAACATGTTCTGATTCTATCTCTCTACATCCTTGAGTATGCCATAACATGATTGATATTCACACATAAGTATTTATATAGCTTTATGCGTCCTTGAAAAAAAATTTTGTACAATTTCCAGACCTAAAACTGTTGGAATTCCACTATTATTTGTTTAGTTTGGTTCCTCTATCAGCAAAAAGCATCTACTGTTTATAAATTTATCAGTATTAAAAAATGACAAATTTCCTTCACTTGAAGAACCACATTGAAATGCTGTATACTAATTTCAGGGAATTACAGTTGTGTCATCATATGTAAAATTAAGGTTATAAAAATACCAATGCTCATTTGTTATGCCTTTGGTCCGTGCTTAAGACTGGATAAGGCTATTCCACAAATAGAAATTAAAATATGCACTGGAGTTAGGTCAGAACTGAAGTGTCTGAGATTTAACCCTGCTTACAAGATAAGGAGACATGCATCTATCTATCTATCTATCTATCTATCTATCTATCTATCTATATCTTTGGTCCATAGAAAAAGACAGTTCATTACTCAGATATACATATTAAAAGCAGCATTTAGAGTATTGTTATGCATTGTCTTCCTGAGGTCCCCTCTGGGCAGCACTGTTTGGTGAGAGCCAGGAGGTACCTGTACATGAAGTAAAGTATATTACAGAAGAACCTAGAAGTAAGAAATTAAAAACCAAGTCATAACTGATTTTATATGTTCTTTTTTGGTGACCTGCCCACCTCCTCTCCAGAGAGAGAGAGAAAACTTGCCTTTACTCTAAAATATAAGCCTGTTTATCTGGAGAGGGGATAAAGAGGTATTTGTCTTCATCAACTTGTACCATCTCTGGAGAAGGAGGTGTCTCTAAGACTTACTATCCTGGAGTGTCTCCGCACAGAAATGTTCCTAAATTGGCAGTAGAAGCCTTTGTTCAGAGGACCAGAACCACAGGACACAGTGTGTTCGTGGAGAATTGTCTTTGTTTCCCTGTGGTAGGCTTTGGGATTTCCCCAGGTCTGCATCAGTAAGCCCGCCTTTTAGGTGATGCCTTGTCTTTGGTTAGCACCTGTGCGAGAGGTTGTGATGGAGCCTCAGCCCAGGATTAAATCCAGTTTTGTGTTTGCTTCCCTCTCCAATGGTAAGACCCTGTAGACTCTTCAGAGCAAGTATCTTTTTCCCTCTTTCCAATTTCACTCATTTTATGTTTGGCTTTTTAGGTAGAGCTCCACTTTTGGGTAAAAGTTGTCTCTTTTTCTTGGTTAGCTGAAATTTCTTGACTTAAAGTCTCTCCTTTTAAATCAAGCAAACAACTATTCTTTGGACCTAAAGTAAATGCATTTTTCTAATTTATTTATTTATTTATTTTTTATCAGCAGTAACTTAGTGGAAGTCACTGAACATAATGAGATTACTACAATACAGCCCTTGTTCCAGTAAAGTTAAATTTGCAAATGAATTGCAATGTATCATAAGTATATGCTTGAAATCTTAGAAGTTAAGTGAGGTAGATTCAATTCTATCACATGAGTCAGAAAGTCTTTAAGAGGAAATAAACCTCCAATGTTGAAAGGTATTGGCTCATTGTAAAGGAGCTGGGAATTATGAAGAAAAGAGTACTTATAGGGAGAAAAATAATGTGATCAAAACATGGAGACAAAGGTATATGTGACATTTGAAGAAACATCAAAAACTTTTTGTTTTTGTTTTATTTTTTGCTCATATGTAAGCAGATTTCAGTACTTCCCTTTCCAGATGAGAAATTGGAGCTAGCAAAATAGTAGTTGCCAAAAGAATTAAGTTAGTGCAGTAGATGTTACTATCTGTAGATAATGGGCCTACAGAGTGTAATATTTTTCAGAACCAATCAGAAAAATAACACTTTATTTCAGAAGAAAACATTAAAACTGTCTAATTTTCCCACTTAACTTTGGGAAACTGAGTATTTTATGCACGTGCATGATAATTGTACCAAGGACCTGGCCCAAGTTGAATTCTGGTCATTTTGCAGAAAAGAATGAGGCAAATTTTCTCCTCACTACATGAAACTACTGGCATTTCATAAGTTTGCTAAGTGAATAACAGTGTGGACCACTTGAATTCTACCTAAGTTCTACCTGAATATATAAAATTAGAATGTTTTAAAATTATTCAAGGGAATTTGCTTTTTAAATAAATTCTACAATTATATAACTTGAAGTTGACAACTAATAACGCTATGCTTTAGGACTGCTGTTTTTGCTAAGTACCTTAGTCATTTGATGGTTGCCCTGCCTTTCCCTTGCAGTTAAAATTGAGTTAACTAGTACAACAAGAAAATATTTTTACCTCACTGATTGATGGGACTTATACATAATTTTTCCTGTTTTGTTCTTGGAAATCCCAAAAGTTTTAGAAAATATGGTCTGAATTCTAGAATAACTACAGTTGGCCCTTGAACAATATAGGTAGAAACTGCGTGGGTCTATTTATACATGGATTTTTTTCAATAAATACTATTTTTCTTCCTGTGATTTTCTTTCTTTAAAAAAAAAGATTTTATTTATTATTTTTAGAGAGAGGGGAAGGGAGAGAGGCAGAGGGGGAGAGAAACATCAATGTATGGTTGCCTTTCACCTGCCTCCACTGAAGACCTGGCTGGAGACCTGGCTTGCAAACTGGTTATGCGCCCTGGTTGGGAATCAAACCAGTCATCTGTGGGTTTGCAGGCAGATGCCTTATCCACTGTGCCACCAGACAGGGCCTGATATTCTTAATAACATGTTTTCTTTATTTTCCTTTATTATAAGAATACAGTATATAATACATATAAAATACATAATATATGTTAATTAATGGTTTATGTTATTGGTAAGGCTTTGGGTCAACAGTAGACTATTAGTAGTTAAAGGTCTGGAGAGTCAAAAGTTATTCACTGATTTTGAACTGCATGGGTGTTTGATCCCCTAACTCCCATGTTATTTAAGGGTCAGCTGTATTTCTTATGCCAGACCCTCTTCCCCATATCCACTTGTTTGTTTGTTTTTAAAGGTTTTTTCATGTCACCAGACCCAAGGGTTTTGATGATAAAGATTTTATTTCCCATGAATGTATCTTGCTTTCTCATATCAGTCTTATAAATCTAATGCTTTAAAAGCTATGTATTATAATGATGTTGGAGAGACAATCCTTGGTGCAGACTCAACTGGGAGTCAAGTATTTGGAGTTCAAAAATGTTACATTAATTATTGATAAAAGCTTAGAGTAGAGAATGAAGGTTAGGTATATAGACAAATGGACTTTTGAAATATTGAACCAAAGCATAAAAACTGTTCACTCAGTGGCAGAGTGGAAACCGGCTGACCCTTGAGAAATGGAAGAAAAAAATCATGCAATTTTTTCACTGAGAGAATAGCTCCACAACAAAGAAAGAAAATGAGGGCATCTCACCTAGTATATTTTTCCAGAACTAATCAATCCATCAATAAGACCTTCTCTCTCCTATGGGGAAGAATAATTAGCTAGAGATGGAAAGGGAAACCAAAACTAAGGTTAGATCAGTTCACCTGATTCAAAACATGAGGAGCAGAGAGTAAATGTAACCTCTTAAGTATTTTCCTGTTTGCCCAGCCTTGTCAATCAGTTATCCTCTGGTTAATGTAACCTGCTTTGCTATAAGCTCACACTCTGTCATTTTTAAAGACAATTCCATCATGTGACTGAAATTTTTGAGGATGCTCATGCATAACTGTTGATTGAGCTTTTAGTGTCTTGTTCTAAAACTTCTATAAACATCTATTAACAAATTAATTTTTCTTTTTATTTATTTATTTTTATTATTATTTTTAGAGAGAGGCAGAAAGGGAGAGAGACATCAGTGTAAGGTTGCCTTTCACCTTCCTCCAGCTATGGACCTGGCTGGAGACCTGGCTTGCAACTGGGTTGTGTGCCCTGGCTGGGAATTGAACCAGTGACCTTTGGGTTCGCAGGCTGGTGCCTTATCCTCTGTGCCATCAGCCAGGACAGCAAATTAATTTTCATAAGTTCATAAAGTTGGAGTTTACAGATAATACTACATTATAGAGTTTACAAATGAGAACACTAAAATTTTTAAAATAATTTGCCTAAAGCCAAAGTGTAGTGTGTGTTAGAGCCATAGTTTGAACTTCAGAAGTCTGGAACCAGCATTTCATTTTTGATCACTAATGTATACTATGTCTAGACCTAAAAATATTAATCATTGTCCACTTGTATTTATCCATGTGTGTGACTCTCTGGCCCTTTCCCAGAACTACAGCTGCTGCCTCCTATGTCCATTGTTCCGACTAACTCATTCCCTTTCCATAACCTTTTCACATTTTGCATGTTGTGAGACAAGGGTCCCATGGCTATATATTATAAAACCATCAATGAAAACAAAAAATTAAAATTAACCACAACAAATAAAATAAATGAAAGGAATAAATGTTTAAAAATGAGTGTGGGGCTTACATGCTAAAAATTACAAATTAAGATCTAAATAATGGAGAGACAGTTCATATGCACATATGAACATATGAATAAGACTCAACATTACAAGATGACAACTCTTCCCAAACCACTCTATAAATTCAACAAATCTTTAGTGAAATTCAAGCAAATTTTTTGCAGGCATTGACAAACATATTCTAAATTTTATGGGAAAATGCAAACACCTAGAAAACAATTTTAAACTGAAGGTTAAAACTGAAGGACTTTTATTTATCAATTTTTAAACTTATAAAAGTAGGGTTATTAAAACATAGATCAATATAATTGAGAGTATAGAAATAAATTTTTATAGTCAATTGATTTCTAACAAAAGTGCCAAAGAAGTTCATTGATGAAAGGATAACTAGCCTGTTCAACATGTATTGTAGGAATTAACTGACATCCATATACAAAAATAAAAAATATACCATCATCCTATATCATCTACGAAAATTAACTTGAAATTAATCATAGACTTAAGTTTAAGTTCTATAACAATAAAACATTTAGGAGAAACCATAACAGAAAGACTTTGAAATCACGGGGTAAACAAACATTTATTTTAATACAGCAACAAAAGCAAATCCATAGGAGAAAAAAATGATAAATTAGACCCTATTGAAATTAAAATTTTTTGCCCTTCAAAATATACCATTAAAAATTCAAAGACAAACACCATACTAGGAGGAAATAATTGCAAAACATGTATTTGATTAAAGACATGTATGATATGAAGAGACATTTCACCAAAGGGGATATACCAATAGCTAGTAACCAAATGTGAAGATGTTCAACATCATTAGTCATTGGGGAATTTCTAATTAAAATCACAATGAAATACCACTTAATACCCAATACAATATTGATAGTTAATGACAGACAATAAAACATGTTGGCAAATATGTGGAGAATTGGGAATTATCATACACTACTGGTGGGAATATAAAATGGTGCATTCACTTTAATAAGTATTTACTCAAGGGAAATGAAAACACATGTGCACACAAAGCCTTGCAGACAAAATTCTATAGTATCATTACTCATAATAGCTGAAAACTGGGAACAACTTAAATGATGATCAAATAGAGAAAATGTGGTCTTCATGTAATGGAGTACAATTTATAAACAAAAAATAACTAACTTATGTTACATGGTAATCATAGATGAACCTCAAAACCTTATAAATTAGTGCTTTCCTGGGACTGGAGATGGAATGAGGTTTAACTGTTAAGTGGGCAGGAGGGATCTAGTTGGGGGGTTAAAATATTCTAAAACTCATTTATGGCAATGGTTGCACCGTAGTTGCTAAATGTCACTGATTTGTAAATTTGAAATGGATATAATTTATGATATGTAAAATGTACCTCAATAAAGCTGTTAAAAAATGTGAAGAATTTCATCTTGAGCTGTGTGAACTTGTTCTCTGGCTGGTGGCCAGGATAATTCCACTATATTGACATGCTTATTAAAATCCAGGAGTCTGGTCAAGTTTTATACTGTATAGATGGTGCCCAATTTACAATGGTTCAATTTAAGGTCTTCAACTTGACAATGGTGTGAAAATCATATGCATTCAATAGAATTCATCCTTCAAATTTTGACTATAGATCCTTTCCCGGGCTAGCAATTTGCAGTAGGCTTCTCTCTTGTGATGCAGTGCAGGGATAGCAGGAGGAAGCTGCCTGTCAGCCACTCAACCATGAGGGTAAACAATCAATACTCTACTGTGGAGTATGTTGCAAAGATTTTTGGGATATTGTGTTTTGTGTGTGTGTGTGTGTGTGTGTTTTTTTTTTTTTTTTTTTTTTTTTTATATCCTATCAGGTCTTTAAAATGCCCATCTGTGTCTCCTGCTTCCAGTGAGAAGAAAAGGAAGGCAATTTCTTTTGAGATGAAAGAAGGTAATTGCCCACCTGTAGGCTAATGTAAATACTCTGAGCAAGCTTAAGATAGGTTAGGCTAAACTACAATGTTAGGTAGGTTAAGTGTATTAAGTGCATTTTAGACTTGGATTATTTCCCATTTAAAGCACATTTATCTACCTATAACTCCATTATTAGGTTGAGAGCATCTGTGTAGTTATTCTGATTTGCTAAAAGGTAACTTAATAATGTATAAGAGGGAAGATTGCTGCATTTAGCTTTGGACGAATGGCTTCAACTTGATGAAGTACTTGAGAATTTCAAATAAACTTTAGATATTTACAAAATAAGTGGCTTTACAATCGGATCTAAACTGATTGCTTTGGGGGAATACAAGAATCATAAAAACTTCTCATTCACTTAACATGAAGCCTCAAGCTAATGAACAAGGTCATTCTTATTGAAAAAAGATTTGACACTATTTATCTCTCCAGAAAATTTATCGGGGAAACAAACATATTTAAGATCAATTGTCTGAAAAAATTTCAGAGACTCTTCAGAAATAACACAGTCTTCTGTCTTTCCTATCGGTGTAGTAATAATAGTAATATTTTAGTTTCATGCAGTGTTCTTTTAAAGCTTTATAGCTTCTACCACATAATGACTTCTGAAGGTTACCTAACTCTGACATATTTTCCAAGTGACTTTTTTTAAACCTAGGAAAACTGTGATTGCCTTATATATCATATTTTCATACAGAGGCTCTCTGGAGAACCATACATTTCACTGGCTAGAAAACAAAAATGATGGAAGTAAATTACCCAGTGCATAGCAGATAAAAATGAAAGCAAGTCCAAAATCCTGTATAAAACACAACAATCAAAATACATTAAACATGTAAAACATCTGGAAAAATATCTTCAAAGAGATGTGGCTACTCTTTTCAAAAATCTCTCTGTGTTTTTGATCCACGCGTATGTGGCTCAGTGGCAGCCATGCTTGGCTAGCTGTCAAACTGCCAGTAGTCACTAGGTGACTAGGATATTAGCATGCTCTTGGGATTAAAAGGGGCCAGTAGCACACTCAGTTGCAGCTGGGAGGACTGTTGAGATACCAAGGCTAAGAAGGATGTGCAATAGAATAGCGTCATAGCTATTATGAAGCGTATAAAGCACCTTTCAACAATCCCTTATTATGAAAGATCTGCTTGACTTTGTCCCAAGCTCTTGGTGCCAGAATCCAACAGCCTGGAACCCTCTTAAAGCATCTGCCAGAAATTACATCAGCTTTTACCCGGAGAATGCTGAAACATACATACAGTGCATTTCAGTAGCCAAGAGACGAAATACAGAAAGGACATAAATTTAGTAGCTGTTCTCAAAGGAAGGACCTTCTCAGCTGAGGAAGAAGAAAGAGAGTGTAGGAGAATTCTATTGTTTCTTTATTTACAACACTTGGTCAAGAATCTTTTATTTCATTATTTTTAGAAAGAGGGAAAGGGAGAGAGACATCAATGTATGGTTGCGTTTCACCTGCCTCCAGCCACAGACCTGACTGGAGACCTGGTTTGCAACCTGGTTATGTGCCTTGGCTGGGGAATCAAACCCTCAACCTTTGGGTTTGCAGGCCGGCGCCTTAACCACTGTGCTACCAGCCAGGGCAGAATCTTTGAATTGATCAAAGCAATCCAAGTACAAATATCATTGAAGGGGAACTAAAACCAGCAGAAAAATAGTGGATTCTGAAGAAAGCAAATGCCGATATTGGCAATAGGTACAAGACAGGTTCATGTGGAACCCCTTTGGTCTACTAAACATCCTTGTGTCTTAATCTGTTGATCTGAGAAATATGGATACATTTTACATAACAATTCATATGTTGCATATGTTGGTGGTAATCATTTGATAAAGACTTTGATAGGCTAATTTTATTTTATTTATTTTTGTTTGTTTGTTTGTTTTTTAGAGGGGAAGGGAGAGAGGCAAAGAGGGAGCGAGACATCAATGTATGGTTGCATTTCACCTGCCTCCAGCCACAGACCTGACTGGAGACCTGGTTTGCAACCTGGTTATGTGCCCTGGCTGGGGAATCGAACCTGCGATCTTTGGGTTCGCAGGCCAGCACCTTATCCACTGTGCTACCAGCCAGGGCCTGATAGGCTAATTTTAAATGACAGCTGTACACATGCATCAGTTTGAGAATTGTAACTGTTGAGTTTGGGTGTGTAGTACTCCCACATATCCAAGTAAGTCAGTGTGCAAAACCTCACGAGTGTGCGTGCATGCATAGTTCTTTCACTGACTACACCTTGTCCTCTAAATCCTACACTACCAATAGTGGTTGTCCTGTCTGAGCGAAATAGAGGAAAAGTCTATAAAACTCCCAAATAAATGTGTCCTTGTTAACTCCTGAGGTGACTCTAGCAGAAAGACAAGGTGACCTGGGCTATTGAGTGACTTTGGTGCATCCTTAGACAATTCTTTCAAATATAAAGATATTTGCTAACCCATGCTTTAGAAATAACAAACAGCTTTTGTTTACATAAATTATATATAAATAAGTAACTTTGTATGCATATATTTTATGAATGATAATAGGCTTATGGCTTACTTAGAATGCTCATTGTAGGCATCTGACCCTTGACTTGTCATTTGAAACTACTTGTTTCACCTAAATAATACCTGAAGGAATTATTATTCTTGAGATTTAACAACAGTCAAAGAATATCATTATAATGCCTCAACTTACTAAATTGAGTGATCACTCTATAATTATTGTCATTAATATTAATGTAGTTATTCATAATCAATCTATAGGTTCCCATGAACAAGCTCATTGTTGGAATTCTTAGCCAGTACGTTAGTTAAAACATTTTTGGTTGCAATCACAAAAAATCTATTTCTTCTAGCTTAAGCAAGAATGGAACATTTATGAGAACATAAGACAGGAATATAGATGGGCGCCAAGAACTACTGAAAGTAATAATTTAAGTATAGTCAAGATTCTTTTTCTCTTTATTTCATCCAAAGGCATTTCGAACATCTACTTCTACCTTTGCTATCGGGCACCATGCCTACTTCCTCTGATACCTTTCCTTCTTCTCACCCTCACTGCTGCTACCTAAGTGTTCATGGCCTGGCAGCTTCATGACCAGTAGCTCAGACAATTCATTCTCTTTCTCTTCTACCAAATCTTAGCTAGCAAATTGTTTCAATGAGGCATTTGATTTAACTGGTGAACATATGTGTGTTTATTAAGTTCTCTCCCTATATATTGATGTTCTCTTTGCTCAAGTAACATGATTACCCTCAAGTATATGGATCAAATTCTTCTGTGCCTGCCTGAGATTGTTTTTTTCCCTTGGGTCTTACTTCTTTTCTCTGGGAAATTAATCCCTTGTTTTGCTTCCGTTAGTACTGTCAGCAAGTGGCTATTGCAGGTGTGTGGCAGGTGGTCGATCTAATTCTGCCAGCTGTGAATGTCACCAGCTGCAGTAAAAAGAACCCAAATGCATCCACAGCTGGTGTGTACCAAACCTGCCACAATGACTATATTACTTATGCATTTGAATATGTATATTATCCATATGTGAGCTGGATATATAGTAACTATCATTATATTGATTTTGGTATAATAGAAGAGGTTCTGAGAGATCCTGCACTATGTTTCCTATGACAGATAGATGCCTACCATTTGGAGAGAGGCACACATTTTCGTCTTTTCTGTAAGACATTAGTCTAGGTGGCTGAGCCTAACTATACAGCAATTGGGCTTCCTCTCCCCAAAGAAGGCTGCTGTGACAGACCTGTTTGCGGAGTGTCTGGGATCAGTACCTACAGAGACCAAGTTTCCTAGCTGCCCTCCCTTGCTCACCAAAATGACATCAACTGTTAGAAAAATGTGTTCGTGCAAATTATGGTGGTGTTGCAGAAACTTCTGGAAACTCCTTTCATGAATATAGAAGCCTAAACCTCTGTTTCTTATTGGAACTAGGTATCATTTGGGAATAAAGGCTATTGGATACTTTGTAAATTGTGGGCAATAGAAATGGCAAATATCCTCAGAAGCTTTTTTTTCCCAAGGTCTGGCATAAACCATTCTCAATTTTTGCTAGAAGACAGGGCTGATGAAAGGGAGGAATTCAAGGTTCTAATTTTACATGAGCACACTGACTTACAGGAAAAAATTCTGCAAATAACATAGCTTTCCATCTGCTAACACTTTTGTGATTTATTCTTTAAAAAATTTTATATTTACATACTGACTTTTCTACTAAGACTCTAACAAGGATATAAACAAGCTAGAAGAACTTACATTATAATTATGCCCCAAAGATAACTAATATAGTAATATGTTCACTTTGGAAAGGAAAAAACAAGCCTTCCTCAGAGAAAAATGGGCATAATACAGATAAGAGATAATCCCTCTAATTACTGTAGAAAAACAGAAGTTGAAACACTGGCAGTAAAAGTCAAGAATAACCTGTTTTATGGTGCACGCACTTCCTTTCTTTGATCACAGGAGAGCACTGTGCATCTATGAAACATTTTGTTTTAAGGCTTTAACTAAAGGCTTTATGATTCAAAAGAGGTTCCATGTGGCAAATTATATAGCCCTTATTATTGAATCATAGCAATAAGAAACACAGTCTTTTCATAGAAAAATGGCTATATATGTACAAGATTTTCTAAGCCATAGTGTGCTTGTCTTAAAATCAATTGGCAAAGATGCTCACATATGAATCTTTTTGGTGCAATGATATAACTCTGCAAATCCCCAGTAATATGCAGTCTTTTAGAAAGAGCGGTAATGTATATCATGCTCTGTAATTTAAGTGCTTTATTTAGGGATTTACCTCAACTAAGCTCCAATGAGTAATACTTAACATAAATATTTAGTAAATACAAGTACCCTAAACAACCTACAAATAGTCCGCATGGTTAACATTGTATTTCAAACTGTTATTTTTTCCCTTTGCAAGAATCAGTGGGGCTATCACTAAAGATGTGGTTATTTCTTATGAGGATGTTTAGCAAGAGACTCGGTCTTCTCATAAGAACCATGGACAAGGAATGTAATCTGGAGGATTATTTGTGGCAATTCTATAAGAACATTGTAGTATTTCTTTTTTTCTTTTTTAAGATTTTATTTATTATTGTTAGAGATAGGGGAAGGGAGAGAGACATCAGTGTATGGTTGTCTTTCACCTGCCTCCAGCTACGGACCTGGCTGGAGACCTGGCTTGCAACTTGGTTATGTGCCCTGGCTGGGAATTGAACCAGTGACCTTTGGGTTCTCAGGCCAGTGCCTTATCCACTGTGCCACCAGCCAGGGCAGAATTTCTAAACATTTTCATTTGCATTTATTAATGGAAATGGGTTCACTTTGCTGCTTTAAATTGATCTCATCAAAACTCTCCCTAAAAGCTAATTTAGCCTTGGCTGGTGGCACAGTGAATAAGGCGCTGGCCTGACAACCCCAAAGGTTGCTGGTTTGATTCCCAGCCAGGGCACATAACCAGGTTACAAGCCAGGTCTCCAGCCAGGTCCGTAGCTGGAGGCAGGTGAAAGGCAACCATACTTTGCTGTCTCTCTTCTTCTCTGCCTCTCTTCCTTTACCTCTCTTCAAAAATAATAAAATCTTTAAAAAAGGAAAAGAAGTTAATTTAAGAACTATTTTCTTTAGCTCTCTCTAAATTTAAATCCAAATTTATCCTTGGTGGCTGGAAGCCGCAGAGCCACATATGCAGGAGGTGGCCGGAAGGAGAGCTTAAGGTTGCAAACCCATTTGCCCACTCCCTCTTTCTTTAACTTCTATCCCCCTTCTCTCCTCACGCCTTCATTTCAGCTTGGTTCTGACCACACAATTGGGTTTTTCTAAACCTAAAATAACCATTGATATTTATCGATCCATTAGCTGATGAGATAAGAGACCAAACCTTCTCACCTCTGTGAGTGCCGGTCCAGGAGCCTGAGGGAGAAGAATGTCCTCCATTATTCTCTGCGCTACACCCTTGCTAATAAAGAAACATCATGTAAGGCCATTAGAAAAGATGATGTTTCCCGCTAATTTGCAACAATTCTGAAGTCCACATCTCTTTAAACAAACATATAGTGCCAGGCAGTAAACTTTAAGTTCCCTCCAAGACTTATTTTTCTCAAATATTTTATTAGCAGAATCCTACGTGTTTGTGAATCTGAAAGTGCTTAACATGTTAATTAAAAAATGTTTAATATAGATGTCTTATAATCCATGGAGTTTGAGAGCAGCAAGTTTAAAAAGTCTGCTGAAAACATTTTATGTAGCATAGTATACATTAGGCTTCATCTTCATATTAAATCATCTAGAAGAAAAGTAAAAAAATAAAAATCCATAAGAAACTTGCACAACTTTTCTTGGAAAAGAAACCTCATACTTTTTTATTTGGACTTTACTGATCATTAATTTCTAGTTGTGCTTTTACTGCCATCTCATTGTGGATTTATTTTTCTTTCAAAGGGCAATGATCAGTGCACTAAATTGATTATCCTAACATTTTTGAAGATGTGTAGAATTTCAAATTTATCAACCATAAAGTTTAAATCTGAAGAACACTGAAGGTAATTTTATGAGAAAATAATGCATTTTTAAAGAAAATTAGCATTATGTTATTAGACACAAATGAGGCTAAGAAACTTATCAAAGCAGGTGAATTATGTATTCAAATCTAAAAAAAAAAAAGATACCTTCTTTGGTGGGAAGTAAGTATTATGTATAAAATTATGAAATTAAAGTGAGTACAGAAAAAATTTTTTTTTCCAGCACTGGCTGGTGGTTCAGTAGATAAGGTGCTGGCCTGCGAACCAAAAGGTCACTGGTTCGATTCCCAGCCAGGGCACACAGAGTGAGGTTGCAAGCCAAGTCTCTAGCCAGCTCTGTAGCTGGAGGCAAGTGAAAGGCAGCCACACATTAATGTCTCTCATCTTCTCTGCCTCTCTCCCTTCCCCTGTCTCTAAAAATAATAAAAAAATATTTAAAAGAAAATAAAAAATAAATTGGTTATTGTATTATAGTTGTCCCAATTTTTATTAAAAAGATATTCCCAATGGAATATGTTAGCTTGGTTAACTTGGTTAACTAAATAGGTTTAGAAAATATTCAGTGAGTTAAAAACAGCATATGTAAAATAATGAATTAGGAAGGCTCATCAGAGGAAAAAAACGGATATTTTAAAAAGATTATTTGTAATAATAGAACTTGTTTCTTGAACCCATATACAGTTGCTTTGTAGTGTTCATCTTTATTTAACTAATATTTAATTTCAAAATTACTTATATAGAAATGATAGTATTTTTTCACTAAAGAGACTTTAAATTAGCCCATAAAAATCTTTTCTCATTCAGTAGTTTTCTACTTTCACTTTATTATGATTTTTTAAAAAAAAGTAAAGCTTGAGAACTTGAAGATGGAACATTCAGCCAGAAAGGAGATGAGTTCTTTCTTTTTCTTTTTTTTTTTAAGATTTTATTTATTGCTTTCAGAGAGAGGGAAAGGGAGAGAGAGAGAGGGAGAGAAACATCAATGTATGGTTGCCTTTCACCTGCCTCCAACTACGGATTTGGCTGGAGACCTGGCTTGCAACCTGATTATGTTGCCCTGGCTGGGAATCGAACCAGCGACCTTTGGGTTTGCAGGCCGGTGCCTTATCCATTGTGCTACCAGCCAGGGCTAGGAGATGAGTTCTTGAGTCAAATCTGTCTTACCTAAAATTTTAAACAACTTTCATTTAAGAAAAAGGGTGTCATAGGACATTTTGTATTTAACTTTTGATTTAGGTCTCTTAGAGATTATTTACTGCTAAGATAATGATTTCCTTTTTATCTTTTATGATATCTGATATGTGTAATTTTAGAGCCTTCTTTTCTTTTTTGCCTTTTTTATTGTTCTTTTACAGTTGTCCCAATATTTCTCTTGTTGCTCTGCCCTGTATCCCCATGTCCCCCTCGCACAGTCAATTCCCACCCTGTTGTCCATGTGTCATTTATACATGTTCCTTTACTAGACCTTCCCCTTCTTTCCCCTCATACAGACTTCTTA
Organism: Noctilio leporinus; assembly: GCA_004026585.1. Taxonomy (NCBI): domain Eukaryota; kingdom Metazoa; phylum Chordata; class Mammalia; order Chiroptera; family Noctilionidae; genus Noctilio; species Noctilio leporinus. The sequence continues at coordinate 353,681 of PVIW01000770.1, read as the reverse complement.
TTTCGTTCTTTATTCTTAAATGCTCGATGTTAGATATATTTGAAGTGTCATATCAGGAGGAGACCTACAACATTTACTGTGTAATTTGTGGTATTCTAGACCTATAGAAGTCCCAGATGGGGCTTCTAGGTAGAACCAAAATTTTTCTCTGTGTGAAGCATGGTTTTGAGTTGTTTAAAAAACAAGCAAACATACCTACAGACAAAAATTCTGGATGATTTAAGCAGAAACTAATTTTATTAAGAGAATAGTGGCACTTACGTGATGAATAGGAAGGAGGGAACTGTAATTGAGGACCATGCAGCTGGAAAAAATATGCCCCAGAAATGGTATGGGGTAGTCACCATGACAATACAATGAGCCAAGGAAGCCCATTCTACCAACAACACTTGCTCCAGAACTCAGGTAACATCACTATATCTAGGTATTCCACCCCTCCTTTGCTTACTATGTCTTGCTTTAAGCTTTAATGTTTTGGTAGGCACATTTGAATGGTTGTCTTAGGTCATGTGTTTATATGCATAGGAGCTTCAGACATGGGTCCGTGGGAGGTTTTGCAAATACTGGGCCGGGGCTTGGATAATGAGCAATGCCCCCCTCAAGTTACATCTATCCATGTACACCCAAACACTTGCTTCTCTTCCTAATAGCCATCTGCAGTTCTAGGGTCATATCAGGTTAATTGCATAAAATATTGTTACATGAACTCTCTCTTTTGGGGAACATCCAGGCATTAATTTTAAATCATTATAGTGCACTGCCATATTAATTTTTTTCTGGGGGGAGCATTTAATGAAGGAACATTGCACCTTCATGAACCATTAATTATAGTGAAAGATGATCTAATAATATTCTGAGAACTTATAATGGCAAAAAAAAACCCATGGAAACAAAAAAATGAAAAGAGTTTTCATTAAAAAAATTTATTTATTCAGTTTTTAGAGAGAAGAGAAAGGAGGGAGAAAGACAAGGTGAGAAACATCTATGTGTGGTTGTCTCTGGCCCACAACCCACTCATGTGCCCTGACCGGGAATCAAACTGTGAACCTTTGGTTCGTGGGTGGGCACTCTATCCGCCACACCACACCGGCCAGGGCTGAAGAGAGTTTTTAAAAATATAAATGGGATTTATGGCTATGATAGAGCCTGATTATAATGACAAAAATATACATTATATATATATATATATATATATATATATATATATATATATTCCAAGTCTCTTAAAGAGGACAAGTATTTTTTTTCTGTATTCAGTGAATTGACTCTGTTGAAGAAGTTTCTGAGTTTAAAATACAAATGAAGTTGCTCTCCTTCTGAAGTTGTTCAGTGGTATGCTATAAATATACTTTTAAAGCACTTTTAGATACTACAGCCTCATTCTCTCACAAGAAGTATAGACAGGAGGAAAGGCAAAGGAGAGTTTTGCAGTCTCAAAAAGTCTTGTCTTCTCCAAAGTAAAGTCTGAGGTTGCCAGGCCACCAGACTTAGTGGCGGTGCTCATTCTCTGTTGCTTTTCCGCCACTAGAAGGACACCTTCAAAGTCCCACTTGTCTTATTATTTTCAAACTGCTTAGCAAAATGAAAGGTATTGCCAAGCTGCCAGTTTTCCTTCATGACTTGGCCTAACTCTCTCTATATATCTATATCTATATTTATATTTATATCTAGAATTAGATATCTATATATCTATATGCCTATATCTATATTTATATTTATCTATATCTAATCTATATCTAGATATAGGCATATAGATATATAGATATATAATTCTATATATCTATACATAAATATAGATATATAGGTATAGATATATAGATATATAGAGTTAGGCCAAATCATGAAGGAAAACTGGCAATACCTTTTATTTTGCTACATAGTTTGAAAATTTTATATATATCTCCTAGGAATTAGGGACACCTAAAAACTAGTGCTACTGATCCCAAATATTTGGTAAAGTCTTGCCATATGCAGGACCCTCTAAAAACATGTTCCAAATTATAAGATATGTGAGGGTGAAGGTATATATCTCATATCTTAGGAACTTGTGTTTTAATTGACACAATGTTTTCCGCTGTACTGTCTGATTTATGAAGGTGTTTACATTAAATTGCTATTCCAGGCTAGGAGGATATGGACAGCATTTTTGTATTTATTTCTGGATCCACTTCTGACAATGGACTTCATTTAGACTAATTTTCACCTGATGATATATATAAGGATGAGCTGACTCTTATGGATTCAATAAAGTTTTCAGCAAATGAAAGCACTTAGATACAATCACTACTGAAAACTAAATCTGATCAAGGGAAGACATTTCTCTTTCTTATTGAATGCAGATGAATGGTTTCTTGAGTAACAGTCTATTACTCCTACAACAGATTCAACTTCGTATCATCCTGAGATAAAATTGAATTTTTCTTTATATGACTACTGGTTCATCTTTGGCCATTGTGAGGGGAACACCTTTGCTTATTATAAGACTTTGGACAACCTTTTTAGAAGTCTCCAGTCTGTTTCTATGACATCTTGGTGTTATGTTTGTGAGAAGAGAATTCCTGGCAGTAAAGTTTCTTTGGAAAAGGTTTTTGTTTATTTTACTTTTTGGTGGGAATGTAAATTTTAAAAATTAATTTATTGTTTTTGTTTTACAACTGTTTCATTTTCTCCCCCATTGCTCTCCCCTGCTCCACCCTCCCCATCCCCTTTCTCACAGTCAATACTCATCTCATTATCCTTGTCCATCAGTCATTCAAACTAGTTCCTTAACTAAACCCTTTCCCTTCTCTCCCCACCTCACCTCCTATCCCCTCCTATCTGGTTACTGTCATTCTGCTCCTTGTTTCCATGTCTCCGATCCCACTCTGCTTCCCTGTTTGTTTTATTAGTTTCCTGTAGTGGTTGAGATCATATGGCATTTGTCCTTTTGCCCCCTGGCTTATTTAACTAAGCATAATACTCTCCAGTTCCATTCATGCTGCCAAAAAAGGTAGGAGTTCCTTCTTTCTTTCTGCTGTGTAGTATTCCATTGTGTAAATGTACCAATGTTTTTTGATCCATTCATCCATTGATGGGCACTTAGGCTGTTTATAGCACTTGGCTAATGCGAATAGTGCTGCTATGAACATAGGGGTGAATATGTTCTTCTGAATTGGTGCTTCAGGGTTCTTTGGGTATAGACCTAGAAGTGGAATCACTGAGTCAAAGGGCAGTTTCATTTTCAGTTTTTTAGAAAATTCCACACTGTTTTCCATAGTGGCTGCACCAGTCTGCATTTCCACCAACAGTGCACTAGGGTTCCCTTTTCTCCACATCCTCACCAACACTTGTTGTTTGTTGATTTGTTGATTTTTTGATGATGGCCATTCTGACAAGTGTGAGGTGGTATCTCAGTGTGGTTTTAATTTGCATCTCTCTGATGACTAGTGATGTTGAGCATTCTTTCATATGCCTTTGGGCCCTTTGTATGCTCTCCTCAGAGAGGTGTCTGTTCGGGTCCTTTGCCCATTTTTAAATGTGTTGTCTGTCTCCCTGGTGTTGAGTCGTATAAATTCTGTATGTATTTTGGATATCAAACCCTTGTCTGAGGTGTTATTAGCAAACAGGTTTTCCCATATGAATGTTTCCCTATTATTTTGCTGATGTTTTCTTCAGCTTAGCAGGAGTCCCTGGAAGAGTTTTAGCACTGGGTAACCTTACCATTTGACTAGGTATCTTCTAAGAAACAAAAGAGTGATGGGTAGAGGACGAAATTAGTCTGTGGTCAATGTTATAGATAGCTCTTGGAATTTTAACACCACCTGGGTTACACACACATACATATATACACATGTATGCACACACACATATGTATTTGCATACATAAACAAGTATATACCTCTGCATCATACATATATAAATACATATTTTATACATCATATGTGTATATATTTGCAGACAGACACAATTTTAGATGGATTCAGTATTATCAATGGCTGCATTGTGGAATCATCAATGTGTGATGATTTCAACTAGGCTCAGCTAATATTTTATTCTACATCAAATTATGCTCCCCCAGATAAGACAGTGTTTAACTTTACCATTCTTTACTGAAGAGCCAGTGGTGTTCCTAGATACATGTTCCTTTTGAAAACTGTAAGCAAAATAATAGTGTTAACTAAAATTTATTGAGTGCCTACTATATTCCAACCAATATGCTAGATGTTTCACCTAATGTATGTGGAATCCTCACAGTTATTCTACTAAGTAGACACTATAAATGACATTCTAAAATGTAGAGAAAATTTAGGTCTAGATAATTTGAACATGAACAGAATCACTTATTAGCAATGATACATGATTTAGTCCCAGATACATTTGGCTATAAGAAGTATGTATTTTTATTACTCCAAGATTTATAATTTATCATCAAAATTTTAAAGTATATCATTTGGTCAGATCTCTTTTCTCTATTGGAGCTAGATGAATGGGAAAAGTAGTAAATAAGTTTTTGGAGATTAATTCCATAAACTACTATATAATTCACATGATTAGAGCAATAATAACTCTAGTAGCCATAACACATCCCTGTAGATGAGTACATTGTTGCATTAAGAATATGTAGTGAATACCTACCAAAGGAATAGTACAGAATACTGAGGAGTGTTCCCAATTCTCTTCCCTTTGCTTCATTTCCTCCTTTATTTCAACCCTCTGAGAATTTTGAGGGACCACTCATGCAGATCAGCATAGAAGAGTTGCCATAGTAACCTTTGAGCACATTACTAAAGGCAACCTTCTAACTGTAACCTTTATCTTTACAAAAGCGATTACCTTATATATTTTATGAGTTATGAATTATGTGTCATTCATGTCCTCAAGGTATTTGACTACATAATGAAGTCAGAATAGTTTAACTTTGAAATTATAAGCCCTTATGATTTTTATTTTTTGAGTAAATAAAAATAATTACTTTTAGTTTAGACTTAAAAAATGGGACTAAGTGGCATTAATGGTATTTTATATTCCCTAAGAATTAGACTATAAAGAGGATTTTTTTCTTTTTCAGTTTTTCCCTGAAGTTACTGAATACTGCCTTCTCCCAATTTTCAACAGTGTCGTCATTAAAAAGTCATGGAGAATTGAGCTTCATATTTTAAACAAAACAAATGTACTTTAACTTATTTACATGTTTAAAAAAATCTGCATGCATTTTGATGGTGTAGGCAGGATATGGTAAAGCAAATGCACTTTGACTCTTATTTACATATTTAAAAATTTTGCAAGCATTTTGATGGTGCATAGTAGGCAGGATATGTGAAAATAAGTTGCTCTTTTATAAATCCACCCTTTCCACCCCTTTCCTCAGAACTTTCCAGAATAAGTGCTAATTAATGCTTATTCATCAGGATTGCATCATCTATACACACACAAGCTTAATATAGACCTAGTAGCAAGCAGTCTGCCCTTGTTTCCCAGAAATGAAGGAGAATTTTTCCAATCCCTGGGCCTTGTGTTATTTTCTGCCTCTTGCATGGAGTACCCTGATCACTCTACCTCACTTTTCAGATTTATCCTTCAAATATCAGCTTGAACCCAGCCTTTTCAGGCAATAGTTCCATTCATCTGTACTCTTCACCTACTCCACAGTCATATAGTACTTGTAATCTATTTCATTTGGTCTCTATATGCTTGAAAGTCTTGGATTGTAAACATACTAGATCAAAGACTCTGCGCCAGCTGGAAGAGCCTTATCTGAGCTATATTAGAAGTATCTCCCCTGGTTAATGTGGCTCAGAGAATTGGCACTGGCCTGCGAACCCAAGGGTTGCTGGTCCAATTCCCAGCCAGGGCACATAACCAGGTTGCCAGCCAGGTCTCCAGCCGGTTCCCCAGCTGGAGGCAGGTGAAAGTTTCTCTCTTTCTTCCTCCCTCCCTGCTCTTTTCGCCAAAAATAATGAATAAAATCTAAAAATATAAAAAAAGTTTTTAAAAAAAGAAGTATCTTTGTCACCAGTGAAATCTGTACTTTGTTGCTTCTATTATAATACATGTGCAAGATTTAAACCCAGGTACCTTCAGTTGGTGCATGTCAGCTTGAATAACCTAATGCCCAATTCTCTTATTCTTGATTTTTTTCCGAAGAAATCTCTGGTTGGGGCTAGGTCTTAACCCTGACTGAATGTAGATCTCAAAAAAAGAAAAAGAACAAAACAAAACAAAACAAAACCAAAAAAAACCCCAAAAACAACAACAAGGGACACAGGAAAACTTTGGAAGGGTTCGGATACATTTATTTTCTTGATTGTGTTGATGGGGTTTCCACAAGTCTACATTTATGGAAAAGTACACATTAAATGTGTGAGATTATTTGCATATCAATTATACCTCAATACAATTGTTTAAAATAAAGTTAAGTATAAAAGGATGTTAAGCTGAAATGAGCTTTGAAAATAAATTCTGTTAAACTTCATTAATTAGGATGTTAGACAATTTTGTTCAGCAATGTAGTATTTCTTAAATTTTTTAAGAGGACAAATGATGAGATCAGTATAATTATGTGCATGTTAACTACTATTTCTTAAAATTACATTTAAAATATTCTATTCACTATTATTTCTTCTCTTCTTTGTTTATATAATAATCCCCAATTAGTAACAACAATATAGCTAACAAACTTCACTGAATTGAATAATGTTTCCCCAAAACTCATGTTCTTCTTGGGACCTCAAAATGTAATCATTTTTTGGGAATTGATTCCTTGTATACGTAATTAAGTTGAGGTTAAGATAAACTGATATTGGAGAAGGGTGAGCCCTTTATACAATATGACTGACATCTTCATATAAAGGGAAGAGATAGAGACACACATAGAGAATACCATGTGATGATAGAGGCATTGAGTAAAAGGATGAAGCTGTAAACCAAGGAATACCGAAGGTTGCTTAGCAGCACCAGAAACTAAAAGAAAGTCATGAAACAGATTATTTTCTAGAGATTCATGAAAACAGAGTGAAATCATGATTGCAGGGAGCTGGGGAGAAGGGGGTGGGTGGGAAGAGATTGGTCAGAGGATACAAACTCCCGATTATAAGATGAAAATGTTATGGGAGTTTAGTGTACAGCATGGTTGTTATAGTTAACAATATTGTACTATATGCCTCAAAGCCGCTAAGAGAGTAGATCTTCAAGGTTGTTATCACAAAAAAGGTAATTATGTCAGTTGATGGCGGTGATAATTAATGTTGCTATGGTAATTACTTTGCGTTATCTAACTGTACCTAAGCAACACAGTACATCACGTTACTCAACGTTATGTCAACTACATATAAAACCACAGGACTGAAGGCAAAGATGGAGGAAACATAATCTCTGGTCCTGATTAATTTACTGTCAAATATGGAAGACGGACTTCTAAGTAAGGATGATGTGATAAGGGCTAACAGGGAGGTAAACATACACTTTAATACAAGCACAAAGAAGGAGTTACTAATTCATCTTTCTGTTAGAGCAAAGGTGCACTTGGAATGGTAATATCTCAAATGAATCTTAAAAAATGAGCAGTTGTGAGAAGTGAAAGTGGGCAGGAGAACAAGGTAGTAAGTCAAATAAAGGATATTACAGACCCAGAATAATAAGGGCCCATTTTAACGTTGCACAACGTTTTATTATGACCACCATCCATAACAATGGAATGAGACCAGAGCAGATCAGGGCAGGCTTGCCTGGCATATGAAAGAATTAGTGCTTTACCCTCGGAGTCCTGGGGAGATGGTTAGATATGTTAAGTATGAAATATCCTACTCAGACTTGTTGTTTAGAAAAAAATATCCTGGCTACAAAGTAGATATCAAATTGGAGACAGGCAAAACAGAGGGCAGAAGATTAGTTAAGAAACTGTTATAATAATTCATACTTGAGAAAACTGCGACCTGAATTGAAATAGCAGCAGATTGGTGAAGAGAGCTAGTTGAATTTATTGGAGAAAACAGAAGAGTTAAAGTTTTATAATTGACTTGATTCATGAAGGTTGGAGGTAGGTAAGAAAAGTATCAGGCAAGATTCCCAGGTTTCTGGTTTAGGCATTAAGGATGTCATTAAGTTAGGAAATATACAAGAAACAAGTTTTAAATGTTTAATTGTGATGTCCTCTAAATAAATATTATGCAGCAATAAAAGTAATGATTATGAAGATGATGCACTAATGAGAAATTTATGTCATCAAGTTAAAAGAATTATATAAAATTTTACATGCACTACGATATGGCTAAGTAATACATGCAAATAAAAATACAAGGAAATAAAAGAAAATATTAAAAGTGATTATATTAGAGCACTGGGGTTTTTATTTTCTTTTTTGTATTTTATATTTGTTAAAATTATTATGTTGTCTTCATAATAAAAGTATTCTAAGAATAAAGCATGTAAAAATTTATCAAACAAATACAAATCAAGGTAATATAAATAACAAATAACATTAAATTAATAAGTCTAATTCTCTAATGTTTATTACATAAAATATAGTTTCTACCACTTTTATTGCATATTTTGATAAACTCAAGTTACTGATTTAGTGAGAGTAGAAATGAAAAATCAGAGGCAAACCTTGTCTTTAGGAAAGTTTTCCACTTGTTTACTATACCAGAAACAACTTTATACCAATGGCAATAACTAAAAGATAGATGAAGCTAATTAGATCCCACTCATATATATATATATATATATATATATATATATATATATATATATATATATATTTATTTATTTATTTATTTTTGATTAGGGAGTTAAAGGAACTTTTACTCTCATAAGCTGAAGATAAATGATGTATCAAAGAATTCTTATAATGTTTATCATAAATAGCTTAAAATTTTTCTTCTCGATAAATTGAAATCAAGAAGTTAAAGTATTTAGACATACTTTTGTCTAGTCATTCATTTTAAGGCAAGTATCACTCCTTGTATGTAGCAGTGGGGAACTGTAACCTACCCACCATTCTTTTGACATTATTTTTGGAAATGTTGACTCTACCCAATATGTAGCTTGTACAAGAATCCTAGGAACTAACTTCAAAAGATTCAGATTCTGACTTTCAGTCATCCCAAGATGATATAAAACCAGGATGCTGAAAATAGGGTGATGTACACCAGACCATACTTGACCAGTTTTGAGGTCCTTGTTGGAATGGACTGTGTGGGTTTGCACATAGAGAACTTTTATACCCTCTCCCCTGGATCTCTTTGTTCTTCTTTTCTCTTCCTTTGTATAAAACCCTCTGCTTGTGCTGAGATGTTAAGATGAGTTTTGAGGCATGAGCCTGCTGCCTTCTCAGGTTGCCGCAGCTGAAATAAAACCAATTTCCTTCTCACCAGCACCTGTCTCACAAACTTGGCTTTCGTGGTGACAGATAGTCAAGCTTGCAGGGTAGTTTTTCCTAGTTGCAGATTCACTTATACTACAGGAGGTTGGGAATTCTGGCTATAACAGCCAAATAGCAGATGACACTTAGAATTTTGCCTCCACAATATCTCTTAGGACTCTGTTATCCCAAATTTTAGAAATAGGGAAACAGAAGCCCAGAGAGGTTAATGCAACCCAAGTCACACAGCCATAAAAACAGAGCCAGGATTTGAAGCCAGTAAACATCTCTTCAGGGTCTGCATTCACAACCATATATATTGGTTCTTTTATAAGAAATACATTTTCTCACTAAGGTTAACACATTTTGCAGACTCATGGGACAATGTAAAATACATTAAAACTGCTATATTACCTTCAATATTGCATTATTTTAGACAGAATGAAAAATAGTCAAAATTACTACTTAGGTTTATTTTAGGCATGTATCATAAACAAAGGCCTGAAGCAATTGTCAAACAATTCAAGATAGTAGTTGTTTTTTTCACTTAAAATCCAGATAATTGTTTCAAACAATTTAGACAGATTTAAATTTCAAAGTAGTTATTTTTTACATTGTACGTGCATATTCTTTTACTCCTAAATTTATTCAAAGCTCTTATATATGAAATTGCACAATGCATAACATATTCTCTTGAGGTATCTTCATTGCCACCTTAGGGTTTATTTTTAAAGAATTTAGACATCTTATTTTTCATGTATTCATAATAAAGTCTAATGACCCATTTTGTGCATGGCATAATTTATCACTTTTCATATTTTATTTAGACAAGAAATGCTTTGTAGGGAATAATAATTGCATTGGCATGAGGATACCTGCCTTACTTTCAAAGATACAAGGATTAAATTCTCTTGCTAAAATTCTCATTCTCAATCACTAACAAAAAGTATAGGTTATACTTCATTTGATAATTTTAATTCAAAATTAAACTTTACAATACAGATTGAAAAAACATTTTTAAGTATATGATTTGTTACTTTATAATGTCCTTTTGTGAAGCGTGCAGAAAGGTCTATAGTCATACATAGACTGATGTAAAAGTAACAAATTGAATATCCAAAATAATTTAATAAATTTTTTAGTAAGATTTAGGTAAACCATTATATTTTAAAAATTAAAATAAAAAAATTTATAAACACCACATTGAATGGAATTGGAAAGATTTATGTGGTTAAATTTATGTCTTCTGAGTTGGGATAGAACAATCTTTCAGGTACAAGAATAGATGTCCACTAGCAAGCTGAGCATTGAGGAGCACTGAAAAAGTCAAAATGCTTATCAATGACCTTTTCTACCCCGTGACTCAATTCCTCAGAAATCACTGCTCCGGGTTTATTTGTTTTGACCATATGTTGTCCTTCCTTGTCAGCTGTCATATGAAACAAAGACTTAAGCAGAGTAGTCTCATGATTCACTAATACTTGAGAAAGAATTAGTTTATTAGATAATATTTCTCCTGAAAGTAAGTCCTGAGATTAATACAGAAATATGATAAATATTGGGTAGTAAGAGGAAGTGGAGAAAATGTAGGAAAGCACAAAAAGAGAAGAAAATATAATAAACTTGAAGTGCATTCAAGTTTTTCCTAGTAATGGCCCTTGGGGAAGAATAGACAGGAAAACTTGTTATCTAACACAGGGATCTATCATGGTATACTTTTCTCATAAACAATGCTCAAAATTATGTTTTTAACTATTCCATGTATTAAAATGTTATTTTCTGTCCCAGTGAGAGAATTTCCTAGTAACAACAAGATATGGAAGAAAAAATAAAATTGAGTTTTAGTAGTTAAAATCAATAAAAATGATAGTTTCAAAAAACTCATATTCAAAAATATCTTTATAAATTTAACTACAATATACTTCATAAAAATCATTTGACCCTTTCTATTAAATTATTAGAATTTAATAATGATTAAATTTTTGACTACAAATAGTTGAAAGATTTTCTACATCACATCATTAATATCTTAGTGACAAGTTTATCACTTTTTCTCTCCTGGGAATTCTTATCATGGAGGTGGCAGATACAGGATTATTCCTGACATCCAAGTCTCCTCTTTGGAATAGAATCTCTAGGTTTTGACTCAGCTCATGGTCTCTCTTGAAAGTAAGAATGGCCAAGTGATCAAGCGCTGGGCAGAAAGGTATGAGCAGAAGACACACAATGCTGTTTTTATTCTTATCATTAGATGAACATTTACATGGTAGTTGTGATTCAACTCAAATTAAGAAAATGAGGACAATATTCCATGGTGGGCAGCAAAATAAATATAAAATTAAAGGTACTAGATTCCTGGCACCATGGAATTACTTTGTTGGTGATGTCCTTACCTATATCCAGAAAGATATAAAATTCTGTTTTTGAAGTATCCATGTAAGAAATATCCAGATATGTAGAACACTTTTATGAGCTTATTTGAGCTGAACTAATGACAAATGCTGGCAAACAAAATCTCAATAGATTGTAAAATGCTCCCCAGAATGGCAATTACACAGCTTATTTTATACATTCGTATCAAAGAAGGAGACACAAGGGGGATCACATGGAATTTACTGGGGGTAGATTAGGGAGGTAAGGGAAAGCAAAGCAAGTCGAATCTCTGAGATGAAATACAGAGTAAAATGGAGTGACACATATTTCTTTAACAATTACAATTTACAACGCGTAGAGGTAGTATTTAGGGAACAAGATAATAATGAAGGGTTCTGTGGTCTTCTGCTCTGGTGGGTATATCCTGAGGAGTCTGGAAAAGGAAATTACTCTGACATTCTAAAAGTATGTTATCTTAAGTGCAAAAACTTGATAGACTTAAGGTGAAGGCTGTCCTATGTCAATGAAAATACAGACCTAGGATGTGACTACCTCTCATGATCCACTTTTAGTTAGAAATTTTTATGTTTAATCCACAGAAACCACTCTTATCTCAGGTCTGCTAAGGTAGTTAAAGCTGTTTTATTATTTATAGCTGTTAAGCTAAAGGGTCTGTGTTCTTGTTGAAGGTCAATCTTCATTCAATTATTTCTTTTCTAAAGTTAAAAAAGAAATAATTTATATGTATATAATATATTACATATATATATATATATACACAATTTACTGTGAAAATACTTTTAAGTTGTAATTTAGCCAAGAAATCTAGAAAATGGAATTTACTTTCCTATTACGATCATTCAAATTTAGTGACAAAAACGTAGAAAAGATGGCTTTGATACTTAAATACAAATTATAACTTTGTAAAATGATTTTATTTATTATATTTAGAGAGAGGGGAAGGGGGAGAGGCAGAGAGGGAGAGACACATCAATGTATGGTTGCCTTGCACCTGCCTCCAGCCACGGATCTGACTGGAGACCTGGCTTACAACCTGGTTATGTTGCCCTGACTGGGGAATTGAACCAGTGACCTTCGGGTTTGCAGGCTGGCGCCTTATCCACTGAGCCACCAGCCAGGGCTTAAATTATAACTTTTAAATCCAGACATTTTATGGTCTTAATAAAACACCTTAATGTTAATATAAATAAGAATATGACATCTTGAGTTTTATTGTTGCTGCTCAGAACTGTCCTCTGAAGTGCTCACATAATATTTCATCAGGACAATAGAGAATACATTAATCAGCACTTTTCTTACTAGCTTTTAAGACATATCTATTAGTAGGTAGGTAGAGAATAAAAATAGCCCGAGCTCTAGAATTAAAATCTCTTTATCCCTAAAGCAGTAAAATCTCTTTATTCCTAATCTAGGATCTTCTGTGATTATACTGGATTTAGATAGTAATTTTTTAAGGGAATATTAAATTTTATTTTTCCCCTATAGCTTTATAAACTCTGATGCCTTTAAGAATTGTTTCTACTCTGAAATCACTTTTTTAAAATACTGACTTGAGAAGTTTAAAGATCAATTAATAGTGAAATTGATATCTCATAATAGGTAACTTAAAAATGTTTAATTTAATATTTCTTGTGTAATTTAATTAGCATTTATTCTTTCTTGAATTCCCATCTTTGGAGTTTCTGAATCTGATTCCAAAGTGTGTGCATGTGTGTGCACATGCATGTGTAGGTTTTCCTCACCAAAAAGCAATTCTTGAACCAAGATGTTTAAATTCAACTCTAGTCAGATGTTATTTACCTGGAGATACCAGTATATTCCAGAGGTAAAGGGCTTCGTCCCACAAGACCACTCTCTGCTTCAATCTAGACTGCCATCTGCTCTAGACCCCAGTCTCAAACCCCGGTTGTTATTTGTGCTTCTGGTTATCTGGCTACAAATTGGAAGTTCCAAGAACCCCCTCAAACTTCAGGTGCAAGTTGCAATTCTAGGCTGTTACTTGAATTTCTGAACAATTGAATCCACAACATCTTCCTTGGGTTCAATTAATTTGCTAGAATAGCTCACAGTACTCCAGAAACTCATTTACTCATTTGATTATCAATTTATTATGAAGCGTTTGAAAGGATACAAATCAATAGACAAATAAACAAATACATATGGTGAGGTCTCTCTCTCTCTCTCTCTCTCTCTCACACACACACACACACACACATACACAAAATCTGTCCTTGTGGAGTTTGAGGTCTGGCAGGGTGGCATGTGAAAAGTGTCTGGTTCCTCAACCTGGAAGCTCTTTGAATCCCTTCCTTTTGAATTTTTTAAAAGGCTTCATTACATAGGTATGATTGATGAACTCATTGACCATTGGTGGATGGTTCAAATTCTACCCCCTTTCTCTTCCCTGGAAATGAAGGGATTGCGCTGAAAATTGCAACATTATATTCACTGTTGGTTTCCCTGGCAACCAGTCCTCATCCTTATTAGCTTCATTAACATAAACCCAGTGTTAGTGGAAAGGGATGTGTTATGAATAACAAGACACCCATTTCACCTTTATGGCTCTGAAATGTTTTCAGAAACTCAGGACAAGAGACAAAATATTATAACAAAAGATGTTCTCATTGCTTTTATAGCTCAGAAAATTGCCAGCGTTTTTGGAAGCTGTGAGCTGGAAACTGAAGATGAAGACCAAATATAAAATATATTTGATCATCTGAATGATGAAATTTATGTTTCTTATAAATCACAATATTGCATTTCACCCCCTGGTCTTCGAACACATGTCCTTTTACAGCAAAATGGTCATACTTGTCACAGCACTGACATTGGATGTAGTAGCATCTATAAAACATATAACAATAGAATGAACAAAATATTCCTAACATTTGGAGAAACCAGTATAGGTAGAGAAAGATTTAAAAAGACAACTCATTTGTCCCATAAAGCCTTTCCAAACATTTTTATATCTTTTGCTAGTTTATTATTCTTTCTCCACCTTCACCTACCACTATTTGCACCTCATGATACATTAAATGATCAAATATATATATATATATATATATATATATTTCTTATAAATCATAATATCACATCATATAGTAGTAATGGCCTATACCTGATTTCTACAGACAAAGATGTATTTTCCAAGCATCAAGGAACTGCAAAAATATTTCATTTTATATGTTTTTCCTATGAGACACAATACTGACTCCTGGGCATAGCATACTTCCTTCATGATTCAATCCATGACTACTTGTCCAATTTTTTCCTTAGGCATTCTCTTTGATGCTTTCAGTTTCAGATATACAATATTATCCTGAGTTACTTAACAATAAAAATGTCTCATGTTTTCACATAGTGCTCTTTACTCAACACCAACTCCAATGTCATTCTGGTATTCCCACAGAGAAAGACTCAAGAACATTTTTCCTGAGAAATATAATATCAGTGGAACCAAAATGGAGTCACAGCTGTCACTCTGGAGGACCTACCTAGCGCATTGTATTTCTCAGAACTGGTAATGTATAAATTGGACAAAATAACCTTTGGACTTACCTGAAAGAAGGATTGTATTCCAAACAACTGTTGGCAAGGCTGAAGGAAGCAGACATTTATGATTGCCAAATTGAAATTTGAGAATATTCTTTATAATTTGCATCATTTGCACCTATATAAATTTCTTCTTTAGTCTATTAAAACCATTAGAAATGCTTTCTTTTTATTTATTCAATTATTCCCCTTCCTTTTTATATAAATACCCTTTGTCTTCAATTCATAATTAGAAAGCAGATTACAGGTACTTCTGTCTTTCATCACTACACCATCCTGCCTGTCCATAGGTGAATGGTGAATATATGAAGGCAAAAGAAGTAACTACTTGATATACTTCTACCAGCTACATAGTTAATTTTCTGTTGATTGCATGGAAGGCTTTGGAAAAAATAAATAATGTAGTAGAAATATATTGGAGTAGATGACAAAATTGAGGGAATAGCTAAAAACTGAGTCTTAGGTCTCTTTTTAAAACTATAATAGAAGGATTCAGGAGCCTCTATTTCTTCTTTCAGTGCAGGTGACTCAGTTCCAGTCACTACCTGGTTAGTTTGCTTCTCCTTTGAAGTTTAAATTCCCATAGGAATAGTAGATCAATTTGGCCTAGGTCACACATTTATCTATGGACACTAGGGAAGAGGTGATGGCACCCTCGAATTACCTGGCTATTCTTAGAGAAGAGGGAATCACTGTAAGCCAGGCAGCTACCTTACTTTGCCTGTATTCTTCTAATATATAATGTACTTTTCTATGGCTTATGTTATGTGTTGGAATTTGAACTGAAATAAAATAGTTTAGCCAGACCACATACACAACACAACAAATTGCTTCTTCATTCAATTGCGTCTTCTTAAATTTACTTGCATATGTTTTAAAATCTGCTTCTAATCACATATATAAGATAAATTAGATCCATATAATTTGACAAAAGTAACTAGTTTTTATGGTTAACAGTAGGATTAGCTAAACTTGCAGTCTCCATCTGTCATATACACTGTGTGACTTTTGTTTATAAAGTAAATTAAATCTGGAAAACAAACTTGTACCCGTTGCTTGTGATTTTTTTACAGTGGTGCTATCTGTCACCCATGTTGAAAAGTACCCTCACTGTATATAAAAAAGGGAAATATTACCATTTACACAAACAAGTTTAAAAGTCAAGTACCATTAGTGTATCCCACTCAGGAATTGTACAAATTTCTAATGATTGTAAAGAGATGTACAGTATAGATCATGTCCAGTGTTGAGGGTTTGCCCTCTAACATTGATAGAAGTTATAGAGGCACCCTAGTAATGTCAGAACTAATGGAAATCATTTCCAAATTTGGGAGAGGTCAAATGTGATTTGTAGTCAGTAAACTGCATTTGCTGAATCAAGCTTTTCAATCTAATGAGTTTAAAGGCTCTGGGTCTGCGTTATGGCCTTTGGAACAGTTATCCATTTAAAACGTTTTTGCCCCGTCGACCTCTGTGAACTCCCTTCAGTGTAGGACAGATTTAATATTTAAAATCTTTCCAGACTTACTTTGTTTTATGTTAAAATCTCTTATCAAAAAGATATTACCTGGATTGGAAAGCTTATAGAGAACCTGAGAAGGTATCAATATATTTCTAAATTTATTCTTTAATGAAGAAAATAAAGATAAGATCATGGATCAGGCAATAGAAAAGAGACTCAAAAGTCTTTGTTTCCAGGCTCTGTGGGCTTCGACATTTTTGTTCTGCCAAATCAATTTTACCAAGTTTAGATGACTAAGAACAAGCGAGATAGATAAGCTATCAGAAATGCCATTTACTTTTATTTCTCTTAGAATATAACCTTGTTCCAATACTTTGAACCAAGCACATCAAGAACCATTTTACTGCAAACCCAATGGTCGCTGGTTGGATCCCCAGCCAGGGCACATAACCAGGTTGCAAGCCAGGTCTCCAGCCAGGTCCGTAGCTGGAGGCAGGTGAAAGGCAACCATACATTGATGTTTATCTCTCTTTCTTCCTCTCTCCTTGCCCTTCTCTCTAAAAATAATGAATAAAATTTAAAAATATATATATTTTAGAAGAACTACAAAGATAAAATTTTACTTTAGGCAGAAATATGTAAAGTTTGCTTTTTATAAGTTTGGTTAGTGAAATCTTTTAGAATGACCCTTTGGTATTCTTAAAAGATAATTTTGACAATGTTTGAAATAAACTGATTTATGGTAGGTACTCTCATACTTGCCATAGAACTGTTCACATAAAGAAAGTATATTGTTAGCCCTGGCTGGTAGCACAGTGGATAAGGTACTGGTCTGCGAACCCAAAGGTTGCTGGTTCAATTCCCCAGCCAGGGCACATAACCAGGTTGCAAGCCAGGTCTCCAGCCAGGTCCATGACTGGAGGCAGGTAAAAGACAACCACACCTTGATGTTTCCCTCCCTTTCTGCCTCTCTCTCTTCCTCTCTCTTTGGAAATAAAAAATAAAATCTTAAAAAAAGCATATCGTTATGTTTGCTTCAAATAGTGTTTCTGTATGTGTTTTCCAGATAAATATCTGTGCTACCAGAGACAAGAACCAAAAAAGCAGCTATGTGAATAAGACTCATTTGCTTATGATCAACTGACTTATTCATATGTGTCCAGTTATGACTTTAGTATGCTTAAAATATTGATTATATGAAGCATTAATATATTATCCTTTCTATCTTTAATATTATTTAATCATATATTAAACTATACTCATTATTTAGTACCCTATCCATTCTTTCTTCTCTTTTTTCTTCCTGTATAAGCTATCTTAATGAGTTTTTCTATCATCCACAATGTAACTGAATTTTGGGTTGGCTAACAAGTTTGTTTGTTTTTTTCCTCATAAGATGACTCTAGTGGTGCTTAGTTGCCTTTAACTTCATTTGAAACAATTTCATTAGATTGTATTCTGACATCTGTCATTTCAGAATGCATTAAAAAAAATTGGTGAATTTTTGTGTAGTCATTTTAATATTGAAGATGGAAGAAAATAAGTGACATTTTTGACATATTATGCTTAATTATTTCAAGAAAGGTAAAAACACAGGTGAAACACATACAAAAAGTTTTGTGCAGTGTATGGAGGTGCTGTGATTGATTGAACATGTCAAAAGTGGCTTCTGAAGTTTTGTGCTAGAGATTTCTTGCTTGACAATGTTCCATGGTCAAGTAGGCCAGTTGAAATTAATAGTGATCAAATTGAGACATTAATTAAGAACAATCAATGTCATATCATGCAGGAGATAGCTTATATACTCAAAATATCTAAATCATTAACATTCTTGATAAAAATGAATAATGTGTCTTTTATTTTATAGATAAAATCACATGAACATTTTGGCCAACCCAATAAAAATTCTGAATAATTGATGTCTAGACAAAGACATTGACACTAAACCCAGCTAAAGGAAGGGTTTTGACCTTTTGGTGATAATGGAGTAGCTTCTAATAGACTAATCTTCCTGAAAGTAATATCTTCAAAATCTGAACAAAATATAAAATCAGTTTATTAAATAGAATAATAAAGGCATTCAGATCTAAAGGGTTAAGATCCCTAAAGAATGGTTAGAACTTGAGGTCAGCCAAATAGTTGCCTGCATTATTCTTTGAGATGCTTGCTTGTTTTTAGTGCAGATTAAAGAAGCTAGAAGTCTTAAATTTTGAAATTTGCCACAGTTTAAAAGGGCAATGCAGCCAGAATTCAAAGAGTTAATGATCCAGATAGGGGAAAGCTATAGAAAAGTAAACTAGACATTCCTCTTGCAATTCTTCTTCAAGACCAGCTTCTTAGCTACTCACACCAGGGCAAGAGTCCAGGAAACAACCCAGAAAGCAGTGATTGAGGGTCTGAAGAATTAAGCAGAGATTTCAAGTTATGAAGTTTTAGAGAGACAGAGGTTTCACATGAACAAATTGAGTAAATGCTCCAGATTAAAAAAATATGTATTAATTTAATTTATTTTTAAAGGTTTATTTATTTATTTTTAGAGAGAGAGGAAGGGAGAGAGGCAGAAAAGGAGAGAGAGGCATCAATGTATGGTTGCCTTTCATCTGCCTCCAGCTACAGACATGGTTGGAGACCTGGCTTGCTACCTGGTTATGTGCCTTGCCTGGGAATCCAACCAGTGACCTTTGGGTTCGTAGGCCAGTGCCTTATCCACTCTGCCACCAGCCAGGGTGCTTCAGATTATTAATCGAGTTTTCTGAAGAGCTCTAAAGACACCCTATGCAGCTGTGGTAAGGCATGGCAACCAAGGTGGTATAGATTTCCTTACTTATTAAAAAATAAGGTGATATCTCAGGTCCTATCCTTTCTCAAGTCAATGGTTTTAATTTCCATGAATCCTGTGGCCCTCTAATAACCTTCTAATTATGTTTTCCATCTTTTAAAAACTCATAATTTTGTTGTTATTGTTTTGTGGGACCAGAAAAGCCTCTGAAAAATAAAATGATACTAAAACATGGATATTGGGACTCATGGGCAAATTTGGGTATTTTAAAACTTGGTTATTTAATTAACCAAGATAGGGCATAAGATGGTAGAAAAATGCATCATCATCTGTAGTTGGATGCACTTGGGAGGTAAGCCACTCTGATAACGCATAGGTTCCACAGATTATTTTATGAAGGCTGTGGAGAATTAAGGAATTGTAATGTAGAGTGGCTGCTTTTGATGATTCTTAATGGACTAAAGATACACTCAAATTTCTATATGTATGCAGTATATACAAACTGAAAATCAGGTATTTTGCCTAGTTATGTTTAAAGAATATCTGTTATCTTTGAGTCATGGTACTAAGATACTGCAAAACCAAAGACAATGTTGGGAGGAGCAGGATGAGTTCATTTTCTGTGTTATAGGGGATAACTTTACTTTTTCAGGTGGGAGCACTTTTAGGAGTCTGAGAAGTAAATTACGGATGCCAGAGAGCCAAGGTGGTGAACTCTAGTAAATGTCTTTAACTTCTAACTTAGCGTTTATGTACACTTTTTGATAGCACTCCAGTTTCTGTTTGGGGAAATTACCCACCCTTCAATAGTGTGTAGCTCTGGTGGAAAAGTACTTCCTATATAAGTATAGGAAGACGAAAAAGACTCACCCTTTACTTCCCCAGTATTGCCACAGAGAGGCTGCATGATTTAGGTTTGGCAAATCAGATACTGTCTCCTGAGTTGGCCCATGAGTGAGTAGTGAACAGGTGAAGAGAGTTGCTGGAGGTCATACACCGTAGCAGTAACAGTGGCAAAGTGATGTCTACGGTAGACCCCAGGTTGTTGTTGGTTTGTTTCCAGTTGCAGTCTTGGTGGTTCTTCAGTTCCAGGTAGGTCTGAAAGAATCCAAAAGTCTTTTATTGGATTGCTTTTTGTTTAATTACTCAGAAATATGTTGTATTGCTCTATGTTCATGAACTCTAACTGATACCTGCATATTTTGTGGAGTTGGGTCTATAATCATGTGAAATACTGTGGATAAAAATTTTAGCATAATATCTGACATACAGAAAATGCTGATTAAATGGGTTATCAATTTTTATAATCTATAGAATAACCTATATGACTATCAGAATTTTCTTATGTTCAACAATACATGTATTTTCACCTGGCAGAAACTTAAATCATTATATTTAACCCCAGTTAAAGGTATATATACTTAGTTCAAGAAGACTAATTTGATTTAGTCTCTCATTGCCTTTTCCATTATCCAATAAACCTTTTAAAATTGGCCCTAGGCCAGAAATATCAGCCTAAGAACTGGTAGGAATGTGAACGAATACAATTTATCCCTATCCCGAAGTAACTGACAGCTGCACAATCTGATTGAACTATTCTCACTTAGCCAGCCACTCTGCTGAAGATAACATCTGTCTCCATCTTCCTAGTCTGAAACTAAAAGACAAATATGATGCATTAACTGTTTCCTTGTAAACCATGTGGTCATTTGGAAACCCTTTAAAGATAGTTTGGATTCCTCTTTTGTTCACTAATACATCTTCTCTTTAGATAAGTCTCAGCAAGTCAGAAACAAGGCTGACAACTTCTGACTGATTATTTCCCACTGATCCTGGGAGAGAGGGACCCTCCCAACATAATATTTAGTTCAAGATATTCTGAAAACCAGAAGGTTAAAAATATTATGTCCATTTGGATTAAGCATAATTTTATAATTTATTAATGGTGTTCCCAATGCATGTGTTATTTTCTATTAGTGAGATTATGATTTTATGGGTGTTAGAAATCATCATTTACTAGAATTATTAGATGACAGCTATATTTTTATCTTCTAAAGAATTTATAGTTTCACAACTAAAGCCAGAATTCCCAATGTATTCTCTGGGCCAGCTAATTCTTTATTTTTCTGTCAAAGAAGAAATAATCTGCTATAGAACAGAATGCAAATAGAAAAAATCTGAAATCAACCAATAAATCAGCCTCTGATCTGAACCATTTGGTACGTTAGAATGAGGAATCTCTGTAAAGGAATCTTGACAAATAACAAGTACTAAATACAATCACATGCTAAATTTTAATGAACTAAAGAAAGTATTCTGCTCTTCTTGGGAGGGAGTTTGAGGAAAAAGCCTTTCCAGAGATTTCAGGTCTCAATTAAACCTTGAAAATTGGGGGGCTGGGTGAAAAAGACAAAAGTATTAAGCAAAAAAATAGAAACCTCACAGACACAGACAACGGTATGTTAATTATAAGAGGGAAGGGGTTTGGGGGAGGTACAAAAGGGTAAAGGGGAGATATATGGTGACAGAAAGAGACAACTTTGGATGATGAACACGCAATACAATACACAGATGATGTCTTATAGAATTGTACACTTGAAACCAATATAATTTTATTAACTAATGTCACTAATAAATTCAGTAAACATTTTGTAAAAAGAGAAAATGAGCAAACAATTGCTTAGACAAGGGCATTTCCAAATATTTAAAATAGCATATTAAATAATACTAGGTCATAAACCTGAATAGATTGTTTGGAAATAGAACTAGTCAGCTGTGACTAATGTGGCCAGGATTCATTGTGGGGGCAGGGTGTGATGTGGGATAAAGACAGTGAACTCAGTTGAGAGGACTATTAGCCATGTTAGAGAATGAAGCTCTTTTTATAGGGGGTATATTCACATGTATTCTAGAATTGCACAATGAGGTAGCATAGCTTCAAAGATACTAATAACTTATTTGAGAGGGCTGATACAATCTAATTTGCAAGAAAATTGATAAGTGAGTTAGCATTGTATAATAAAAATAAAATGCAAGTCACATATGTACTTAATTTTTTTAAGTAGAGATAAACAAGTGAATTAATTTTAATATTTTATTTAACTTAATATATCTCAAATATTATGGTTTGATATACAATAAATATTAACATAATTAATGTGATATTTATATTCTTTTTCCATATTCTGTATTCAAAATCTGATGTATTTTATACCTATAGCCATGAAATTTTGAATGCTCAATAGCCTCATTGTGATTAGTGGTTTCTATAGAGGATAATGAAGGAGAAATAATTAAAGACTGGGAGATTAAAGACTTGAATGAAGATACAATTTTTTAATAGAACAGATGTGTGGATGAGGGGTGAAGGGTAACACTAGAGTGGTAGCAATAAAAATGGTGAGACAGGAACCAATTTGAGATATTTAACAGAAAGTAATAAATATTGTAGATAAAGAACTGGAAAAAATTAAATATCTGAGGTTTGATATTTAATACATAGCAATCAAGTTGGTAAAGCCCATTTAGATATTTACAAATAATCATAGGAACAAAAAATTGGGGTTATTGATATAAAAATTGAAGTTAATCCATATGAATTAAGTTATTTATTAAAATGGAGGAAAGAACCAAAGATGGACCCCTCAGGAATACCACAGAAGAAAAAGAACTTAAAGGAAGAAGAAATTTTATAGAAAGAAATGGGGATCAACATGGTTCAATAGAATAGGATGAGAACAAAGAGGAAGAACTAAAGTTTGGTAATTAAATCAATGGTTGTCTTTTCTTCATTTTTTTTTTCCAATTTTTAAAGATTTTATTCACTATTTTTAGAAAGAAGGGCAGGGGAGGAGGAAGAAAAAGAGAGAAACATCAATGTATGGATGCCTTTCACCTGCCTCCAGCTACAGATCTGGCTGGAGACCTGGCTTGCAACCTGGTTATGTGCCCTGGCTGGGAATCAAACCAGCAACCTTTGGGTTCTCAGGCCAGTGCCTATCCACTATGCTACCAGCCAGGGCTTCAATGGTTGTCTTTTCAAAAATCACTTGCATGCTTAGGATCTTTATATCTACATTTCCATAGACAGTGCAAGAACAGACATTACCAAGTCTCTGAAGTACTAAAGATGATACGTTAGATTCCCAAATATCTTACCATGTTTAACCTTCACCCAAACTGAAAGGATGCTGCCAGTTACTTTAATGGTGATGCTTAGTGAAGTCAAGTAATCTGCACAGGTCATGCTACCATTCAATGGCAGAGCTGTGAAAAAACCCAGTTCTGTTCTCAAAATCTTGTGTTTTTCCTACTATGTCATGTTGTACCCCCCAAATGACTGCTGAATTTCAGTCTCACATTTGCCCTTTTCTTCTATTAAAATCTTTTATATTTTGTAATCTGGAGGAATTCTGAGTAAAACAAGCTGAGGGAAATAAGCTTGCTAGAGAATGAAACTCTTAATATTGAATGGGGCACAAGGTTAAGAAAAATATGTCTCTCTAGCATCAAGCATCAGGGTTACTTTCTTTTGCTCCTACATTTGGAATGCAGTATGCAAGGCTGCACTTTCAAGCTTTCCTGAGGTCACCAGGTCTGCGAGTGCTATCTTCTTGAATAATGTATGTTTGGCCCAGAAAATGACCTTATCTGCTAGTTAGCATCTTTTATACTGAAAAGTTTATAGCATTCAAGTCAAACTGTAGAGTTTCTTGGCAAGTACTCACTTTTCATTTTGATTTGTGAATTACATTTTAAATTCATGCATCATTTTATGCTAGTTTAATAATAAGAATTGGGGAACTATTATAAACACAAATCAATGTATCTGTCATGTTGTTTCAAGTTTTGGGATTGCATCAAATAATTTAGTCTTAAATTTTTCAAAATGTGTGGGTAAATATTTAATGTCATGTTAGACTTTTTGTCACTGCTGAAGAAAGATCAAGGCTCCCTGCCAATAAAGGTCACATCTTGCATTGGCTTCTGATGTCAGGAAGTTAGAAGATGTTTCAATCGTATGATTAATTTAATCTGAAGGTAGCTTTTAAAGAGGATTTTGAGGAATCAACCTGAACTATGCTAACAATTGTAACTAAACTTCTACTGGAATTGCATAATTAGAGGGTATATGTGGCTTTATGCTGCTGAAGAAAAGGAAGATTGTGACAGTCTATTAAAAACTTGGAAAGATGCTATAAATTGCATTTCAGGATGCAAAATCCAAGCCTTCTTTTGTGTATATTTAAATGCCATTTTCTTCCTAAAATTGTCCCTTGTCCCTTTCATTGGATGTGATCTTTCCCTATTTCTCTGAATAGTAAATATTGAGAGTAAATATTGTAATTAAGGCATTATTTATTATATTCAATCATTTTTTGGAGGGACTGGTGTTCTGTTACTTTCATGTGCTCTAATAGTTTACAAATATTTAAAACTGGAATCATGTTCTGTTTACTGTTGAATATACTGTGGCACCTAACTTTTGGCTCACACATCCAGTGGGTACTTGATAAATGCTATAAATTAATGCTCTTTTTGGGGAAGTAAAACAGGACCAATTAGCGTTGAGAACTATATTTTTTCTTATCCATAACCTGGATCCCAATTTCTTCTCTTGTCCCAGGTCCCACCATTTTCCCTCTTAAACTTGATTTTTTTCGGAAAATCAATCCAGATTGTATCTGAAAATACCTTGTCTTTTTGCTTTTGCATGTGGTATTTCTGCTTCCTGGAATGCCTTGATATGTATGTATGTGTATATACGTATATATGTGTGTGTAAAAGTGAGGAATATGATAATATGAAACATACAACCTATATTTTATTAATAATATTAGCTAACACATAATGCTGACAGGATTCTTGATGCCTTTTAAATGCTTTAAAATAAGAACTTACTTGATTCTTACGACAATCTTGTGGCTAGCTACCATGTTTATTCACGTTTTTAGATTAAAAAAAAAAAGATGAGAGTGGAAAGGTCAATTAATTGGCCTAAAATCTTACAGCGTGAAGTGGCAGCATGAAGTGAACACTTGCTGCAGGGTCAAATGCTGGCCAAAGGCTCATGCCCCTTCAACATGACACCTCCCTGATCCTGAGATGCGCTGGCGAAGATGAACCTTCTTGGTCCCATTTAGACACACCATTTTATCCACATTTTCTTTCTTTTTTTTTTTTTTCTTTTTTAAAGATTTTATTTATTATTTTTAGAGGGAGGGGAAGGGAGAGAGGGAGATAGATATCAATGTATGGTTGCCTTTCACCTGCCTCCAGCCACAGACCTGTCTGGAGACCTGGATTGCAACTTTGTTATGTGCCCTGGCTGGGGAATCAAACCAGCGACCTTCTGGTTCGCAGGCCGGAGCCTTACCCACTGTGCTACCAGCCAGGGCTCATATTCTCTTTCTTTATCAGACTTAATCATTTTCAAAAACAAAATCCTCCTTCTACAAGCTTTTGATCAGGCCTAGAAAAATACCGTAGCTTTCATTTCTGATAGAACAGTAAAATAAACAAACACCTATTTCTTTAAGTGAAAAATAACTGGTAAACAAACCTCCCATACACATTTTCAGGCAATTTGTTATCAATGGATTATTTTTAGAAATTTCTCCCAAATATACTCAATAAAGAAAGTTGATATATGTACTCTTAATATACAGTCATCTTCAATATTTCAAAATGATATATCTGCTTTTTAAAAATGATTTATAATAATGAACACAATAATTTTTGTATGTGTGTATTAAGAGCATTAACTATTGAGTTAATATTTCTAAAAAGAAGTTTCTTAAAGCATTACAAAATTCTTACAAGAGTCAGTCATGGAATGGATGATAGGATTTGAAAACCTAGGAGTCTAATTGAATATGTCTTATAAGAAACCAAGATGTTTTAGTAGAATACTTAACTTTATTTAGCTGTTAGATATTATGAGATAAAATACTTTGAAATATTTTATTCTATCCATGAAAACCAATTCCATAATTTTAAAGATGTCAGTGACACTACTTTTACTTATGTTTTCAACAACCTTACTGAACATTTTTCACTTAATACTAATTTCTACTTGAACTTCTCATTTTATTTTATTTTTGCTTAGAATTTCTTAGAAGACCTTATCAAACCTAATCTATATCTTTCTTGGTATTGCGACTTTCTAGAATGCTTATATTTGTATATCCTTTACATCTATAAAGTGTACCCTCAATATCCTATCCATTTTTTCCTATTTAATAATGACAATGGTATAATAAAATAGATTAATTCATGTTTGGTGGTTGAGACATGTCAAGATCACTCCTCCACACCACCTGGTTTTCTAATTCAGCTCTGTCATTATATTTAAGTTTTGTTTAAATAACTTTCCTAGAAACCACAATCTATAGATCAGTTTTTCAATTAAGAACAAGAAGCAAATATATAACTTCAGAAACATTAGTTCTAGCTCAATTATTGTGATTATTTATTTTCATGAGGTTAATTTTTATTAATTATCTTGTTAAGCTTTCCTATAAATAATTTTCAGGATCATGTCTCATTAAAAGAAAAACAACACTTACAGGTTGCAAACCAGGTCTCCGGCTTGCAGGTCTGTAGCTGGGGGCAGGTGAAAGGCAACCATATGTTGAAGTTTCTCTCCCTTTCTTCCTCCGTCCCTGCCTTTCTCTCTAGAAATAATGAATAATATTTTTTAAAAACTAAAGAAAGAAAAAAAAGAAAAAAAGACAGAAAAGAAAATGCTTATGAAACAATTTCCTCCAATTTTTCTAATCAAAATGTTTATACCCCTTAATATAGAATACATTACATGAATACCAATATTGTATCTAGCCTTAGCTCTGTCATTTCCCTCTAATACTTAATTCTTGAGCAGAATTGCACTATATTTTCTCTGAAAATGGCTTATTTATTTGCCTTTGTATATATTGTTTTTATCTCTCATAATACCTTGACTCATCAGCTTGTCTATCACATTAAAAAATTGAAATTAATTTTATTATAAACTTTTATTTCAATATTTAATGTGCAAAAACGTTACTGAGATATTCTGCATTTCTTTTCATACCAAGTCTTCAAAATCCACTGTATATCTACTTATAAAATTTTTCATTAGGAATACTTTATCTATATTTAGATTTTATAAAATATACAATTGAAAGAGTAGATTCAGGGCCCTGGCTAGTGGCACAGTGGATAAGGCGCGGGCCTGTGAACCCAGAGGTCACTGGCTCGATTCCCTAATCAGGGCACATAACCAAGTTGCAGGCTGGGTCTCCAGCCAGCTCTGTAGCTGGAGGCAGGTGAAGGGCAACTATATATTGATGTTTCTCTCCCTCTCTGCTCCTCTCCCCTCCTCTCTCTCTGGAAATAATAAATAAAACCTTAAAAAAAAAAAAAGGAAAGAGTAGATTCATATACCCAAGTTGTTCCAAACATACTTAACCATTTTTTAAAATTCTGTCAATAACAGAATCATGTCAAATTTTAAATTTAATAAAATGAAAATTTAGTTTCTTGGTCATACCACATTTCAGTATTCAAAAGACATAGTCTAGTGCTAGTGTACTGCACAGCATAACTAAGTGATTTGTTTTTACATGTTCTAGGGAATGACTGCACATAATCCTCCCCATTAGTAACTAAAGGATTGACAATTTCTTCCAGGTGTACATGAAGCATTTAAGATATTCTTGTGACTATGTTTATCTTGGGAGCAAGTAGTGGTAAAACCTCTTGTTAGAAAAAAATGACCATACCTTATTCATGCCTTTGTAGAACTAAGTGAAATGTTTAGAATCAGAAATTGCTTTGAAATACTTGTTTTCATTTTAATCTTCAGGCCTTTGGGTGTTTTGATACAGTTCATTTGAATTAGCTAAATAAATCATTTTGTTTGCTTGCAGGAAAAAAAAAAAAAGACCCTCAGGTCAAAGGATAACACTTCCAAGAAAACCATTGCTAATTTCCTTAACTATAGTTGGCTATTTTATATGTTAATTGCTATAACTTATATAAACTTGTAATTTTAGACACTAACAACTACTAAACATTATGTTCATTGCAATAAAGATAATGTTTTATTACTTTTAAGTCTTTGGAGATTAATAGAATGTCTGGCAGAACTTCACTGAAATAATAATATTTCCAATTTAATAGTGCTTAGTATAAGTCAGTTAATACACTATATCTTTTAGATGATCAATTTCACTTAACATAGGATCCCTATGAAGTGGGTATGATTATCACCCTTGATTTACTGATTAAAAAATGGAGCAAGAGGCCCTGGCTGGTGGCACAGTGGATAAAGTCACTGGTTCAATTCCCAACCAGGGGAACAACCAGGTTACAAGCCAGGTCTCCAGCCAGATTTGTAGCTGGAGACAGGTGAAAGCCAACCATACTTTGATGTTTCTCTCCCTCTCTCCCTTCCCCTCTCTCTGAAAATAATAAATAAAATCCTTAAAAAAATGGAGTGAGAAAGAATAACTTAGTTGGCAAATGTCGCATTATAGGAAATGGTGGAGCCATAATTTGATTACAGATAATCTGGCTTTGAGAGATCCTCTCTCTTTACCTGCCATATTATTAAAAAATAAATATTTAATATTTTTCAGAATTAGCTTCATAATCGTTTAAATTGTTTAAAGCTATTAAAAGAATAAACCAAAATATGCATCAAATGTTCCTCAACACAGTACTTTTAGGGCATTGTTGGAACTTAATGCATGTTGGTCTCCTTTCAATATAAACAATCATCACTGGACTGGAAGATTTTAACTTCACTTATATTTTTTTGGAACTTAATGCATGTTGGTCTCCTTTCAATATAAACAATCATCACTGGACTGGAAGATTTTAACTTCATTTATATTTTTTTCTAGGAAAAAAAATTTATGGGAAATAGCTCTTTATGAAATGATGGTGAGTTTGAGGAAGAATGTGTAACACTTCAGCTATATTGCAACTTAAGGAATTACTATAATATTTTAGGAAACAACTGTTGCTTAAAGAGACAATTGACATGTGGCAATTTTTATTCTTTATTCACAGTTCCTTTAAATAAAAATTTAAAGGTAGGGAACAGACAGGGCTGAGAGGGCTAAGGGGGTGGGAATAGCATGAGGAAGCTTTATGGTCATGCTGTCGGTGGAAGTGGGGTTCATTTACAGGATCACAAGGAGAGTATTTTGAGGGACACACGTATAGGAGATGCTGGCATGGTAATATTTATTTGGGTGAAAATATAAGGTTCCCTCCAAATTCCTAACATCTCATCTCTATCTATCCCCCCATGCAGAAAGTCCAACTTTGTCTTTATTTGGCCTATGTTCTGAGATTCTGTGCCATGGCCAAAGTTTAGTCTGTACCAAAACTTAGCTCAGTTCCTGGGTGGGCTTTGGCTGGCTGGGTGCTGCTGTACCCACTACCCAGGCTCACTTGGAGCCTGCTTGAAGCC
The DNA here is from genome assembly GCA_004026585.1 of Noctilio leporinus. Lineage (NCBI taxonomy): Eukaryota > Metazoa > Chordata > Mammalia > Chiroptera > Noctilionidae > Noctilio > Noctilio leporinus. The sequence continues at coordinate 323,692 of PVIW01000770.1, read as the reverse complement.
CACGCTGCTACTGATCATGGGTTGCTAGGGCCACATGGTTTCTATGGAGGAAAAACCTGTGAACAATTCAGGCAAGAGTGTGTCAATGAGAGAGGAGACAGAGAAACAGAGAGAGAGGGAGGGAGAGAGGGAGAGGGAGAGAGGGAGAGAGGGAGGGAGGGAGAGAGGGAGGGAGAGAGAGAGAGAGAGAAAGAGAGAGAGAAAGAGAGAAACAGAAACTTGCTAGGCTGATTATATTATCTCAGCTTGAGAGAAACCGGGGACTTCTTCAAACCAACCAATCAACTTCACAATCTTGTGGGCTTCTGATGGGTCCAACCCCTAACCAATCAATTTCCTAGATTTTCAGTGGTTCTATATCCCTTATCCAATGAAGACTTTCCCAGGTTAGGCTCACAGACCTCTATGGTCCCCATCTTGGCTTCTATGTTTATGTGCTCACCTCCCCCACAGCCTGGGAGATTGAAAAACTAGGGGTGCTAATCCCCTTTGCTGGGTCATCCCCTGGGATGTCTGTGAGTGCTGCAATTTTTAGCTTCTGCTTTCTAGTTGATTATGTTCTTTCTTTTGCTCCCTTTATTAACGTTTAGCTACCTATGCTCACAGAGATGGTAGAGCTCAAGTAGGCTGATTTTAATGATGATTTTCAGGACATATAACCACACAGAAACTCCGTTTCTTTAGCATGACTCTTTCTCCTTTCTGTCTGTCCTCTCTTTTCTTTAATCATGTAAGTCCTGTGGACATCAGAGCCTGGTCAGTATCAAACTGTCTTAAGAACAAAGCCTCAGGTCTGCTGACCACAGAACTCAGTCAAGCTAATGATAACATCCTGACTTCCTTGTGTTTTAGCCCCAGGCCAAAGGAGCGAAATGACCCTACAGACCACATTCTCCTGAAAGCGGGCAGTTTTAGGACTTGGGGTTGTTTAGGACTTGGGAAGTGGTCTAAGTACTCGTGTTTCCTTTGGCCTACGGGTACAAAAAGTGGCTAGGCTTCTCACACATACGGTTCCAGATGATTTCACATATGAGAAGTGTTCTTAATCATAGCATATTCCTAAGAGCTGCTTCAGTAGTAGTCTTCAGCATTTTTGTAAAACCGGTGTGGGTGTAGAAAAGCTGTGTGGCTCTTCCTTGACCACAAAACTCTGACAACGTCCTAACACCTTTAGCTTCATTTCTTCTTTTATCCCAGTTTGTCATCTCTGACCTTAGTCCTAACCATTTTGTTCAATTATTTTGTTAGTCATACAGCAAATACCTAAGGTACCTACTCCATGCAAGGTATAGTGATAGGCACTATAGATAGAATAACGAACAGTTGTGATTCCTGGTGTTACAGACTTTCAGGAGTAGGGCTGTACACAGAAGACTATGGTGACTTTATTTAAATATTATTCTAATAAAGTCTACAATGGGAAAGTGTAATGTATGCATATACTAATGACTTTTAACATATGTTTTATACAATTTTGATGTATTCTTTACTCTGCTAAAGAATCAATTTTCTACCCTTGAGCCTTTTTATACCTCTCTTGCTCTTATCACAAGTTTTGTTCATAATGCTTAGGTCTCTATTTTGCTTGAGGAATAGATATTCTTATTCATCTCCTATAAAAAATAAAGTACAACACTATTTTTTTACTGGGACTCTAATATAACAAGCAAACAATTTGATTATTGATTAAGGACTATAATATATCTTTAAATGAAATTTAATTTAGGTTCTAATTGTTTTCCATGAATCTCTTACTAGCATACTCCAGACTACAATGATAAGAAAAAAGATTTTTTAACTCTTTAGTGTTTAGGAGTATCCACTAAAATTTATGTTTTTAGCAGGTCTTTCCTTAAGAACTAGGATTACTGCCAAAGACTATTGTGAACAATATTCACATTTGTACTTCAGTTTGACAACATCAAGTATGTTTTTGTTATTCACTGAATATTCACTTTGTGTTTGTACATCTTAAGTGCATTTCCCCCTAACTGCCACATGCAGTTTCTATGGTTACAGGCTCATTCCATTTCTACTTTTGCCTTTAAAAGTCCAAACTACTGCACATGGAAACAAAAGCCAAAGAGAAGCAACTTAGTCTTAATGTTCCTTCTGTGGGTTTTGTATTTAATCCAATCATTTCAGTACAAATTAATTTTATAATATGAATCTATAATCATTGTTAAATATGATCCTCTTGGCCCTGGCTGGTGGCATAATGGATAAGGATCTGGCCTGTGAACCCAAAGGTTGCTGGTTCGATTCCCAGCCAGGACAACGTAACCAGGTTGCAAGCCTGGTCTCCAGCCAGATCCGTAGCTGGAGGCAGGTGAAAAGCAAAACCATACATTGATGTCTTTCTATCTCTCAGCCTCTCTCCATTCCCCTCTCTCTGGAAATAATAAATAAAAATTTTTAAATATGATCCTCTTATACAGTAAATTTCTAAAGTGTTTTCTCTCTTTTTTATCTGTCTTTCATGAAGACTGCTTTTGTGATGGGACTTATTTAGTCATTTATCAAGATTCCAGGGTCTTGTACAGGATTTTTGTCAGAAAAAACATCCTTCTAAGAGCACAATGTAACTTATTTTCTTTCTCTGTGAATCTATTGCTTCCTATTTTGAGAAGAAAACAATTTTAAAAACTCACATTTTTCTCCATTATGTTCCTCCTATCCCCAGGTATCCCTTTCCCAAATAATTTGAAGCTGCTGTTTGGTGGATAAAATTCTGGTTGCTGAGAATCAAATCAGACAAAAATATGATACCTTCTGTTTTAGAATGACCTATAATTTAGATAAATAACAATAAAAGTGAGCCAAATCAGTGTAATAGGATCCCATTAAGCAAGAGATGATCAATGAGAGGAAGGTTAATATAGAAAGCTTTACAGAGGCAGTTGGATGGAAATACATTTTACAATTATATAAAGGCTGCTGGTGACTAGAAGTGGGCATCCATTACAGGACATCTTTGTTTTTTCCTAATTGTTTTTTAAAAGATTTTATTCATTATTTTTAGAGAGAGGGAAAGAGAAAAGAAGGAGAAAAGGGAGAGAAACATCAACGTATGGTTGCCTTTCACCTGCCTCCAGCTAAGGATCTGGCTGGTGACTTGGCTTGCAAAGTGAGTAAGTACATGCCCCGACTAGGGATTGAACCAGCAACACTTGGGTTCAGAGGCCAGTGCTCAAGCCATTGGGCCACACCAGCTGGAGACTATAGGGTGTCCTTAACTTAAAACTGCACCTGGGTCTGGCTGGTGTAGCTCAGTGGATTGAGTGCCAACTTGTGAAACAAAGGGTCACCAGTTTGATTCTCAGTCAGGGCACATGCCTGGGTTGCGGTCCAGATCCCCAGTTGGGGGTGCACAAGAGGAAACCACACACTGATGTTTCTCTCCCTTTCTTTCGCCTTCCCTTCCCCTCACTCTAAAAATAAATTAAAATGTAAAAAAAAAAAAAAAAATGGCACTTGGCCACATGAGTTGATGGCTGTTGGGAGGATGGAATGCAACAATATGCTATTATTTGAGTTAAGGGAAGAGCAGCTAGAAAATGCTTTCTCAAACTGACTGCTTACTCTTCTTCAGTTTTAGTGATTTATTCTTATTCTTAAAAACTTTACACAGTTTTAGTATCATGTATACATTTTTAATAGTGGATGTCTTTGGTATTAGATCATTGTTGTTTTGTCCTGGATATTCTCCTATGTGATAAGGATATGATAATGTGCACACAACTTGTCCTACTATTTTTCATTATTTTTTCAATTTTTAATTTAGCTTTTAAATTATATTTTATTGATTATGCTATTACACGTGTGCCAGATTTTCTCCATTTATGCCTATTTACCTAACACCCCCCACACTCCTTCAGGCAATCCCCACACCTTTGTTCATGTCCATTAGTCATGCATATAGGTGCTTTCATTGCTCCATTTCCTTTGCTGTATCTTACATCTCTATGGCTATTCTGTAACCACCAATTTGTACACTTATGCCCCTTACATTTTCACCCATTCCTCCAAACCCCTTTCCCATGTGGCTACCATCAAAACTTTCTTCCTATCCATAATTCTGTTTCTGTTATTTTTCTTTGCTTAGTCTGATTTTTAGATTCAATTGTTGATAGATACATATTTTTGCCATTTTATTGTTCATAGCTTTGATCTTCGTTTACTTAAATAAGTCTCTTTAACATCTCATATAATAGTGGTTTGGTAATGATGAACTCTAGCCTTTCCTTGTCTGGGAAGCTCTTCATCTGACCTTCAATTTTAAATATCTTTGCTGGGTATCAATTCTAAATATCTTTGACTTGGACTATTTCTTGGCAATTCCTTCTAACTTACAAAATTTCCTTTGAGAAATCAGCTGACAGTCTTATGGGAACTCCCCTGTAGATAAATAACTGCTTTCTCTTGCTGCTTTATTTATTTATATTTTAAAAAAGATTTTATTAATTATGTTTAGAGAGAAGGTCAGGGAGGGAGGCAGAGAGGGGGACAAACATCGATGTATGGTTGCCATTCACCTGCTTCCAGCTGAGAACCTGGCTGGAGGCCTGGCTTGCAACCTGGTTATGTGCCCTGACTGGGAATTGAACCAGTGACTTTTGGGTTTGCAGGCCAGTACCTATCCACTAAGCCACCAGCCAGGGCTTCTTGCTGCTTTTAAGATTCGCTCTTTATCTTAATTTTTTTCAATATTTTTATTTATCACTTTCAGGGAGAGGGGAAAAGAGAGAGGCAGAGAGAGAGAGACATGAATATATGGTTGCCTTTCACCTGCCTTCAGCTGGATCTGGCTGGAGACCTGGTTTGCAACCTGGCTATGTGCCTCAGCTGGGGAATCAAATCAGCAACTTTTGGGTTTGCAGACCAGTGCCTTATCCACTGTGCCACCAGCTAGGGCTTCTTTTAGTATCTTAATGTATTTATATTAATTATGTCACATTTATAACCTGAATTTCTTTTTGACTAAGATGATGGCCTTTAAAAAATAACCCTAGCTGGATATAGTGGCAATATCTGTGCTATGTACATGATTGTGTCATAGTATTTAACCTATGTATTAAGATATGTCTTTCTCATACCTACTCTTATTTCAGCTATAGAAAATATGTTAGAAAATCTAGGTGTCCATTCCAAAAATACTTTTTGAGCATCTTCTATATGCCAGGTATTTTTTAGAACTGTGTCTATATGAATAAACTAAACAGTCAAAATTCCCTGCCCATTGTAGTTGAGGGAATTTGAAATATAAGTCCCTTGTTCTGGGATAACAGGAAAATCAACATTTTATTTAGAATAAACCATATAAAGAAGGAACAGTTTATGACTGTTAAATTGTCCTTTTATTTATCACCTTCCTTTTTTTCTTTCATTATCCTTGCTCCAGAAATCTCTCCCACACGGGCACTTGTAATAAAGAAATCTTTAATCACTCTAGCCCTCTGGAACAGCCCAGCACCAAAGCTTTGAGCAGTTTGAAGTCATAAGTTTGGCCTCATTTCCTTTATCAACCTACCTGATAAGTATCATTTCTTTAAGATAATAAAAAGGCATTGGAAATACTGAAAAACATGCCGCAATTTCTGTATGTGCCATCAAATTGGATATAATCCTGAGCCATCTTCTGAGCCATTTGCTGTGTCTATATGCATTACCCATGGCTTTGGGCAATGAGTGCTCCCCCCAAAAAAGCAGCAGGCCATTGTTTTGATAACTAGAATATAAAAGAGCATTTGCCCCCAAGCACACAGTATTAGCAATTGTCACAATGGTACTTATTAAAATTTGATAAGGTTAGAAATAAATAGAATTGTGATATGGACCCTCAGGTGATGGAGAAATGGACTTTGATCATGTCCTTTTTTCACATTTAGTTCTACCTTGAAATAAGAAATGAAGAGAAACAAATTCAAAGATAGGTACATGTCATTCTTTGAGAAGCTTCAATATTCTCTAAAATATATTTTTTTATGTGAAATTGGTTGACAGATTCTATAAAAATTATTTTTTTAACATTCCAATTATCATGTGTATTACAATGTCAATTAAGATATAATTGCCTTTGGGGACACATTTCATTTAGTTAATGCAAATATTTGATGATTGCTTTTTAATATCCTGGTTGTTCAAATCAATTATAATGGACACTGGGTTAAAGGCTTTGTGAATGTTTACATGGACTGGAAACCCAAGGATATTTCTGGGCTATTAAATACTGAGACATAAATGTATCTTAATTTATATGATTGTCTGAAAGTTAAGCTGCATCTGGCAATATATATATATTCATGACTACTACTACGAATATGCATAGAATACAATCTATGGTTTTCTCTGTTCAACTTGTCAAAGGTTAACTGTAGGCTTAGTTAACATGTCACTACCGAGCAGTAAGGGTTTATTATATATGAAGCTGCATTTTAGTTTCTTGTAACAGAATCACATTTTTTTGTCTTTATCTACTTCATTGAAAATTTGTGATTCAATCTATCATTATTCTTTTGTTCTTGTGCTATCATATTTAAGTATTTTCATAGTTTTAAGTTCTACTTAATTTGACATTTTCTGTAGTTTCATTACAGACATAAAGTAAGCCAAAGAATGATGAATAGGGAGAACAGAAGACCGCCAGCTTGATTGGGGCTTGTAGAAATGAAGAGCTGCATAAGTTAGAAAAGTGCTGTCTGTCTCTACAAAACTAGCTATTCTATAATTTCCTATAGGTCTCAGTTTTGTTATCTGAAGCAGATGCTCAGTAAATGTTTACTAAGTGATGAACATGAATGAATTTCATGTTTATATACCTATAATACATAATGACATCTGAACATTATAATTGGATTTTTATGGATTGAGTCTTAGCATAAATCTCTTTAAAATCTATAAAGACACAAGTGAGATGAAGTTCCTTCTATAGACCTCAGCCCTCTCAGAAATGCTATGGTGCTCTTTTCTATTTTAAGTGCAAGTGCTTAGCTGAATGATATTTTATTTAATGATCCATTGGTTTAGGAAATAAATGCATCTCCTAAGAGTAAATGAAGAAATAGAGTTAGAAAATTAAATTCAAAAGCCTATAGAAGGCTCTCATTAAATCAACTGAGTATTTCTCCTGGTGCATTCCTGCGGAGACACAGAAAGCCAGGTCAAGCTTTAAAATGCCTCTGATCTGTAGATGTTGACATTGCTACAGACAAGTGGCAGAAGCAAGCTCACATATTCTGGCTCTTGAGAATTATTAACTAACCTGCTGTACTTCGTGTCAACAAGGGCCTGCCCTAGACAGTGCCTCCAATTTGTTTTTGGTTCCTTTCCAGGACCCCATCTCCCTGATCTGCAAACACTGGTTTCCCACTCCAGCTGCTTCTGTAGGTTTTCTGGTTCCTAACTGAGAGTCAATTGATCCCTTAACAGATGTTAACTGAAATCACTTAGATGATACCTCTCCTCCTAGGCAGTAGTTAAAAATAGGTAATTCTTTTATTAAAAACCCTCCTTTGCTAGCTGTTTATGTACTAGACATAGCTAAATATTTTACATTTATTGTGCAAGTTAATTTTTGCAGGATGTTGTTTTTATGAGGTGGCTATCACTTGTACTTTTCACTAACACATGAAGAAAGTTATATTAAGAAAAATTTAATAACATGCCCATAGACTCCTGTCTTTGGGGTCCTTTTTGAACTTTGTAGAGATAGGTTTTTCCATTGACTCCTCTTCCTTTTCCAGAGGTCAAAGTTAATTCCAACTTGCATTTGTGAACTTTTGCATTTATTGCTTCCTTACCCCCAATGTTTTGTTGATTTAATTGAGATTTTCTTTGATTCTGGGTATTGTTAGTTATGACTTACTTCTGGCTTCTTCTTACCCAATTCTATAATTTTGAAAAGCTTGACTATTCCTCTTCTGTGTAGGAAACAAAGAATCCTTATGTCTGGAGCTTGGAAGTTAAATTAGAAAAGTGGATTCTCAAATAAGTAAGAAAAATGTGGGTATACATGTCTTTTCTCTCATCGCCTAACTTCTCTGCTATGATTAAACATTGTTTACTATGTGGGAAAACTTTTCTGAAAAGCCTTGTTCCTTAGGAAGCTCACTGGCACATTTTTTATTAACATTAAGATGGGGCCTGTCTCAATTTTAATATCAGTTAATTAAATTGTTACTTTTCTGCAGCTCTAGCATTTCAATTTCATTACCTTCTTTTATACTCTATGAATATGGGTATATTTGGCTAATTTCTCTATTGATCTTCCTTTTATATATTTCTTCTTTTCCAGTCTTCCTTTACACATATTGACCAGTTATAGAATTTATATCCTGAATTGTGTTGAATAATTCTAATTCATGGGTTCTTTATTTTTAGCCTTTGTAATGAAATGTTACCCTATTTTATTGTCAGAGAAGTAGATGATCTCTCCTCTTGGGAACTACCTGTCTTTTGGCTGGTGTCATGGAATTCATTTCATATCAAGTAGCTTGATGGCATTTACAAGATATCTGAATCCCACTCGGACTATTTCTTAGGATTAGGTACTTTGGTTTATTTAATTTCCTTACTATCTATCATTTTAGTGATGATATTTCCTAAACTTCTCCTCTAGTTCCTGGAGTTAAACTTGTTGACAGCCTACAAATCACTTTTCACTACTTTGCTTAATGGCCAGTTAACATTTTTAAAAATAATAAATAAAATCATACCAGCACAAACACTAATTCCTTAATGAAGGGTTACAATTTATCACTTAAAGCATTTTATTGGAAAGTTTTCAAATCAGTTTGTTTTTCTATAATGAGGGGCAATTTGCTGCCAAATTTCCTTGTTATTGACTGCAAATAAAGAGAATATCAATAAACTAGGTAATGTTCTGCTTCTTGGCTGCTTGTACTTTGAAGCAGCCAAGGGCTCTGGAACAGATATGACATGAGAGATCCGGCAGAGTTAGAATGAACATTCTGGGTCTAGTCAGTTCCTTATTGAGTCCTTCCTCTGCAGATATATTTTTCTTTAATTCTAAGAGAAAACATTGCCACAGCATAAAACTTAATATTAAAAAAAATCTTCAGAGATCATATGGATAGGTTCAAATAACCATATCAATCCATAATTTTAAATCATTTACAAACTTGAGTCTTTGGGTGTAATTTGTGAATAAGTGATTGTCATGGTAGCCTGTGTTTTGTTTGTTATGAGCACTATAAAACTCTCTATTAGTAAGAAATTTAAAAATAAATTAACAAATTGAGAAATTTGAGTCTTATTGGTAAATGGTCAAAGACAAACACAGAAAGTTGAACCAAGAGAAAATCATTATGATATTAATATATTTGCTGCTCTGTTATCATCTTAGATCTAATTATAGTCTATTTGGAGAATTGTATTACATTTTTAAAATTTGAAGTTTTCTTTATTTCTCATCTTTGGTTATAGTTTTGTATTTCAGAGTCACCTGTCAATGACTACTCTTTGAGTAGTCATTTCTTTTGTTATTATAACCCTTAAAATATTAAACTTTATTTATTTTCAAAATATCAGTTAGATCTACCTACCACATATGGTTATCATGCTAATTAGCCTGGATTAATTTTGAATAAAGAATGGAATCTGTGGTATAATTTGGGAGTTATGGAGAACATTTATTTTTGTTGGCAAGATTTTCTCCTAACCTCACAGTTCATATTTTCCTTTTAGTAAATGACCTTCTAATATTATCAGTACCCATAGCTCTTGGCTTTGACATATGACCCAGACCGTGTTAATCAGAATTTAAAGTATTTGGTTCAAAAGCAGGTACATGGTTCAACCTAGGCTATATAATTTTGTTGGGACTATTTGGAAAGAGGTGTTCTCTTCATTCAGAAATGCATGCAGAGAAAGTAAATCTAGATTATGTTCTCCTATATGGAAATATGTATAAAATATTATCACATATGTTATGGCTTAAAACAAAACTTTTAAAAAAATCTCATAGTTTTTATGGATCAAATGTTTGAGCTTGGCATAACTGGGTCCCCTGCTTTGTGTTCCATTCAAAATATTGGCTAGGGCTGCTGTCTTACCTGAAGGTAAGCTAAGAGAATCCATTTCCAAGCTCATATGATTGTTAGAAGAAAATTGAAACCACAGTTTATCCATGTGATCAGGGTTTCAGATACCTTAATTGACTAAAACAAGGAGTTAGGTGATATCATAACAAGAAAGTAAAAAACCAAATACATTAAGATAGCTCATTTATTCCAGCCTCCTAGACCTATGGCTGAAAGATAAGGTAGTTGTCTCAATGTGGCCAAATTTCACCAGAAGTTTTAAAGGCAGTTCTAAAGTATATAGCTATATTTTCACTGAGACTTAGCAGAGAGGAATAGATTATGCCACATGGATCCAAATCTTACCATCACCTTGGAATGCATCATCTGAGGGACTGCCCATAAAGTATAAGCAAACAAGAATAGGGTACAATAAGTGCCAAATTTGTGTTCATTTTTTTAAAATTCCCCTCACTATTAAAATATGGTGTGTATTCTTTATACAGTTATATATGCACCTGATGCCCTGCAAGCTGTGTAGTTGTTTTTTCAAGGTCAGCATTTAGGAGTGTGGCATGCCAAACTTTCTCCCACTTCTGCCCTGATTTCCCAAAGCAGTCTGTGGGTGCTATCTTAGATCAGGTTCTCTAGGAGCAGATGTTAGGGAAGAGATTCTTGTTAACGAATTTATTGAGAAAGCGATCTCAATAGAGGGGAATATGAGAAATGACAAGAGAAAACGTTTAACAATGTTTTGCTCTGGAATAGAAATTGCCTACCAGTTGGTACCACTTTGAGAAGTATGAGACCTATGCTCATTGTTTATAGCCTCATGATGGTCAGTCACTAGTTGCTTCCTGTTAGGTGTTGTGTATAAACTATTCTCTTGGGAAAAATGAGGCTATGTGCTTTAGCAGCCAACATACATAACCTTGGGTAATGGGTGCTTATACTTGGGGAGAGCAATACATCAACACCCAATACAGGCATACATTACCTATTCTTATTACAATAACCATCCATTTATCTTCTTAGCTTCTGAAAGTAAGTAGAAACATGATTGCTTCCTGTTATGTGTATGGTATTCTACAGTCTAAGTAAAGGAGAAATTTTACCAGGCATCCAATCGTTCCAATGAGATTTCATACATGGCCTGCGAACCCATAGGTCGCTGGTTCGAATCCCAGCCAGGGCACATAACCAGGTTGCAAGCCGGGTCTCCAGCCAGGTCTGTAGCTGGAGGCAGGTGAAAGGCAACCATACATAGATGTCTTTCCCTCTCTGCCTCTCTCCCTTCCCCTTTCTCTAAAAATGATAAAATATTTAAAAAATTTTCATACAAAGTTATAGATGAAGTGAAGGTCATTGGTTGAAAAAATGCATATAATGCATGTGAATTGAATTTTCTTTGGTAAATAATATCAAATAGGTATTAATGAATTACAAAAATCAAGAATATTTAAAACACAATTCGAATTTATATATAGTTTAGGTCATACTGTTCTCTCTTGGTGATGGTGAGAGATTATATATTAGACAGATATTGTAAGAAAAAAAATTAGTGATTGTGGAGGAAGGTGGAGGCGGGGGAAGAAAGAGAAAGAAAAGGTCCTAAATCAAATGAGTGAGAAATTGAAAAGCTAGTCTTTGTGTAATTGAGTTGACTTCAGATAGCTAAGTGACAGGGAAAAGACTAAGACAGACAAAAGGGGGCTTTCTACAACACAGTCCTTTGATTATAAACTGCCAGCTCCCCATCAATCTCTAACCTTGATCTTACCTTGAAGCATTTGCATATGCCCAAGCTTTTTCCTTGGGCAGTTTTTCTCCACATTCCATTCTCTCTTGCTTAGCTCCCACTTCACTAGATTTCAGGTTACACAGGAGCACTGTCTCCTAAAATTTTCTCTGAACAGTTAAGTCCTGGTTACTGGTGCTTCTCTTGGGTACTTTCAGAGCACTGTGTACATACCACCAGAACACTGTCTCAGACTGCATGTTAGTAACACATTTATGAGTCAGGATTATTATGCTGTAAAGATGAGAAGCTTTGATTTTCAAAATTTACCTGTGCCTAACACAGAGACAGGTACATAATGTATACTTACACAGATAATTGGTGTATTGGGTAAATAAATTGTCAAGTTAACTTAACTGAAATAATTGTGTGCATTGGGATAGAATTTTCCCAATTTTGTATGCATAAAGTAGTAATAAAATTACAATTGTTATCCAGATTTAGGTATTTTAGGGTGTTATTAAAGTTAAACAAAAATAACCATTATCTAGAGTCATTCATAGAAATAGACATACAGAAACAGAGAAGCAAAAATATAGGGGCTTAAATTATTTATAGAGAGTAAAAGAAATGAAAACCTCCAAGTAAAAGAGATAAAAATAATGAATTTGAGATAGAAGGGAAATTATCAACAGATAGAGAAAAATTCAGAAGCAGAGTCACCACTTAAAAGATTCTAATTAGAGTGAGATAAGTAATATTTATAACAGCTGTTAGTTTTTTTGGTCTTCAAAAGCCAAATAGATGCTTTGTCTTTATTAAGGTACCCAGAAGGCCTGATTCATTTCAGTATTTTCAGAGATATCTTGACATTAAGACTTAATGAATCATTCTGAAAGTTTTTCCATCAAGTCAAATTTGGTTCCAGTGTTTATTTGAGTATGTAATTTATAGTTAATGCCAAAATGATGGAAAATATCAAACATCCAGAAAATTACCATTATTAATAACTTCTTTTTTTTTTTTTCAAAGGCTTCATGCTAGATGATATGGCTATAGAGTCTAACTTAGGGAATAAGAGCTTGTGCATTATACCTGTCATGTGCTCTTAAATGTTTAACAAATGGCTCTCAGGAGAAGAAGGGGGAAGGCCTGGTTTGTAGCATTTGCCAAATTTTGTGGTATGAATACTCCAGCTTGGCCAATTTTAATATGCTAGAACATCCCTGAGTGTGCACCTTGAGAGTAACATGCACAGTGTGACCAAAGGATGATAGTCCCCTTTATCACACTTGATTAGTGTGAAATAATGGTAATTAATGTATGCAAATTTTACCTGCATTAATCAGCACTCTTCCAGTTGCAAATGTCATAAATCCAACCTAAACTATCTTCATGTGGTTTTTAAGGCCATTGTTGCTTCTTCACATCACCAAGAAGGTTAAGATGTAAGGATGATCCTACTGTGGTGAAATCTAGGGGCTGAAGTGACTTTAGGTTTCCTGAGAGGAGTCTGTCTTTTTACACTTTAGGTGGGCTTTCTGTAATGGACAGGCTCTAGGTGGCCCCCATAATTGCTACCTCTTTAAATTATTCTCTTTCATGATCCTATCTTGGCCCCTTATAAATAGGACATCTCTACATTGAAAAAGCTTATAGTCTGGTAATGGAGACAGATAACATATATCGATATGCTAGAGTACAAAAGTATTAAACTTCAGGAAAGGAGAAAGTGTTAATTAGCATTGTATGGTTATTTTTCTTTTTCAGAAAAAAAATATATATATAAATAAATTATAAATATTTTAGATAGGTGCTGTATTTTATAATTTTCTCTTTGTAACTAGATAAATTTGAATGGAAATGGAAAATCCTACCATTCTGGTATTTGCTATGATAACTCACAAGGTACCTTGATTTCAGTGCTGTCCTATTACCGGAAATATATACTGTTCTTCTAGAGTAACATTTTCTGATTTGGACAGCTGAGTTTTTATTTGTTATTATTGTTTATTTGTTTTTGTCTAGAATATCTATTACTAACTACTATAAAAATGAGATGATACCCTATTTCATGAACTTTTTATTTCTTTTCTGATGTTTCTCTTTGAGTTAGAACTTCCTTTGCTTATAAGTGCTAAGCTTCTTTTCTGGTTTTGAAAAAAATGGGTTATAAATGCTTCCATTTGGACATGATGACTTATGCTTGATATGGTTAATATGCTTTCTTTTTTCTTTGCAACTTCTCCAAGAATTATTTTCTAACTCAGTTGCAATGGTATTTAGCTAATTGTTATGAAGAATGAAATTGTTAAAAATAAAACACAAGTTTGGATTCAGTGATAAGCTTTTTAGGTCTTATCTAGTAGGAAATTCTAGTGCTAATGCATTCAGTTGGGAGTAGAATAAAAACGTTTCTCAGATTTCAATGAGGTTACAATGAGAAATAATGATATGTTATGATCTAATTTTTCCAAATAGACACAAAGTTCACCTTGAGGCAACTTGGCAGTGTTAGGTGATAAAATAAAAATAATTCACTTTGTACCACAGTCATTTTTCACATCTGTGAATGCTTAAGTATTTATTCAAATGTGTTTATTCTGAATTTCTAATAGTAGCTAGTGCCAAGCACCTTCAGCTCTTGCTGTATAATATTTAAAGTGAGTACTAGTGATTTCCAAACCCTGGGATATGCAAAACTTATCCTTCAGTGACAAATAAAACATCAAAAAATTATGGTACATTGAAGAAAAACAAATACCTAACATGGAGGGTAAGAAATATGAGTAGAACACACTCTCTTAAAACTATTTTTAGAGCTATAGGAATTGAATTTTATTTGGACAATTATAGATTTAATTTTTTCAAAGAAGACAAGAGTTTAGATGTTTTATAAAATTTGGGTGACAGTTCTCCATCAATCTCCACTATTTCTGCACACCTTTTAAGCAAAGCACCAACTGTATTTTTGTTGTTGTTGTTCCATACTATCTTTACTAGAAAGTTTGCATAGAAAACTGTTGTGTAAGCTAGTATCTTCTTTTGGCACAAAGAACAAATGTGCCTTCCTGTTTAGTATACCATGAAGACAATGCCCTCCTCCAGAACTGAGGGCAAGCATGTTGATAAGCAATGATAGAATATTCCGGTTCCCTAAAGTCAGTGTTCCTAACCCAACCTGTTGCCTGTGTAGCTATCAACTGACTCACTTCACGTGGCTGTGTAAGAACTGTAGGGAGACACCACAGGACTGCTGATGCTCTAGATACTGCCATCTGTGTAATAAGCCATATTTCCTCCCTAACCAGGAGTCTTGTATTATGTCAGCATCCATAAAATTCTATTTGGATGTGTAAAAAGTACTTTATTATTTAGACCAGCTTTAGATGGACAGCAAAAATGAGGAAAAGGTACAGAAATTTCTCCTGTGGCCCCTGTATTCACGTACATACAGCCTCCTCTCTTATCAATATTCCACACCAGAGTGGTACATTTGTTACCATGGATAAGACTGCATTGACACATTATTATCACTTGAAGACCAGAGTTTACATTAGAATTCACATTTGGTGCTGTGCACTATTTTGGATTGGAAATGTATAACGGCATGTATCCATCACTGTAGTATGACCTACTTTCACTGCCCTAAAATTCCTCTGTATTCTACCTATTGATCTCAATCTCCACTCAAACCCCTGATAACCACTATTGTTTTAACATTTTCATAGTTTTGTTCTTTCTAGAATATCATATAGTTGTAATCCTATAGTATGTAACCTTTTAAGAATGGCTTCTTACACTTAGCATTATATATTTAAGGTTTCTTCATGTCTTTTCATGGCTTGGTAGCTTATTTCTCTTTAATGCTGAATAATATGCCATTATGTGGCATATTACTACATATACTACCGTTTATTTATCCACTTACCTACTGAAGAACATCTTGATTGCTTCCAAATTTTGGCAATCATGAATAGAATTTCTATAAACAAATATGTATGGGTTTTTGTGGGGACACAAGTTTTCAACTTTAAATTTGTAATTCCCTGATGACCTTTGATGTTGATCATCTTTTCATATGTGTATTTGGCATCTGTGAAGTCCATTCAGATCTTTTAAAATTAGTTATTTTTTGTGTAATTAGTGTTAAAATTTCAGAGTTCCTTTTATATTTTGGATAACAATATAATTAGGTATGCATTTTGTAAATATTTTCTCCAAGTGTGTGTCCTGTCTTCTTATTCTCTTGATAGATATTTTTATACAGGATTGTACACTTTAGTATTCATATAATTGTGAAGAACCAAGAAAATCACATACTTGACTTGCTTAACTCTTATTATCACCTGATCCCTTAAATAGTTTTCTTGTTTGAAATATTTGTTTCCCACTGAAATTTCTTTCATGACCAAGACTTAATTTAATTTAATTTTTTAATTTTTAGTTTCAAAGAACATTAGTCAAATACAAAAATTCAGAATTCATGTAAAAATTAGTTGTCACATATGGATCTATAATGTAATGGAGTTTTCCAAAATAATTAAAAGAGATTATTAAAAATGGAACAGATCAAGACAGTTAGCATGTCTTACTAAATGCTATCATAATGATGAGTTTAGCTATCTTGATTTTCTTCACTCTCATTAATTATATGAATAGTTAAGTGTAAATACACTGAGGTAACACTGTACACATATTGAAATGGTTAAAATCTGAAACATTGACAATGATATACTATCAAGGATATGAAGTAATAGAAACTCTTACTTATTGCTGATGGGAATGCATACTATAGGATTACAACTTTTATGTTACATAAATCCCCTTTATTTGCTTACGCCAGTATAAATGGCTTTTGTTACTTGAAGGTGAAACAATACCAAAAAAGGAAAACACAACTGGAAACTCTTAAAGTACAGATTGATTAGGGCCCTAGCTTCCTTTCTATGTGATTTTCTTTCTTCACTCCCCATATGTCAGCTTTATCCTGAAGTTAAGGTACTTCATGGTGGTCAAATGCCTGAAGCAGATCCAAACTTCACATTAATGCACTGAATGTTCAAGAAGAATAGAGAACTTCTTTACTCTCAACTTTTATCCAAAATCCTAGACTCTATTGGTCTAAGTTGTAACATTTTCCCCATCCTAAACCAGTCACTGTTGGCAAATAATGTGGGGATTTTTATTAGACTAACTTATGTCATACATCCATACTTGTGAATGCCTACATTGATGAATTCTGGGCCATGTGACATCCTTGCAGATAGATTTAAGGTCATCACTATTTAGATAACATGGAGTTAGAGTTGAAGCCAGGTAGATTGCCAAAGAAAAAGTAGGAGGCACAAATTAAAAAGGGAAGTAATTGCTAGGTAAAACAATACTAGTAACGACAACAACAAAACTTATTGAAATGTACACAAAAAAACAACAATAACATCCGACCAAAAGAAAAAAAAATTATTTAGTTGGTTTATGTCAACTAAATTCAATAAAATGTGTTTAATTAAATTTTCAAGTTTACTTATTATACATAACAAAAGAAAAGGTTATTTATGATTGGATATAACCATGTATTTAACCTGTATGTTAACTTAAAATCACTTCATTGTATTAATAATAGAGGATTAATTACAAAGAATACTAAATTTAAAGTTCTAAAATTCTATTATTTGAATTGTGTTTGAAATGTAATGTTACCTACTTTGGAATCATTTATTGAATATTCTTTGAGCCCTATAAAGAGAACATAAAAAAAAATGAAAAGGCAGAATAAATTCCAACTTTGGCTTAAGCATTCTTGTTCAGTTGACTGAAAAAGTTATTGAAAGTTTTGTTATACTTGAAAACATCAGAAATTTCTATGTGCATTAAATAATATAACATTTATGTAGCATTACATAGCATTAATCACCAATATTAACCATGCCAAAGAAGTGTTGATGTGCTACAAAAAGTAGGCTAATATTTGAGTGGCAATAGCCATTTTTAGAAAGCTTCTCAATTCAAGAATAATATTGTGATAAATGCTCCATGAAGTGTGATTAGTGGACTTGCTTAGTATAAAGTATTCACATAAGTCAATTTCCAGTTTAGCTTTCCATTTAATGTTCAATAATTACACCACTGACATGTACATAATTGTTAAAGTTCTTTTTGCCAATCCAATCTAAGAATAGACTAATTCCTTAAGTCAAAACCAAGATGTATTATTGTGATTTAAACATGACTCAGTTTGCAACCTATCTGTTATTGATCTGCTTCAATGATACAAAAGAGCTATCTATAGAAAGCAGACCCTCATTTAAAGCAAGGGATACGTTAACAATTGCATCCATGATTCCATTAATCCTGGCTTTACAGTATAGCTAGAGTGAATCAAGATATTAGCTCTAAATCAGCAGTTAAGGAACCCATCTTTTCTAATGTGATGAATTTATCTCCCCTTTGTAATATCGGGAAAAGCACTGTATTTATATAGTACAAGTTAAGTATGTGACATTTCCAAGAGAACTTTCTCCTTTAAATCATTTTATCTGCCCTTTTATTAATATTATCCTTATCAATGACAGAACTCTGCTTAATTTAAGGAGTCTTTTACCTATATTTCTTGAATGCCTCCAAGAAATGTAATAAAGAATTAAATATTTTCTTGACCTAAATAGCTTTTTATCCAACATAAGAAAGAAATATGTGTGTAGCTCTGTGTGTTGGTTGCATAAAGAATAAGTACAAAAATAATAACATGGACATTTCATTCTTATTTTTCAATATTATCGTCATTATGATTTCATGTTAACTTTTCAGTGAAAAAAATTATGGAAATTTCTAAAATAATACCCAGTAACAAGTGGTTATGAGTAGAATATTATGAAAGGAAAATCAAAAAGAAAATGCTCTTACAGAAAGTAAATCTAGCTAAAGCTGTAGATGGTGAAATAAATTTCCACATTTGCATACTGTGCTCTAGGTTACACAACACATCTTTAGGGACCTGGTGACAAGGCTAATGATTAAAAATGAACACTTCCAACGAGATTTTAATGGTTTTTGAATCTTTTTAATGGGCTGGATTGGGGGGATTGAATCACTGCATAGCAGGGCATTTTACAAATGCAATTGCAACCAATCTGCAGTTCCCTAAATATTCTAAGGGGAGAAATAAAGGCTTGATAGAGGGTTGCCCTTTAGTCACTAATGTAATACTTTAAAATATACAGGTATTTGATTTTCAAAGCAATCACTGAATATTTCAGCAGTGGTATAAGAATTTTGCCTCTGGGTGGCTCTTAACATTGTTTTATGTGACATGACTGGCTATCAGCTTAGAAAAGAGATTTAAAAATCACAAGAACATTGTGGATATTTTTCAGCCCAGTTGGGTTTTAGGATTTATTCCAAATGAAGCTTATTTCAAAGAGAGAGAGAGAGAGAGATAGAGAAACCTCAGAAAAGCAGGGGTTAGTTCAGTAAAGTTTAGCTGTAGTTAAGACTTCATACTGTTTATTTTCTTCTTTTTAGCTCCAACCCCATGATTGTTCAGAGAGAAGAGTGATTTAATGAGGTGGTAAAATAGCAATACTATATTTTTAATTATTTGCTGGATTTTTCTCCTCTGAACAAAGGCCATGCCTACCTTAGCTCTATTGCAAGTAGCAGTGTAGTTCCAGAATATTTTTCATGGAAAATATTGGAAATAAGCACATGGAAAAAAGCATGAATGTAGTATAAATATGGAACTTGCCTATTTGTTGACCTCAGATAATTTCCTTTTTCACTGAGTTCCCAGAACTTATTCCTAGAATTTTTAGATCACTTTTCCCTTAAATACATCATTTTTAATATTATAATCATGGTAAATGCACATAAAATA
The DNA here is from genome assembly GCA_004026585.1 of Noctilio leporinus. NCBI lineage: Eukaryota > Metazoa > Chordata > Mammalia > Chiroptera > Noctilionidae > Noctilio > Noctilio leporinus. Next base: position 304,038 of record PVIW01000770.1, on the reverse strand, counting down.
AAATTTCCATCTTGACCATTTTTATGTATGAGGTCTGGTCCAAAAGTATGGAGTCCTGGAGTCAATACTATAAATATAAATATAAAACATTTGGTGCTCGATACTTTCAGGACAGATCTTGTGCACAGTTTGGAGGCATTACAAGTATTTGCTATGTTGTGCTATATAACCACCATTCATTTCTAAATGGCTGCAGAAAAACATCTTGCATAACTGAAACTCTGAGCCTGTTAAACAATGATATGATATTAAGTAATGGTCCAATTTTGTTCTTTTCCATGTGGACATCTAGTTTATCCATCACTATTTATTGCAAATACTTTTTGCCATTGAATGGCTACGCACCCTTCAAAAATCACATGGAGGTTTTATCCCTGGACTCTCTTCTATTCCATTCAGGTATATGTCTCTTTATGCCAGAACCACACCATTCTGATTACTATAGCTTTGCATTTAGTTTTGAAATCAAAAAGTAATAAAATTTCCAATTTGTAAATGCCCTGGAATTCACTGCAGTTAGAGGGGCGGTGTTTGCAACAATTTCCTGCCTCTTTGGATCTTTGAGATCAGAAGCAGCAATCGACAGTCGAAGATTTCCAGTATTTGGAGAATAGGACCTTTTGCCCATCTTGGCTCCTACAGTCCACGTGCAAGCTGCTCCAGCACTTGCTGTCTGCCACAAGGCTGGGGAATGAGAGACCAGCCACTGCTGCGGTGCTAGGAACTGAAGTTGACTGACAGTAATCGCAATTTACTGTCCAAACCTTCCCTTGGAACTGGCAAGACTTCAATAGATTCCGAAATAGTTATGTTTGACAGAATGTCTCAGTGTAATTTCTGTCTAAATAGAGAGACAGATTCCTAGTTCTTCCAACTCGGCCATCATCCCAGAATGCTCTCAGATACACATTTGAGACTGAAATTAAAAGGGCCTCAGAAAAAATATGGTCACAAACTGGTTTGCCTTTAATAATATCAAGAGAAGGCAGTGAGACGGAATGGGCTTGGATTGTGTTGTTTCAATCTCACCCTTCCTTCGTGGCCTTTGGAAAATCTTTGGGAAACAGCTTTCTTACCAAACATGGATAACAACAGCACCCACTTCAGCTAGAACTTGAGAGTGATAAATACGATTAAATGAGTAAAGATGCTGACATTAAAAAAATGGAGGTGAGCTGAGGTCCTTTATTTCTATTCTTATGAAGTGTCAAATGGAGAAGAAAATGATCATGCAGCCCAACAGGTTATTTGCAGACAACCTGTGTTCCCAGGTGAATCCAGGCAACCTAAATCAATTGAACTGCCTTCAGTGGCTCCCAGAACACAACACTCATCAAAGATGAAATTAGAATTGTGAACAATGGATGTTCTTTCCCTTGTGCCTTATGTTCTAGTTTTGCACACAATAAAAACACAAAACCCCACATGCTAACTTGAACAGCAATTCCATAGTTACCTCAATCAAAAATAAACTTTTGTTGGGCTGGAAACTGGATTCTTTTGTAGAGTGCAGAAAATGCATTTTGAGAACCCATGCACAGGAGGACTTGAGGCATAGTGGTAAGATTTATTGGAGTGAAAACAAAGGACTGTCTCTCGGTACCAATGACCAATTGACTCAGGTCTCTCTCCCTGCAGAGAAGCCCACCCTCTGGGTCTACACAAAACCCAGGAGGATGGCCCAGCCACAGAGCTGCCACGTCATTATCCTGGTATCCAAGGCTGTACTAGTCCAGCACAATTCTGTTCCCATTTGGCCCACTGTGCTTTGGGCTGTGCTTTGGCCCCTATGACTGTCACACTCAAGCCTGCCCAGTTCAGCACAGTGGAAAAAGAACTCATGAATGCCTGTATCTTTGTTAACTTTAAAAAAAATTTTATTTATTTAGGGGTGAGGGAGGAGATCAATTTGTTGTTCCACTTATTTATACATTCATTGGTTGATTCTTCTATGTGCCCTGGCTGGAGAGCAAATCTACAACCTTGTCATAGTGAGACAATTCTCTAATCAATGGAGCTGCCTGGCCAGAGCTTATTAATCTTTATTTATATCTCCTTGGATTTGGGAAGGGCTCAGCTTTCTTTCAAACTAACTAGTCTTCTTCCTAATTTTCCATGGGCTTGCACTGGGCCCTCTCTATATCCAATTCTTTTTTGAATTTTTCAGTGTTCAGAGTCCTTATTCTATTTGGTGTTTTCCCCAGTTTTTCCCAGGCTAGACTCCTTCCCTTTATGGTCACCATTTTGACTCCTACCGCACATGCATCATAGGTTTACTTGTCACCCGGCTTCTACTGTGAATGCCTCAGCAGAAGCCTCTCCCCCTCACTGGTTCCTCTCCTCTCATTAATCTATGAGACTAGGCAGGGTATTTTCTGGGGAGACTGGAAAATTGATCTTTCCTGCCTACCTGCTAGGAGATTAGGGAGTAAGTCCCTTTGGTGAAGGACATGGCTGTCCCTTCCTATTCGATCAGACTTAATGTCTGATTTCATTTGCACCCTTCTTTTGTTAATAACTACCTACTGTAATCAATTCAGTCTCGTAAGAACCAAGCAAGTTGACATACTTTATTTCATGAAGGGATGTCACTTTTAAGAGTGATTTTCTAAGATCTAAAAACAGTGAATTTCTTTTCCGGTGTGTCCTCAATGAATTTGCTAACAAACTGTGAAATGTCAAGACATGACATTGCAGCTGCATAGATTTCCAAATTGGTAAGCACCAAATATGCTTGGTGTTTGCTTGCTTCCATTTCTAAAACATTTGTGTGTGTGTGTGTGTGTGTGTGTGTGTGTGAAATGAACATAGAAAACCACAAGTGAGCTTTAAGTACAGATTTTGAGGGTCATATGGTAAATCTACTCTTGGATAATTAAATTTAAAGTGTTAGAGTCCCAAGACACATGGCAAAGTTGGTAATGTTTACATAAAAATTTACTTCAAGTATTGTCATTCTGATCATTAATTGTGTTTGTATCCCCACATAACTCCCACTTGCTATCTTCCTGCAGAGAATTATGTGCTTATACGTCCTCTTAAGTAGGAGTACTAATCATAATTGTTGGCAGAAAAGCTGAAAAAGATTTTGATCAACACAAAAACTAGCCTTGCCTAGGAAAAACAGTCTTAGGAGAATTATATTTTCCAGAAATATAAAAGTCCTGCTTTAACTATTCACATTACAGTATTTTCACAGATTTTTGGTGAATTCTTCTTAAGGATCAAAATTATGACAATGTTTATTGTCTTGTTTAGACTCAAAAATTGAAAATGCCCAATGATGGCAGTCCAGAGATTCTGTGCACCTGTTCAGAAATAGGGCTACCTCTGGAGCAAGTGAAAACAAAAACTGGAATCAAGAAGATTTTATCTCAGCCTGTAAGCACCACTGCAAATCCCCAGGGGACCACTCCTGCTGTCAGCATTTTAGTTCAGGAAGAAGATGAATTTATTAGCTGGATGGAGAATTCAGTTGCTTACATTCCCAGACAGGTAAAGAGCATAGTACTCCATCTAAAATGGTCAGACATCATATAATCGGATCCTTTCTTTCAAAATGTATAGCTTCATCTTTGTAGTAGTGACTCATTTTCATATTTTCTTCTTTTATATACCACTCCCTTCAACATGCCTATTGATAATACTAAATACCCTCATGTAGGTATGCCAGCAGTGTTATTGGAACTCCACTGATGTAGAAATTAATTCCTCCTGAATTGCTAGATTTCAACCAGAGCCTGAAGTGATGAATAGGGATTTGTCAGATGAACAAAGGGTAAAGGAGGTTTGTCAGATGAACAGAGGGTACAGATTTACATAGAAGAGACTGCTGATGTTATGGTCTAAGGAGACAAACAAGTTAGTAGGTGTGTAGGAGGACCATATAATTTGTCTTCAGAACTGGAACACATTTGAGGGTAAAAGAGAGTGCTTACAATTAAAATTACATCACTTTTTGAAATGTCCATTAGCCCATAAATTTAATTTAATATGTTGATAGACATATGCAATAATTTTAATAAACTGTATTTTCAAAGGTAATTTTTCTAAAAATTAAGCAATAAATATACATGTTAAAGAAATTTTTATATTCTCTTTCCAATATTGATTACTAGAGCATTAAATTCACTAGAAAGAGAATAATTTTTGGTGTATATTTAGAACATAAAAGTTACTTGGTCGTTTCTGTCTGTGGACTCTATTTCTTATATCTAAAAAGTATTTTTACTAGAACATTTTCAGCATGCTCTTATTGTTTCATAAAATAGCTTGTAATTCCAATTGACTATAGGTAATAATATACAGTTTAAAATGTTTAAATATAATACATAATTAAACTTATTTTTTGGTATAAAATCTTAAATTGTTTTGTATGTATGATTCTTCTGATGATTTTAGAAATTTTCATCCTGTAACAATGTGTAGAATTCTTGCAATGCCATTTCATTCCAAATCAGGTTATACATTTAACCAATAGACAATAGGAGATTCAACAAGAGATTTTTTCTGCAATTATAAATTACAAATATCAGGATATAGTCTTATATCTTAATTGAAAATCATCATTTAATTTTTGCAATCACATTCATATATTGGTGATATAAAATTTAGATTTATTATTATCAAGAATTGCTTTCAATAATTATTTTATAAAGACTTCAAAAGCTGGCACTTTTGGTGCACCACCCGATGAAAATTCTGGTTTGAATCTCATCTAATTTTGAACAAAATGAAACCCAAATTAAAACACTGACTAAAAGATTATCAGTCATCAATTGTGTAATAGTAGAATGTTCAACATGGGAGATGCGGTGGTGAACCAGATATACAGTACATGGTTTCTAACATCATGGACTTTCATTTTAATAAGGAAGATTGGTAATGAAGTGAATACACACACACACACACACACACACACACACATATCACAAAATGTGAACAAAATCTACAATCCTAGCAATGGATAAACACATCAAGCCTCAGAATGGTTAACATTTGACAGCTGATATATGCTGAAATCAAGTCCAGAGTTATTCAATTTCAAATTTTGCATTTCCACTGTGTCCCTTTGGGTGGTTGGAATAAATGCTCCATTAGATTCCTTCAGATCCCAAGATGTTGAGATTCATGTGGTATTGGCTATTTTTATGATGGCAGCCACCTAAAGGTAAAACTGCCTCCATAGCAACCTTTTGATGGTTCTTAATATCATTAGCAAGATTTTCCTAATTAAATACTTGTGTGAAATTAGCATAGGAAGGGGTAAGGTAAAAGCATGGTGGGGCTATTAATATTAAAATATTCACCAGCATTTTTGTAATATATAATACAGTATATACAACTGCTCTTGAAATCCTTTTGAGAAGCTACTTTTTTTTTCCATTTGATTCAGAACGTTCTGCTTAGGTTGATGTTATTCTATGAATGTAGGATAATTCAAGAGAAGGAGTTATTTAATAAAATACTTGCTGCATAATCATATAGGGTATAATTTTATCTAAAGAATCAATTCTTTAGAATACTTGCAATGGACAACTTTTGGTATGTTCCTCTTAGCTTATGCCAGTATTCTATTAAAGAATTATCAGGACTTTAATTGCAAGATACAGAAGGAGGTAGATGTGACTATAACACATACACTGAGTCAGTCTTAAATGATGTGAGTTCAAGTCCCAGCTCTGAGCCTGTTTCCTTTTTTATCTGTAGCATTGACATATCATTTCTGAGTTCACTGGTTTGGATGTTGAAGACCAAAATGCAGTGCTGTGCTCCCCAGGGGGACAGATGCCTTGTTGTAACACTGATTGCTCAAGAATAATGCTTTCCTGCTAGCCCAGTGTTCTGAAATAATTTATTTAATAATTCCTCAATGTTGAAATTTCTATACGTAATTAATATAAGCATGTATGTTTTAAATAACATATAATGTATATCCTCTATCTCAACACTAAAGGTTGGCTGTGGCAAACAGAATTTTTGCTGCCCTAATCCTATTTGATAGCTTTTTCTTGAGCTGCCCGGCTGGTCTTCTGAGCCCCATGCTGTTCCTGTATCAAATCTGTTGCCTGAAAATGGACTCATGTTTGTTCTAGGGCTTGAACTAATTTTAGAGAGCTTTTCTTTCCTAGCTACATTTTCTTATGCTACGACTTCCATGTTTATGGATTTCTATTGCCCTAGCTGTCACTGTTTCTAATTGGGTCCTAAGTAGATTTTGGGAAAATGGCAAGCTTAGGAAGGTCTGTTCTTTTTTGATAGGTGTTGTACAGAAATGCCTGTCTGTAAGCCAGGGGTGACATCCTCCTCTAGCAGGGGAAAGGTCATCAGGGTTGTTTTGGATGTTGGCTGCAAGTGAATAGTTTTCAGGCTGGTCACTATCTGAGAAAGCTTTCCCTGCTGTGCAGATGTCACTGACTTCAGGACACTTGCTGTGCTGCAGGTACTTGTGAAGAGTTCTCTAGTAGGCTGCAGACTGAGATGTGCTGTTTAACTCTTTTGAATCCAGTGTGCACAGACTATGAAAATGTTTTCTAATCTTCAGCTTCTCACTATGCAAATGTGATTATACTGTCATGGTAAACCCTCATGCTTTTCCCTCATTGGAGCTGGATTGATCATTGACAGAGCGGGTGACTGTCTATGGAAAAGGCCCTCCCCTCTCAGGTTACTGCCTAATCTTGCAAGCACTAGTTCAGAAATAAAAATAGTATAGATTTGTTATTTTGCTTTCAGATTCATTAAATAAAATATTATTAATCACCCATTATGTGCTAGGGACACTCTTCCATGTCCTGGGAGATATCATCATTTATATTGAGTAGATTACATATTGTTACAAAAATGTCTTTGGTGGGGCCATGAGTTGTTGCCATTATCCTTTAACAGCTAGATGTTCATGAGCTTGGTAATGCTTTACAGCAGTGGTTCCAAAGATGGTTCCCAGACCAGACTCCTAATCATCAGCTGGCAGCTTGTTGGAAATACCCTACTGATTTGGAACTCTGGGGATGTCTCCCAGCGATGTATATTTTAACAAGCCTTTTGGGTGATTCTGATGATGCGAGACTTGGAGACCTGCTGTTCTGCAGCGTGTCAGTTATAGAGAAGAAAGTGAGGAGAATCTTCTGGGAAAAAGAGACAGGAGACATGAGTTTTGATAACATAAGAAGAAAATAAGAAAACGGTACATATTTCCACCATGGATGGAGAGGGCTTGGCAGGAACACTTCAGTTAATGGACATGAAAAGCCTGAATTTCTGCACCTGAAACAGAGGGTGTCCAGATAGAGAGAGATAGGGGCCATCAAGAGAACTGAAAAGCTACTGAAAACTGACTTTGGAAATGTCATTATTTACTCAGAGTTGGTTGGCTCTGCAGTGCACACTGTTGAGCTGGTGACACTTGTGCCTCAGTCTGTCCTTGTAAAACACTGTGTCCACTGTGCTTGTGGAAGCCTTAGTATATCATGCGCATCCTTGCAGAGGCCTTGTTACCGGACAGCCTTTATCCTGCCACAACTGACACATCTTCCCTGTTGGCTTTGTTCCTAAAACTTCTTTTGTTGGTAACGTGCTTCACTGAAGGTGTCATCTCATGTACTGCTGTTATGAAATAGATGGGACAACACACCCGCCAAGGAGATTTAACTTGGTTGGCCCAATTGTTCTTTGTTGGTCCTTTGAAAGACATTTTGTTTTTCCTAAATGTCTTTTGCCAGTAAGCTGTCTTTTGTCAGTGATCCGCTCAGGGAGGAAAAGTCGGTACAGGGTTTATTTCATTATTTATGATGAAAATCTTTGTGTGAAGGGCTTCTTTATTCAAGCTGCTAAAATTTTTCATTATATTACTGCTTTTTCTGGTCAGTTCGTGGTGCTTGTATTGTCAGCATATACTATATAGAATGTCTTCTGTGAAATTCTCATTAACTTATATTACTGTTCAGGCCATTAAGCTTAGATTTAGAATATGAAGGCAAAGAAAACCAAACCTTTGTTTTATTTTTGATTGCATGTGCTTTACAGATCTTTCCACCCCAATGGTAAAGGGCTGCATTGTCATTAAGATATTCATTCTCCCTTAATTACTACTTGTAGGAGCTCCAACCACACTTCCTGATTAAATTATGCCATGTTGTTATTAAATAAAATACACATCATTCTTCATTTACTAAATGAAGAATGGGCCTCTCAATAAATATTAAATTATATTTTATGTAGTTAATTCTCTTTGAATTACACAAGCCATTTCTAGACAGAGTAAATTGGTTAGAAATGATAGCAGGTAGGTTTTCTTTGGAAGGAGTGCAGAATATGTGCTTGGATATAGTGAAAGATGGGGTGTGTGCAAGTGGCAGGGGTCAAGGAGAGCAGGATAAATCTCTAATCACAAGTAGGATTTTGGTGAAGAGTTAGCAAAATTTGTAATATTGTCCCCATTGGTTAATAAACTGCAATTATAAGAACCATATTTTTCCTTCTGTTAATTTTTCTGTTTTCTTCATTCTCCTTACTGCCACTTACTTATACCACACACACACATATCTGTTATAAAAATGCAGTGTAGCAAAGTTGAGTTCTGATTTTTACTTGCTGGCTTTGTCTTCTCAGACAAGTTACCTGATATTTAAGACTCTGAGTTTTTCTTTTTGTGAAACTAGCATGAAATTCACTTTTGAATGGTAGCTTTTCATCTGTTCATTGGTTTATTGGTGAGAAACACCCTCTTTAGATGACCTTAACTGGGTTGTTTTCATGGAAGCTTAAGCAGAATTTTAGCATACCTGCTATTTATAACAGTATAGTAAATCATTTTGAAATATTTAAACAACACTGAGAATTAATGGAAAGTTGTCTAGCTTACAGTTTTAGCAGAATGGAGAAGTGAGGATTACAGATGATATAGAAATTATCATTGACTTGATAACCATATATTCAGGCTGACTTAAGAGGCAAGTGAACTTAAGCGTCATATGAGTTATTCTACCCAACTACATTAGGAAAAAAAACATGTGTCTGGAATCAAGCAAAGGTACTTAACACTATTTATCTTGGTTTGTCTGCTTATAAAATGAAAACAATATATGAGCTAGATAATAATAAGGTTATGTAAATAAGTGACTACTTGGATGGTCATATTCAAGATGTATGAAATAATAAATCAATTGATTCATTCTGTGTCACTCTGATTCAGTCACATTTTTTAAATGTGATTTTTTAATAAGCCAAGCATAATTTTACCCCAGAACCTTGCTCTGCCTTCTCATCCAGATATTTTCATGAGTTCTTACACTTTGTTTAGGTTTCTGCTCAAACGTTACCTTAGGAAGGTCTTTGATCACCAGTAATTTAAAATAGTTATCTCAATAAGTATTAGCATAGTTTATTTTTCTGTGTAAAAGTTAACATTATCTTCCAGGACATTCTATATTTATTTGTCTATCTCACAGGAGTAAGAACTTTTTAAATGTAACTACCTTGGCACACAGTAGGTGCTTATGAAATACTTTAGTCACTGAATGTCTAAATCACTGATTATGATGAGACGGAATTCCTTCTGAAATTGTGCAGAATTGTCACGCTTTAATCAGTAATTATATAAAAAAATACATGGCAGCTTAATAAAAGCATGGGAAGAATTTCTGGAAAGATGGCAGAGGAAGTAGATGTGTTAGGGAAAAAAGCTTTGTGCAGACATTTTAGCACAATGCTTAAAATGTAAATGCAATTCTCTTTACTGTATGCCCATGAAGCCATTTGAATCAAGCAGGTGGATTACACAAGGCTGGGAGAGAATTGCTAATGTGATGCACCGCAGCATTATGATTCAGAATGATTTTGAATGATAAGATAGGCCATATCTAAGGAAATGAAAGGTAATAGAAAAACTGTAAAAATTGCACTTGGATATTTAAAAATGATAAGGTGAGTGAATACAAAGTTAGTGAAGGTATGATTAAAATTGATTTATAATGGAACAAATCCAGACGTGCTGAAATCTAGGGACTTGAATATATGAAACAACCAACTCGATAATAAGGTTATTTAAAAAAATAATTCAGTGTTTGGCTTTGCCAACAAAAGCATAGTGTCTGTGTACAGTGATAATTATCTTCTGATTTAAATATAGCACATCTGGAATATAATTTTTAGCCTATTTACTTATTTGTTTGTTTAATAAATTTTTATTGAGTACCTACTGTGTGTTAGACACTATTCAGTTTACTGAGAAACTATAGTAAATACATCTCCACATCTGATTTCTCTATGTGATGGATGATAATGCATTTTTGAAGCATGGGAGAGCTACTCAGTTCTCTGCACCTCATTTTAATGCAAGCATTGACAAATAACCATGCATTTAACCAAAGCAAAAATGATAAAGATGAAGTTGTTAAAAAAAAAAAGAGAAGCCTTACTTGAAGTATTTGAAGATGTGATTTTTGAACAAATGAACAAATGAATTCTGTTTTGTTTTCAAACTAACCACTAAGACCAACAGATGAATTTAAGTGTGAAATAAGATTTAAGTCCCTGCAAGTTCAAATTAATTACCGCTTAACATCATACTACACAAATTCCTGATTTCTTCATCCTTCAATCTATTTGGCAGAGTCTAGGTGGACATCTTTAAGAGTAGATATTCTTCATTATGTTGAATGAGGCATTTCCAATTCTGAAATTTTGGGGAAAGGAATTATGTTTTCTACAATACATTCTTATTCTAGAAGAACATGAACATTTTGCTTAGTGGGCTGCTGTCAGAATGTGTTTAGAAGAAGAAATTTTAGAGTGATCTTGAAATTGCAAGCAATCTGAGTGATTTACAAGACTTCTTGTGAGCCTGCCTTTGTTGTTTTACAAGATGTCTTATGAGACTGTTTGTTTTATAAAGCTGAGGTCTGAAGTTGAAGATGGTAAGGAAAAGTGAGACTGGGCTATAGATAAAGAGAGTGTGTGGAATAGAGAGGAAAATTGTGACTCAGTTATTACAGTTTTGCCTATCATGAAGGTGTGTAAAACCTGTGTGTATGATTCATATGAAAAATTTAAAAAGCAGAAGATTGTAGCAAATTTTTCCAATTAGCTTTATCACCCTACTTTTCTTTTTTGGAGAGTGGGAAATGGTGGATTTTGAACTGAGGATAATATAAAGAAAGAGATGGTATTAGAATGACTACAGCTTTCTCAGAAATAAGAAAATGCAAGCAACTCTTGTGAAGGAGATTAAGATGGTGACTTTTTTGAAACGCAATAGAAATGCCAAAATCAATAGATTAAGGATGGAATCTCTGAAACTGCAGTCATATGATTAGTGAATTATAAAAATTGCTAGAAAGAGAAAGAAAGAAGTTTGCATCCAGAGTAGGGATTAGAGATAATAGAATGCTGAACCCCATGATCTGGTAGGAAGGCAGGGGCTTGTTAGGGATCTGTTCCGGATCAATGTGGAAGTTGCTGAGCAGGTTTATTTTTGCAGTTGTATGAACATAACTCTGAAGACATGTGAGTAACTAACCCAACAAGCCCTCCTTACCTACCCCTGTTAAGCTGAATGCTATGCACAGTTATCACTGTCTTCCAAACCCTAAATTTGTTAGTTATGTTAGTATTTATTTGAGAAAATAAAGTCTTTTTTGACTTTAATATTTAAATATTAAAGAAAATAAAAGGTCTTTTTTTTTTTTTTTTAATTACGAGCAGGAGGCCCTGGCTGGTGGCACAGCAGATAAGGCACCAGCCCTGCAAACCTGAAGGTCACTGGTTCGATTCCCCAGCCAGGGCACATAACCAGGTTGCAAGCCAGGTCTCCAGCCCAGGTCCGTAGCTGGAGGCAGGTGAAAGGCAACCATACATTGATGTTTCTCTCCCTCTCTGCCTCTCTCCCTTCCCCTCTCTCTTAAAATAATAAAATCTTAAAAAAATAAAAATAAAAAATGACCAGCAGAGATGACAGAAGTATTGTGAGGTTTCAACTTAGGCAGAAGTCAAGATTAGCTGGTGGAAGACAGCAGAGTGACTCCGCAAAACTTGAATAGGCACAGTGAACCTGAGAAGGCCAGTTGAGGCTTTCTTATGTGAGAAAGCAAAGCTGTGCTTTGAAGTCAAGCTAATTGAATAATGGAGGTTTGCTTCTGACAGTCAGGAACCTTGCTTTATCTCAAGACCCCCTTTGCATGGTGGCAAAGTATAGGCAATGCACTACAGAGGCCAAGAACATTGAATGTGCAGTCAGGCCTCCTGCATTCGACTCTACATTGATATGTCGTCACCATCTAACTCTGGGCAAGATATTTAACATTTCTGTGACACAGTTTTCCCATTTAAAAATGGACTTTATAATAATTATTTCCACTTTATCATTCATAATTAATCAAATCAATTCACCTCAGAAAGTCATAAGAATAAACTAAGTTGATACACATAAAAACACAAATAAAGTTCCCCCAAACAAAGAACCAGCATCCTGGAACATAATGTGATATATATGAAATAGTTGTTAATATTATGAATAGATGATCTATTATGAATAGATGATCAATTGGGCTGGTGTCACTTTATATTTCCACTGCTGTTGAATCTTACTACTTCAGGTCATGGCAATATACATAAGAAACAAAACTGAAAACCTCTTAGATCAGGGTTTCCTTGGGGGCTTTGTTTCTCATAGCTATTTTCTTTAAAGCACAAATAAGTGAAAGATTTATCTTTCATTTGCATGCTCTGGTAAGACTGGTGCAGTAATAATTTTAAAAAGTGGATTTATCTATCTTTGTTTTGGGAAATATCTATGTACTCCTTTTGTTATCAGAGATTTTTCAATGTGGGAGACACTTGTTTCTCACATTATTCAAGTTCTCCATGACATCTAAAATGCTCTTTTACACTAATTTGATCATTCTCAGTATCAGTCTTCAGTAAGTTAGGAATCCATATTTTCATAAAAGGAATCAAATCATCTCCTCCTCCAACCCTGAAGTCTAGCAACACACAATCAAGTTTGGTTGTTGAGCCACTCAATCTTGTTTAGCAAAACTTGATTAGATTCTATCATTCTACTTATTATATATTCCATCTGTTTAGAATTTCTGTTTACAACAAATTTCCTTCTTGTTTTCTCTTTTCTGAAGAGTTATTTGCTTTTTGAATTTTGTAATCCAAAAACTGTATCTGCAACATGACTTTTCCCTTTTTGCTTTGGAAAACAATGTCTTATTTTTCTTTCTGGAGAAATAAAATAATTTTGTGGCTATAAATTAAGAAGTCTAGACAGTCTACCCCACTTGGTATAGCACAGGGCTGACCTAAAATGAAATCTAAGGGTCACACAATAGGTTTAGTTAATAATCCCAGAGGCAGCAGGATGGGAATATTTGACAATTGGTACCAAAAAGATTTGTCAGGGAAACTTCAAAAATTTAACTAGAACATTTGTGTGTAGGGGAGAAATTTTGGAAATAAATTGCACAAGAGAAGGAGCCATTTATATTTTCCATTGCTGTAGGTCATGGCAAGTTACAAACAAACAAACAAACAAAACAACCACAAAGAAAAACAAATGCAAAACCTCTTAGTTAAGGATTTCGTTGAGGGCTTTGTTTATCATTGTAGCTATTTGCTTTGAAGTACAACAATGTGGAAGATTTGTCTTTCATTTGCCTGGTCTGATAAGATTGGCAGAATGAAAAATAATTGGCATTAGAGTTAAAACACTCTAGGATTTACATTAAACATTTCTCCCTGGAGTTGGGGGGCGGGGGAAATGGAGCTTTTGATCTAACAAAATAAGGAGCTGTTAAAGAACTTCATTAGGTAACTAATGAACTGGGGTACACTGTGCACTGACTCTCAACTATGGTACTGGGATCAAGGTGAAAGGTAGGTTAGTATTAGAGTGAAAGAAGGAGAATTTCTCCTCATAATTAAATATTGATATACCTCAAGCTAAGGTCAGTTTTCTAAGTTAGAGCCAAGGGAAAAGCAGTTGTAAGAAGAGGAGTAGACACAGGAAGTAGTAGAGAAGGGTGGATTGGTATAAGCCATTACTCAGACGAGAAGAAATAACAGATTAGTTTTTATTTATATATTATCTTTTATAGGTTCTATATTTTGCATTTGTTTTAAACATATATATGATGTATCAGTATATGATAAAACATGCATAAAATTTTTACAAATATACATTTACGATATAGCATGAAATATTTTCTTACTGATGTTTGTGCAGGATAATAATAGGTTGAAAAGCTTGGATACACAGAAACGAGGGCAAAAGGTGGATAGTATCTAAGTTAGAAAAACTCATTCACATTCCATACTAATGTGAGAAGTTGGAAATTCCCATCATATCTCTAAAACTTAGTTTTCTCATCTGTAAAATGAGAAAAATGAAAACAACCTCAGAATAAATTAGATGTGTGTTGTCATATAGTGGACTTTCAATTTATGATAATCATTAATATTTAATTAATTAAATTATTTTTATTAATAGTTAAACTTTAGAAAACAGTATTGCGATGACCCATAATTAGAAAATTAATCATTATAGTCATATCAAAATTTGGTAAGTGCTACCACAGAAAGGATTGTCACATAGTTTTGTACAAAATTATCTTAAAAATCATCTATCACCATAAAATTTTCCAATGATTTATTTATATGTTGAATCTACCTTGATAAATTTATTCTAACAGACTAATTTCAAACAGAAAGGAAAAATATGTACCATGGTGTTCATTGTCAATTTAAATATTATAGTAAAAATGTTAAGTGATTTGAAAATCCATTAGAAGACGAAAATTTCAGTAATTCTAAAGACTAACATGTGGGGACAAGTGTATGGATCTCATTAAATGAAAGACTTATTTTGTGACCTAAAGGATGATTCATCCTGGAGAATGCTCCTATATTTAAGCATACTATATATTTTGCTTCTGTTGGGTGGAATGTTCTGTATATGTCTGTTAGGTCCAATTTATCTACAGTGTTCTTCCAGTCCACCATTTCCTTATTGATTTTTATGTATCAATCTTCTGTCCACTATAGACATCACCTATTATTTAAAAAATAGTCTCTAATGGGGACATAGAAATGGTCAACAGGTATGAAAATATGCTCAATTGACTAATCATTAGGGAAGTAAAAATCAAAACCTCACATTTATTAGATTGGTAATTATGAAGAAAACTAAAAGTACGTGTTGGTGAAAACATAAAAAAATTGTAGCCACTATGAAAAAGAGCATGGAATTTCCTTAAACAATTGAACAATGGAACTATAATGTGGCCCAGCAACCCTACTTCTGGGATATCCATAGTAATTGAAATCAGAATTTTGAAGAGATATCTACACTCCCATGTTCATCACAGCATTATGCACAACAGCAAAGATATAGAAACAGCCTAAGTGTCCATTGACAGATAGTTTTATGCATATGAGATTTTTATCCATTTATCTGTATATGGAAATATTTAGGTCATTTCCATAGCTGGGAGATATACTGTCATATGTCGCAACATGGATGAACCTGGATGACATTATGCTAAGCCACAGAAGGACAAATACTGCCTGATTTCCTCTATAAGGAGTAGCTAAAAATAGTCCAACTCATAGAAACAAAGCGTAGAATAGTGGTTACCAGCATCTAAAGGGACTCATTGCTATTCAACATGTATAAAATTTCAGTATTGCAGGATAAATAAGTCTTAGAGGGCTGATGTTCATCATTGTGCCTACAGTTAACAATACTGTAATGTACATTTAAAGATTTGTTAACATGGCAGATTTCATGCTGTCTTCCTTCAACAATAAAAACATCTTTCAATTAAAAATTATAGTTGTCTGTATAACATGATTGCTTAGGTGATGGAACGGTGGAAAGGGATTGATAAAAATAGTAAGAGTTATATTAGGGCAGTAGACATATGGGTAAGTTTACTCATTTTTCTTAAATATTTTACCCTATAATCGTACTCTTTTATGAGTCATATTTTGAAAGTAAGATGTAAGAGACATTTGCCACATTACTTTTTCTTGCTGGTTTAACTCTATGAGATTCTGGTGGGTTTGCTAATTATCACATTCTTTTTCTCTGTTACAGATATAATGCATGATCTGGGCTGGCCAATTAGAATACTCCACCCCTTTGAGAACAATGAGTGATACCAGAGCCATTGAATGGGGATCATTGGTGCCATTTAGGAATTTTGGAATGATGTGGAAGGAAAGGTCAGTCTCTTTGCAGTAGGCTGCTTAGTTAACAGTTAGTTAATCCTGACCCACTATTGTTACCATTTACAGAAAATCAATTAGAGTTCCAGGGAGAAACAGACCCTTTATAATGAAACTTCAGTGGTTAAATCCAACAATGTTTGAGGCTTTTTTTGGCTCTGGACATTTTCCTTCCTTAAATGAGTGGATTCTATTGTACTCAGGTTTATTTTTTGTTTCTCTCAATGCAATAAATTTTGAGTGATTGATGAAAATAAATCAACTAATAGTTTAAGACTTCTAAATGTTTGGAATTCCAAATTATAGATTTTTCCTTGATTATGTACTGAGACTACATATTTGAAATATATATTAAGAACAATAAACCAATGTCCCCTTTCATGCATTGCTTAACAGTGACATTATTAGTTAATTTTATGTCATATGCTAGACTCATTTATTTGTATCTATGGAGCACATTAGTTGCTGCAATTTCTCCTCAGTACATCAGTTAGTTTATGTTTTTTTTCTTCTTCAAGAATTACAAGTTTCATGTTTTCTACTTAAGTTTCTTTTCAGAAAAATACAAAGTGAGTTCCATAACCATTGAGGCCAATTGCTATTTATCTGTTTTAGGTGACAGATTCTGGGACATTATGACAAGAGTACATTGATGACACCTTTAGATAATCCTTCAAGAACAAACCACAGACCTATCAAACAACTTTATTGAAACAAGTAAAAAAAAAAACAAAACAAAAACCAACAACAACAAGGTCACACAAAACAAGATTGTTTGCAAAAACGTGAACAAAAGAAAAGAATTTATAGAACTCATGTTTAGAATGTTCCTTTATGAATCTTGACACAGCAAAAAAAGGTGTTGGAGTACATAATGCCTTTTTTTTTCATGCTCTGTTGGCAGGCTTCTCTCACTGGGGGCAACTTTATTAAACGACTGTCAGGAAAGAAAATGATTTGCATTATCACATTTTTTAGTAAGGGTAATCTGGGTGCAACAGCTGTTCGCCTTTGTATGTTATTTGTAATTCTGTCTCTTTCAAGGTATGTTAGGAGGGGTGATTGTGATTTACAGGGTTTTATTGCAAGTGTAAAATAGCTTACTGGCAGGGTACACAAAAGGAAGATTAGTTTTCATACAATAACCATTTTATTCAGGAGAATACACGTAACGGCCTTGTTATGTTTTCTATTATTCTTCTTTAAAAGTGTACGCTGTGGAAAATGATTTTTGCATGTCAAGCCAATTTTAGTGACATTTTATCAATAGTTCATGGCTTTAAATTATGTACTTTATTTTATTTTACTATTATTTTTTAAAGATTTCATTTACTATTTTCAGAGAGAGGGCAAAGGAGAGAGGCAGAGAGGGAGAGAGACATCAATGTATGGTTGCCTTTTACCTGCCTCCAGCTACAGACATGGTAGGAGACCTGGTTTCCACCCTGGTTATGTGCCCTGGCTGAGAATTGAACCAGCAACCTTTGGGTTCACAGGCTGGCACCTTATCCACTGAGTCACATCAACTGGGGCTATGTATTTATTTTATAAAATCTAGTATGCATGACTAGGTTGTAATTATCCCTTTCAATACTTCCCTTTCCACCTGCCTACCCAACTCAATTGTCAACTGTCTGGGTGGAGAAATGATGAATTATGAATTTATATTTATATTCTCCACATCTCCCACAATGCCATGTAGTATTTGATTACCCTTTTCTGAAAAACTGACAATAAAAGTAAACAAATTTATTCTTTCAATGGCTATCTCCTGTTACCAGTGACAAGCATTTTGTCTGCAGTTATTCATAATGTTACTGTAAATCCTGACTACTGCATTTTCTGTGAGAGACTATGAAAACCCAGAATTGGGCTGAGGCAAGCCAGAAGTGGATAATAGCTCTATACCTTACTTCTTTGATGGAGCTGCTTCATCCCTTTTTTCTCTAATTCATCATTTCCTAAAGTGTATCCTAAATTAATTTTGACTTATGATGTACTTTGTGATAATCTACATATTTAAATAAATTTGGAAATGCTACTAATATTCTATATTGCGTTCTTGGAAGTTGGTAAAAAAAATTGTCATCAAACAAAAGTGGGGTTTGGCTGCCCATTGTCAAACACAAGCATCTTCTGAAGACCAAGACTGGTGGGGAAGGTAAAGGCATTTATTAAGATTCTGCACAATTTGGGGGAAGGGAGAACTTCCCAGCTCCAGGACAATCTCACACAGACAAAACCCATTTGTACCCCAAAAAACTGAAGCCCAAGCCATGCCCAGAAATCCAGCTCCATCTTTATCTGTCCTTCAGGGCTCAAGGCTTCTAGGTGGGCAGTTTTGTGGCTTCAGACATCCTTGGTGTCTGTGTGAGGTGCCAGCGTGGCCATCACCATGCTGTGACTGCTTCCCATGCTGGGGGACCCGGACATTGTCAAGTGCAGTCAAGCACTGTCTGAGGTCATGCGGGGCCTCCATCCAGGGATCGCAGAGGAAGAGAGCGCGACCCTCTGGCCTCCCTCCATTGAAGTCCCCCAGTACGAGCTTCCATGCACTCTGCAAGGGTCTAGCTACCCAGCCAGTCCCGTTGTTTTCTCAGGCTAGATTGGAGGTTTTACTCCAGCACAGCACCTCCGTGCAAGGCTCCCTCCTGCCATGTCTCTCCCCAGGGGAAGGGCAATGCCTCCTCGCACCTCCCTGGCCTGTTGACCAACTGCCCAGGCAGCACGCTGGGCTCCTCCCCTCTCCTGGGTTTGGCCAGGCTGCCTGGCCAGATCTACCTGTAGCAAACTCACAAAAGGAAAGTCTGAAGAAGTTTTTGCTTGTTTTACTGCAAATCATCTGTATCATAACTGTTAAACTTACTTGTGCATGGAATTCTTTTTCTCTGTAAAACCAATTACCTTCTTAAACTAATTATGATGAAAACACCTAAGTTATGAGCCAGTACATTTCAGTTACATAAACATTTTGCACAAGTAATTTTGCTCTGTGCTTCTGCATGTTCCAATTTCCCTAACAACCCATTACCTAAAACCATTGTTTTTTTTTTCAAGCAAAAGCAAAAAGAACCAACCAAACAAAACCTCTACTTTTCAATATTCTGTGTATGATCTGAACTCTCCACCTTGATCTGACTGGTTTACTGTCAATCTACAGTTTTCTTTCTACTTCATGGGTAGCAGAAAAGTCAGGACCCCAAATTTTATCTATAGGTTTTGGTCTGAGCTTTAACCTGGTCTAAATATCGTCAAGTAATAAAATGTTACTTGACTTGTCATCTCTCACCATATGACAAAATTACCCAGAAGATATTTAAAAACCAAATCAAGATTTCAGTAACATTAGATAGTGTTCCATGAGATCTAACTTCATTGGACTAGTTTTGGTTGGTGTCCAATAAATCAGCTTTGATATTTATTGGCAAATAAATATTATATATTAATGATATGAAATTAAATTAATAACATGATACATATAAATAATACCTTGTATAAATAAATATTAGATATGATACATATAATTGAATTACATCCATTATTCTTATCCATTTGCCCTTTATTTCATGAGTTCTCATTGCATTTTCAAAAGCTGTTTGCTTGGATAACATGAAGCACAAATTGGCACTACCACAAGTCCTTTTATTACAAATTTCATAGCCATTTCTTTTGATAGAGATGAGGAGCAGAGGACTACTTAGAGAAGAGTAGCTTGCCATAAATCAGAAATTCATTGACTTATGAAATGGGTACTTTATTTTGTTTTTGAGTGTACAGTCAGCAAAGACCTATTGAGATCATGAAATCCTTTAGACATATAGAGCTGTAGTTTCAGGGTTTTGTGAGAGCACTGGCTTTCAAACTTGGAGGCTGCATAACTTCTCTTTTCCCTGAAGTCCATGCTGACAACTGTGCCATCAGCTCCTTAATATTTACAAGATCAGCAAATTGTTAGGGACAAAGTTCTGAACTATTTCTATTAATAAGCCAATTAAAGAAATCTATTACTAAGTTGGAAAGAAATATTTAGTTAAAGAGTAACAGAGGTGAACATGCATGATCTCATTCCTTATCATTTCTTGATATGGGGTACAAAAATTTAATGAAATGATTAATTTTTGCCAGAGTTGAATTTCTTGCTTAATTTTTTAAAATACATTTTATTGACTTTGCTATTACAGTTGTCCCAGTTTTTCCCCCTTTACCCCTCTCCTTGTGATACCTCCTATTCCCTCCAGCAATGCCCCTCTTAGTTCATGTCCATGTGTCATGTATATAAAGTCTTTGTCTTCTCCATTTCCTTCATTCTTTCTAACATCCCCCTGTCTATTCTGTAACTGCCAATGTGTACTTCTTTTCTTCTTTTTTCACATCCAGACAATTCACCATTTAATTACTGCCTTCTAACTGTGAGCCTCTCAAATCATATTAAGACAAAGTTTTCTTTTCACTATTTCAGAATGCTTATGTCAATTCTTTGTTTAAAAATTTACTTTTTAAAGTAATATCAATTTCAGTATTACCAGACTCATGCACAGATACATCTACACAGATACATTATTTTCACAAATCTTACACTAGAGAAAATATTTCTACTCCTGTGATAGTGTCTAATAACATATCTATTAGAAATATTTTCGTCTAGTTTCTTTCATTCCTTATCCCAGAAAAAAATCTCATCTCATAATTATTCTTCCCTTTTGTTTAATTTTTTTTATTGATTTAGTACTCCTTTTTCTGTCCTTGTTGCTATTGTTTCATTAGTTCAAATATAGAACTAGTCCTAAAATTCTATACAACTGTCATCATGTTCTATCTCAAACCAATGACTGCAGTTGACTATTACTTTGCAGATAGCATCCAGAACCATTAGTCTCAGTGGCTTGTGTTTAACTGTCACTCAGTAACAGAAAGTGTTGGAAATATTTTTTATTTTTTTTCATCAATGTATGGTTGCCTTTCACCTGCCTCCGGCCACTGACCTGTCTGGAGACCTGGCTTGCAACCTGGTTATATGCCCTGGCTGGGGAATTGAACCAGCAACCTTTGGGTTCGCAGGCCGGCACCTTACCCACTGTGCTACCAGCCAGGGCTTTTTTTTTTTTTCACTTTTTAAAACTTCTATTTCATGAATTAAAAATACTAAATGAAGTTTCATGGTATTTTGGTAATTTTATCAGTTGCACATGTAACCCCTTTTCCCTTCTGCACTATCGGAAATGTTTCAGTTTATCACAAGGAAATAAAATGAGATTTATCTGAGTCTTTGCAGAACTGTTTAAACAAAAAAAAAATTAATAATCTGATCAATTTCTTTAAACTATTATATTAGTCATTATTCCATTGTTTGGCCTTTCTTGTCTCATAATTGGAGGATCTTTCTAATGCATACGTTCCTGGGTCTTGATTTGGATGTGTGCCAAATTCCTGTTTTATCACATGGTGCTAAACAATGAGAATAAGAATTTGTACATTGTTGCTTCTTATTATCACTCAGAGTGTACTGTATGGTAAGGCATAAATTCAAACTATTTTATTCCCACCATTTAGCATAGTGCTAGATAGGGACTTGGTAAATATTTTGTTTGCAAAGGAGTTAGTGAATGCCAGAATATTTGTATAAGATAGTTGAGGAAGAGACCTTGCATTACTAAGTTATCCATCATTTCTGTAGCCATTCTAAAACCCTATTAAAAACAGCCATACATGAAAAGTTTTCTGAGTCCATCCTTAAGATTCTGATTTCAATAATTCTGAGGTTTAACCAATACAGTTTTATTTAAAAAATTTCTCCAGATTTGGGACCTATTATTCTCATCAAAACTTAGATTATGTTACCTCCACTAAACTGAATTCATTTGTTGTAAATTGACAGAATGGAGACTTAGGAAAGGAGAATGATAAGAAATATGTTTTGTGAACTTTGTTGATATCAATTGATGTCTTCTTTATGAAATTACTCTCAAGACCCTTGTATATTCTAAGTATCTGGATAGTTAGGCACTTTTTAGCAACTTGTGTTGTGTCTAAGACTGAGCCTACATTTTCAGGTATATAATAAAAATTTTATTACCTTTAAAACAAATTAATTTTACACTGAACTCATTCTTCTATTGAATAGTGGTGAATTCTATCTGTCACTGGTGGGCCCTATCCTTTCCCAGGGTTGTAACATAGTCTGGTGCCAGCAAAATGGGTATAGTAGCAAAATAAATAATCTTAATGATAGATGCTCAACAATAATAGCAAAATAAGTATTATTTTGAAGATGGAGAGATTCTTAGCTAGACTGACTTGAAAAGAATCTTCATGAAACTGGCCTCTTGAGGACTTGCTCAAAAACGGGGCCTCATCGGTCTTAGTGGAGCCCATCTAGAGTTCTATCAAAGAGAGTCTTTGTCAATTGTTACCTCATTTAATACTGAAAATCACACTAAAAGGCAGGTATTATTATGAATTAGAAAACTGAGACATGGAGAAATAAATGAACTGGCTGAAAGTTAAAGAGATTATAAGTGTTTCAGCCAGTGATGATTCCTTGAAATTAAAGACCATTCTTGGAGTTTAAATCTAATTGCATCCACAGATAATAGAAGAAACTGGCATATTAAAATCCATCTCCTTATATGCAGCCATTTAGTCCTGGAATGTTGGCTTCACTCCAGGACCCTGACAAGGATAAGACATGAGTCTCATTTTTATGAGGCCCATATAATTCTCTTTCAACCTGATCCCCAACAGGGAAATCTCATTTTAGTCTGGCAGAAAGCACTTGCTCACTTCTGTTTTCCAAACACTCTGCCTGTTTCCTTAAATCTTCCTTCCATATTTATTTACTTTTAAACAAAGACTAAGAAGTTTTTAGGCTGTTTTGTATTCAACTCTGAACCTTATTTATTTTGAGCCAAACCTATTACTTTTCTGTTTTCCTGAAGGGGTGTGTGTGTGTGTGTGTGTATGTGTTGGGGGAGGCTGGGGATAAGAAACACAGAAAGGAAAAAAAGTTATGTCTCAAAATATTACAAATTTGTCTTCATTATTTGAAGAGCATAAACTTAATTAGGTTTATCTTTTTGAAGTTCCTTGCTAAAAAGGCTTAAAATTATATTTAAAATTCATTTATAAATAATAATGATAAAATAATAATCATCATAATAATACTTTTAAACACATATTAAGCTTTTAATATATGCCAGGCCACATTAAAAGTTTCTATGTATCTCAATTTTTATAATAGCATTATGAGGTAGTAACCTTTAATCCCATTTTAAGGAAATAGCATGTATAAAACTTAACACTTCTATGTCAATAGCAGCTATATACATTCATTCACTCAAATGTCAACCTTAGGTACTTCACATCTATATACACAATTACGTGTGTGTGTGTGTGTGTGTATATATATATATATATATATATATATATATATATATATATATAAAAATTGGGCATTATATAAATTGCCAAAATTGCCAAATTTGGTAGAGTATATAAATGTAGACTTTAAAATCTAAAAAGAGAAACTTAAATATGGACAATAATAATATAAAACTATCAAAATTTCAAAAAATAAAGGAACATATTTTTATCACTTTGAGGTAGAAAATATTGCAAAAGTGCAATTTCTCTGGCCAGACGTTGATAGACTAGTCTACATCAAAATAACATTTCTAAATACCATAAACCAACCTAAGAAATGGGTGCTGTCTAAGGAAAATGCACTGTCTTCCTTTACTGTCACCCTGAATACATCTGACACCAGATGTGTCACACAAATCAATTTTGTGACACCAACTGTGCCCTACAATTTAATTCAGTTCTGACACTATCTACAGTTAGTGTCATACCCCACAAGTTGAGGGATAAGTCCCATAAGAATGTCCCTATTTTAAACACCAATTGGAGATCCAAGATTGTGAGGTATAAATTTGACTGACTGGCTATAAAATTGCAGTTCCCATAAACCCTCCCTTGGGTTCAATATTTTGTGACAATGGTTCCTAGAACTTGGGAAAGATTTATGTTTACTAGTTTATTATAAAGGACATAATAAAAAATACATATAAACAATCAGATGAAGAGATACATAGAAAGGGGTACTGAGTACAGGATTTTCAGTTCCAGTGTAGTTGGGGTACACCACGCTCCTGACAAGTAGATATGTTCACCAAGTTGGACATTTTCTGAACCCCATACATTGGGATTGTTATGAAGGCTTCATCATGTAGGTATATTAATATATTTACTCAATTTCCAGCCCTCCTTTCATCTCTAGATAATGGGGTGGGACCAAACGTACCAACCTTCTAATCATGACTCCATTGTATTGGTGACGAGCCCCCATCCAGGAGTTTAATGAGTCACCACATGGGAACAAAAGTCATTTCCATCACTCAGAAAGTTCCAAGTGATTTAGGAGCCCTGTGCCAGGACCAATACATATATATGAGGACTATTTGGAAAAAGTCCAGTCTTGTTAACATAGAACTGTCTACACAACATCAATGTAACCTGACAGCCAAGGTGAGTCGACTGGAATGTACATGTGTGAACAATGACAACCTCATTGTACTAGTCAGTGGGTATAGTAGGTGCCATTGAGTGAACATATGTACTGTGTGGCCATGAACTCATGGACATGAAGTAAGGGAGGCATTGCTGGAGGGAATGGGGTACTAGGTGGATGAGGGCAAAGAGGGTAAAATAGGGACAACTGTAATAGCAAAATTAAAAAAATGAAATAAACAATAAATTGAACTTCATAAAAATAAAAAAAAAACAATAACAACAAAAAATGATTGAGTGAGTAGAGCAACAAGTCTGTTAATCTTGAATATTCCTCCATGGAAACTATTTAGATAATTCAGAAGGTAACAGCAATGGGCAACTGGTGATTGGCAACTTCATCATGACAACACATCCACATATGAATTCATATTTCAGGCAGAGTTTTTTGGCAAAACATCAAATCACCCAGGTGACTCAGCCCCCATATAGCCCAGATTTGATGCCCTGAGAATTCTGGCTTTTCCAAAAACTAAAATATTTTAAAGGAAGAGATTTCAGACAATCCATGAGATTCGGGAAAATATGAGGGGCAGCTGGTGGCATTTGGAACAGTGTGAGGTCCTCAGGTGTCTACCTTGAATGTGACTGAAGCATTATCATCTTATGCACAGCGTTTCTTGTATCCTGTATCTCCTTCAATAAATGTCTTTATTTTTCATATTATATGGCTGGACATCTTCTGGACAGACCTTTTATTTCTTACTATTTCACAGGTGACAAGTTGGGAGAAGATTTTGCAACACCTGTAATTGGCAAAAGATTAGTTTTTATAAATATAAAGAAAGAAGACATAAAACCCAGTAGAAAAGTGACTTAAGATGAACAGTCAAAGGCTAATCAATATGTAAAGAGCTAGTTGATTCACTAGCAATGAAACTGATAAAAATTTCTCTTTACCAAATAGAAGGGCTATCTTTCAAAAGACATGCTATTATGTAAACTCACTTATGTTAATAAAATTATGAGGCGTGAGAACTCTCATTGATGCTGCTAGAAGTAAAAGTGTTTCAGACCATCTGAAAGCCATCACACAGCCTTTACCAAAATTAAGGCATATGTCCAACAATCCTACTTCTGAGTAGTGTCAAGTGGAAGGCAACTTTCATTATAGGAGTGTTGATCACAGTTATGCACCTACTAGATTCTCCTTTGGTGAAGGTACTAATTGTATCATGTGCTGAGAATGCTTTAGCCACAGCCTTCTATTTCAGCCCTGTCAGACCACACCAAGGTCTCAGCTGCAAAAATCTGTCTATCCCAAGACCCTCTGTGGAGAAAGCACACCCAGACACTCATTGAGGCATACATATAAAGCTCTGGATATCTCTGTTCAATTGAAAAAAATAAAATAAAACTGAAGGGCCATTCAACGTCAAAGCTTTCCATTGGTTTACCCACTGTTGTTGGGCTTGCATCCGAGTTTGCTTTTCCCTCTGCTTCCTCCTACTTCCTTTCACTCTTTCCTTACCTGATGACCTGCATGTAAAACTCCATGTTAAAATATGTTTCAAGGGAAACTTACGCTGTCTGAGAAAACAGGTGCTATGGATGAAAATTTGAAGTGGGATCATTTGCTACTCAACTGGCAAAAAGTTGGTCATAGGTGAGGCAGTTAACTCTGAACCAAGTAGAGAATTTGGATGCTCTATCAGTGCATGTGGATCCATTAGCTGATATGATGTGTTTAAGAAATCATTAGGCACTAGCAACTATTTAAAAAAAAAAAAACAAAATTAATAATGATTCTTAGGGCTTTGAAAAAAAGATAACATAAGCTGACCCCACTTGCAGAAATTTTACTTTCAGTCCTGGCAGATGTGGGGTATACCAGTTAAAAACTTCAGTTTTACTTTAATGTAAGAAAGGCTGTGTTGGTGAAAGGAAGCCAGTAGGCAAGGGAAAAGTTCTTCACAAAGCAGAAGGTGGAGGAGGAGGGGGGTTCGGGATCTATGAATTTCAGATCATAGATGATATTATATAGAAGGGTCATATTTCATTAGTATTATATAAAAGGCAATATTGAGGATAACATTTTCTTGAAAAAGCATAATCTTTATTGAATTTTTAAAGACACAGTTGCAGTATATTGGAATGATTACATTTGAGTAATCTACTGTCTTTATTTGAGTTTTATATACATCATCACAATGTTATTACCATTATCAGTATGATAGTATTACCCCCAAGGTTAAGTATCTGCAATATAACACAAGATGGCAACTATGCTAATATTTTTCTTAAACTTTTTTTTCTTATGAATCTTGACTGAATTATATGCCATGGTTGCGAGCAAAAGCCTTGCATTGGCTCTGGGCTTCATACCAAATACTGTGTCTTTACATAGAAACAAAACAAAACTTCTTCTATCTGGATCACTGGGGAATGGAGTTGCTTTGGATGTGTGGACAGCCTGAAAAGCCATCTCTTTTCAGCCATGTGGCCACAGTTCTCCTCCCTTCTGGTGAGCCGCAGCTCTGCCATGGGACTGGTGCCACCACTGTTTCATGCCAGCTCCTCCTTGCATCCAGCTGGCCCTCAGCCGACTGCTGGCTCTAGCTGGTCCATGCATCTGTGCCAGACTAAGCCTTCTATTTCCAACATGGCTGGCCGTCTTCCTTTGTCTGGTTCCAAGCCAGGCTCAAATTTAGGCAGATCCACTGGAAATTGGAGGTAGAAAAACAGGGTTTAGATGTATATAGTTCATCAGATTTTGCCATGCACTGGTCATAAAGTGGACAATATTCTGTCTTCAAAGGGAACCCCTGTTCTGTCATTCTTCTCTTCTCCCTTCGCTAGGCTTCCATTTCCCGCTGGCTGGAAAATGAGGGTGGGTGCGTCCCTGAACATTCTTTTGAGTTAGACTGGTGCCATATAATATCCCCGCTACCATAACATATTTTGCTGGTATTTAAATTGATCACACACTGTCAGTCACTAGCTGTTTCTAGAAAGTTGCCACAATGCACTGAGGTTTCTCTGAATCCTAAAGCATTCTCAGGCCAAGTAAGAAGGTTGGTAAGAGGTACAGAAGAAATCTCTTTGCCATCTGTATTTTAGTCTCAAATATTCAGCAGATAATTAGGCAACTTGTTTGAAATAAAAAGCAAAATGTAAGTGCAAGAACACTCAAAGGCTTTTCTTTTTATCTTGCCAGTGTAGAAACTATGTAATAAAAATAGATAAAATTTGGAGCTAAGTGCAGTATTGTTTTAACAGAATATAATGACCACACTAACACAGTTTTTATTTTAGTCTATTTTTATGCTTATAGGTATAACTATATTGCTCATCTTTATTGCACAGATCAATAATTTAAGAAACACAATGTACATGCAAATTAAATCAAGTGATTCTATTTAGAGATACTGTAATGATTTATAAAAGTACTTGTTTGAGAACCTATGGAAACTAAAATAGGTTAAATGTAACTGCATTTCCCAATTTGTGAAATTAGACTTTAAGCCAGGTTTTTTCTTTAAAAAAAACAAGACAGAATATTTACCATCTGTTTCTAAACTGCACAGATGGTTGCATGTTTAAGTCTCTTGTAAAAGTGAATTGCTTACTGTGTTTCCCACAGTGTTCTCTGATAAGTGTCAAATAAATCAATTGACAATTAATAGTAGTAGTAACTTTTCAACCACCTTAAAGTGGTATAAGAACCTGCTAACCCATGCAGGATCTCAAACTTCCTGACCTAGCTCCCTGATGGTTCCTTCCCAGCTAGTTTTTCCCCCTAGATTCCAAAAAGTCTGCCAGTCAGATTTCCATGTGTCCCATCACCCAAATTAAATGTGTGTAATAGTGTGACATGAACTTTAAATGTATATGAATGTTTATAAAGCAATCCTTTTTAAAGATTTTATTCATTACTCTCAGAGAGAGGAGAAGGCAGAGAGGCAGAGAGGGAGAGAAACATTGCCTTTCACCTGCCTCCAGCTACAGACCTGGCTGGGGACCTGGCTTGCAACCTGTTTATGTGCCCTGCCTGGGGATGGCCTTTGGGTTCACAGGCCAGCACCTTATCCACTGTGCCACCAGCCAGGGCCTTAAAGTGATAAACAGTCCTTTTTATCACTGATATACAATTGAAAATATGAATTGATCCATGCCAGTTTGGTTAGTGTATTGAAAACCATACAGCTATTTTGGTTAGTGCATTGATTTTATTCAGGAGTGGTAGTAAGGGAGGGGGGTGAAAATTGGCATAATTGCAGCCATTTTAAAAAGACTTCGAGCAGCCATTCCAGAGGAATTGCCTTGCATGTCTTGCTCCTTGAATCTTCGAACTTGGCTGGACCAATTTTACCTTACAATCATTTGTTTGTAAAGCCATCAAGGCAAAGGACACCCTTACCACAAGGACTGATAATTATGGACTCTGTCTGTCTCTGAAGATAAAATCAGCAACCAATCATTCATAGCCAAAGCTAGCTTAGCTTATTAGCGCATGAAGAAATGTTTCCTCTTTTAATGCGGTTATTCTTTTACTTTTCTTATAAAATCCCCTTGTCTTCACAAGACACTGGGTTTCTGCCTGAATCTGTGTTCTCTAAATTGCAATTTTTTTATACCAAATTAATATGGATTACCTCTCATTTCATATTTTTAATTTCAAGTTAATAGAAGAAAGAAGTAGATATCTCACAAATAGACTGTAATGAAGACTCAGGGACCAAATTCTGTCACACATTAATAAATGGCACATATATATTACAAAACAGAACCAATAAATCTGTCATACACCTTACTCTCTAAACTTCATGTGGTCCTGGATTTCTCCCTCTTTCTCTGTATTCCTCTCTCTCTCCCTATCTCTCTTCATGGCCTTGGCAAATAGTTTGTCTAAAACCATGACCTTAAGAAAATCTAGCAGCATTCCTGTTTAACTATGAATCACTTTTTCTAAATTTAGATGTTTTGGGCTTGCAAGATGTAAGTCAATGATGCATTTGTTTGACATTTTGTTCAATTCACATTTTTAAAATATCTTTTATAGTTTATTTCAACAATTAAAAGTCATTTTAATATATATTGTCCAAATAAGCAGTCATTAATTTCATCCATGAAAATACATTTCTAACATTTATTTGTGTAAAGAGCAAAGCCTCTGGGAACAAGGTCAAGTTGGAAAGCTGCCTTCTTCTTCCTTGGAGAATAAATGTCCTGTTAGAGCAACTCACGGAACCAGGAATGTAATATAAACTAATTCTCTTACTTCATTACTCTCTTTTTGGTGACCCCCATGCAGGCCTAGATTAGTTATCTTTGGCTAGGGTTTGGGAGTATGTCATTTACTCTCAAATAACCCTTTATTGACATCTTAATTTTTCTGCAATTCTTTCCTCTTTTTGCCTTGGGTGAAAGATGAAGAACTGAACAGTTTCTGCTGACCTTAGCAAGAACTTAGCCTCCACATTGGTCCTCCTCTCTTCCTAATGGTAATTAACTGATTAATGCCTAATGACAGTCTTAGTCCTGGGGTCTTGCAACCTGTCCCACATTAACATATTCTCTGGCTCCTCATGCATTCTGAGAATTTTAACAGTAAACAAGTCCTGAAACAAAACTGAACTTCGATTGATCTTCCTTGGTATGTTCCATAAAAATCTTTAATCATCTTATACCTCTTTGTAATTCCTTTCTTAAATTATTTTCACTTTTTGACATTATTAATACATTATTAAACTAATTATTTCTGAGCGACTTCTCCCATTTCCTATTAGTTAACCTTTTCTGGATCTTCAGCAATCTCTGGGATAATTATTGTAATAATTACAGCTGATGTAAACAAAATAATATGCTTCTTTTGAATATCTTATAATGTACTTATTTATGAAGAAATGGTGCTTACCAAATGCCAAGCACTCTTTGAAGATCCTTACAATTATTAAGTAATATATTCCTTATAACAATCCTATGAGACATATACTATTATTTTAATTTTAAATGTAAGTAAACTGAGGCACAGATAGATGAAGAATCTTGCTTAAGTTCACCCAGCTAGTAAGTGGCTGAGCTGAAGTTCTCAGCCAAATAATCTGATCCCAGAAAATGTTTGCTTAACTACTAAACTGTATTACTTCTTCCACAACATAATTGGTTATAAATAGCAAGACTGGAACATCATTGAAAACAAACTTTTTTTTTTTAATAGTTAACCATTCACTGTGTTATAGCTTGCATTTTTATAGGCTTTTTAAAAATAGAAACACAAAGTTAAATAAACATTGATCTCACAGTTACTCTAATAAAATCTTATTTCTTGTATAAAATTCATTTAGTCTTACAATTATTTTGATTTATCTAGTGGATATTTTTAAGTACTTTAATATGTTTTCTAGATATTTATCAGTATAACTATCATGGATCAACCAACAAAAATCAATTAATTTCTTGTTCATTTGCTTTATTTTCTTCTCCAAACAAACACCTAAAACTGACAGGTGATTTTTGCCTTCACCCTTCCACCCTCTTAAGAACTACCAAGATTTTGTGTTGCCCAGGCCTGAATTCCCTTTCCACAGGAGGTATTAATAATGGTACTTTATTATGACTCAAGTATGGTTTCTAGTGGCAATCAAACTACCTTACCTAGGAGAGGGAAATCCAGAGGGTACAGAGAGAAAGAGTGACCTAAAGAAATGTCAGAAAGAATAGGAAATTCTGGGAGTTTGGGGCAACTGAGAGGGAAATGGCATTTGAGAAGGCAGTGATTTTTGGTATTGGTCAAGACATAATTGCAGTCTACAAATTTGTTCTGAAGTGTGAGGAAAGCTGATATAACCAACATCCACATGAGCCTAAATGCAGCAATTCCTGTGAAAAAACAATGCTGTGGACTTTTAAATGTACCTAAACAAAGGAACTATGTTAATAATTAGAAATGTGTTTTATTTTGTCCCAAGCCTTATTATTATTGAAATTGTGTAAATGTAAGGTGTACAATGTGATGATTTGATTCTTGCATAGACTGTGAAATCATTCCCACAACAGGGTTGGTTCTTACCTCCATTACTTCACATAATTGTCATTTTTATTCTATGGGGTGAACATTTAAGACCTACTCTTTTAGCAAATTTAATGTAGATAGTTCCATATTATTAACTATAGTCACCACGTTTTACATTAAGTCCAGGGCTTATTAGACTTTTAACTAGAAGTTTGCTGAGGTTATGCACTAAATTCACACAATGTTATCTATCATTTGTCTATAAAATAAAAATAAAACAAACCTAATAGATGCTGTGCATGGAACTCTTGAGTAAATATTTGGTAGATCCTCCAAAATTGTGGATATCGCTCTTTTTTTTCAATAGCAGTTTTTTGTTTTTGTTTTTTGGCTCAAGAGTTAATAAGTTGTCTTACCATTGCTTTTTTATATTTTCAGGATAGACCTTGAGTATAAATACAAATTTTCTTAAGTTAAAGTAACTATTCTAAAAAAACTCTCAGGAAACATTACAGAAAGAAAATTTTGTATTTTGATATAAAGGTATGGTCTATTTTTCTTATAAAGATAAATAGTGCATTTCTATAGAAATTTATTTTCAAGGTTTCCAGATACAAAAAGTCTCACTACCAGTTGACATGTTGTAATATTCACCAAATAGACTCTGAAGGTGTTATTTCAACTTCATTTTCTCATATGTGATGAAATTACAGAATAAACACCTGAATAGGAAATAAATTAAAATAAATCACAGAGAGGTAAAAGAAGGTCAGTAAGACTAAATGAGATCAGTCATGCTACCTCTAAAAGTTTTACTAGAAACCTTTATTAAATAAGTCTGGAAAACATTTCTTCATTGTTGCTCTGAGATTGGTTGACTCATTATTACAAAGCTTGCCTGGTAGGCTTACTAACGTATACACGGAGCTATATGTCATGAAGAATTGGCACCAGAGTGTTAAAAGTAATTTGATATTCCCATTAAAATAAATAAACTTAATCATCCACAATAACATTTCATTAATTATTGATAAATCTAATCAGTAGTCTGGAATTGCTCACATGTAATATTAATCAGAAAGGAAGATGAATTCCCAGCCTGATGGCATGATCTTTGTGCCTCAAGTTTCTCTATAGGATTATTATTTGCATGTTCCTGAGTTGGAGAAAATTAGAGTGAGACTCACAAAGATTAGATCCTTCAGAAAAACTACTTCACTGTGGTTTGATTCTACTCTCAACATTGGTGTAATCAACATTGTCAATTCATGTATAATGCTGTTATCGTCCTGTTTTTTGTTTTAACCTGGTTTTCTTATAAAATCAATTTTTGTGTTCACATCTTAATATTTCTCTACTGTTATACTCATGAGAAGCCACATGCACTAAAAGATTATCTTAATGTATTTATTTTTGAAATGATTTCAAAGAATAGAGGGGGAGAGAGAGAGAGGAGACTGAATGACCCATAATCCAGCTAACAGTACAAAGTATTTCCATCAGAGAACAACATTTTCCTAAATGTCCTGGATAAAATCCTTAGCTTTTCTTTTGAGTCTAAAAATAAACAACATTGCTGTAATTTCCACAAATGCTTGACTGCAATGTATGTTTTCTAATTATTGACTATAGGATTAAATGTGCCCATTATTAATTTGGAATCAGATTGTTCAAATCTTCTGTATTTTTAAAAGTTTTTCTTATTGATCTGTAATTATAAGAGTTGTGTTAAACTATATTTTGTTGATTATGGGTTTGCTAATTATTTCAATTATGTAAATTTTTGCCTAATCCATATTTAGGCTATATGAGCTTTATTATTTTTCTGTTATTTCACATTCAAATTTTCTGTTATCTATGTCTTATAGTTGCTAATTTACATTGCAAATAGGTTTTATTTTGTCCAATAAAATCATATGTCTATCCTTAACTGTAATTTTTAATCAACTTATATTCATTGTTATTACAATGACATATTTAGCTCACTCTAATTTATGCATTCTAGGCATCTGACTTTAATATATAATCTGATATATAGATATAGATATACTTTTTATTATTTATTTATTTTAAGATTTTATTCATTATTTTCAGAGAGAAGGGAAGGGAGGGAGGAAGAAAGGAAGAGAAGCATCAGTGTATGGTTGCCTTTCACCTGCCTCCAGCTAAGGACCTGGCTGGAGACCTGGCTTACAACCTGGTTATGTGCCCTGGCTGGGGATTGAACCTTCAATCTTTGGGTTTGCAGACTGGCGCCAATATGCTAAGCCACACCAGCCAGGCTTTTAACTTTTAATATGTTCAGCCCTGGCTGGTAGCACAGTGGATAAGGTGCTGGCCTGTGAACCCAAAGGTTGCTGGTTCGATTCCCCAGCCAGGGCACATAACCAGGTTACAAGCCAGGCCTCCAGCCAGGTTTGTGGCTGTGGGCAGGTGAAAGGCAAACATATTGATGCTTCTCTCCTTCACTGCCTCTCTCCCTTCCTTTTTCTCTGGAAATAATAAATAAAATCTTTTAAAAATATGTTCAAAAATTGATTAGTTTTCTTCTTGCTCCTAATACTGCTCCACTGAAGTGAAGTTTATACATTCTATTTTTATTATTTTTGTAGTTACTCTTAATGTATTAACACACTTACTTTATTTAATAATGATTAACACTAATTAATGTTTCTACCTCTTTCCTCCCACCCTGGACAACGTGAAGTTCTCTGTAAGTCTGGACCTGTTGCTGACATCTTGTCTTCATATCCGAGGGTGTAGGTTGAGTTCTGTAGTTTGAAATGTAATTCCTGAAAAATCAGCCTAATATTTATTAACTTACTGGTATATTTTTAAATTAGGACATGTGAGCCCGTGATCTAGGACATTACCTAGGAGAACTCTATGAAGCTCAGGATGAGGATGTGTATTTCCAAATGATATTTTTGTTGGTGTCTTGGCAAGGCTGTTTCCAGCTTTTTATGGTAACTTCTCAGCATTGGAGCTGTGAATGACGCAGATAGTGACAAACAAACTCATACATCAGGGTGCACTTGTATTATGAATTCCCATGGAGAGACTCCTTTTCCTACTTAGAGCTCCTTTTGTGTTTCCCTTTTCCTAGTTAGCCCTTTTGCAGAGCCTGTAGCCTTTCAACAGCTGTATCCTTACTTAGAAGCCTTGGCTCTAGTTCTCATGGTCCCCTTCCCTCTCACCACCAGACTTCATGGAAACTAAAGTTTTTTGTTTTTGTTTTTGTTTTTTAAACTAGTAAATGGCCCCTGAATAACTAAAACTTCAGGACTACTTGCCCTTCCATTTTTTTCACTTTCTGCTTAGGTTTGGCAGAGGGAGGGGGTGGTTTCAGTGTAAGAATTAAATAAGAAAGGTCTAAATGCTTCAATGATCAACTATCCCAGCACCTCATTTTACAGCTGATGACAATGATAAACAGAACAGTTGGGGTTTGCTCTCTTGAGCCAGATAGAGATGTCTGTGTGACTGAAAATAATAAGGAAGTTATTGGTAATATCAACTGACAATTTTATAAAGTTTCTATGACACAATGCATACTCAAAGTTGTCCCCTTCTCATCTATTGTCATTTTCACTCTAAGTTTCATGTTTGTGAGCAGCAGCAGGAAAGCAAAGAGAATTTAAGAGCACTCCCTTAGTTCAGTCAACCTATTGAGATTGCTAGCATAACAGAGTATAGTTTTCTTCCCTTAGTATATTTCAGCCACCAAAGAAATCGAAGGTCAAGTATTATAATTCATTAATACAGAACTTGTCCCAGATCTTGTCTGGCAGTTAGCCTAATTGCAACAAGAACCAATCAAATTTTGTGTTATCCCAGAATAGCTATATAAGTATCTAAATCTAATTTAAATCTTCTTTCACTTGTATTTAAGTATTGGAGATGTTAAACTTGTAGCAATGTTATATAGCAAAAGCTATAATATAATAAGTGTCTAAATGTTATTTTACAATGCACACATATCCATAGTTAGTAAGTATATGTATATGTGTGTGTGTGTGTGTGTGTGTGTGTATAAAGGGCATTTATATAAGCCCTTTTCTGTTCCTTGTTTGAAAGTCTCACCTGTCTTAGCTGAGTAAGCTGCACGTTTATGATACAGTTGAGTTGTGTGATTGGATTCTCTCTTTAATTGCTCTGTGACAGAGTTCAGGGAACCATGTCAGATTTGAGGAGAAGAATTACAAGACAGTTTCACCTGTTGTACCTGTCACAAAGAGAACCATTGAAACATGGACAATGGGCATATGCCTGGGTTTCTTTTATTTAATTGCCTAAGTTCCTGTATTAATACCTCTGGATAAGGTTTTCAAAGAGGGAAAGTTGCTAGCCTGTAGAGCTATTTAACAACAAAAAACCTTTCCGACTGTCTTTTAAGCTACTCAACCTCCCAAAGACAGGAAGGCCTAGTTTGAAAGAAGAAGAAAGGTTAATTGATCTTCATGTGAACCTTTCTAGATAACTAGATCAATATTAACCTTTCTAAAAATTCAGTTAAATCCTCTTTGCTTTTACATAAGGTAAACTTCCTTTAAGTAAGCGAAGTACTATGAAATATAAAGAGATGATGGTTTTATGATCAACATCATTAATATAATTTATTAGAGGTCCCACATGTGGCCCAGCATACACAGGGTGGGGAACTGTAAGGGAGAAAGCAGTTCTGCCCAACTAAGTTTATGGTATTCAGAAGGACCTCCAGGAGGCCCCAGAAACAAGAACTAAGTTGCCTGAGTCAAGGGAATTAAAAAGGAAATCACCACCCCATTTTCAATGTAATTGGTCCCTTTGAGGTTAGCTTTGCTTGAAGCAGATATAATTTCAAAAGGAGGCAGACAACCCAGTGGGGTCTTCTTTAGCTGATCTGAGAGGAAGCACAGGCTAAAGATTAGAGGCAACTCCTTGGAGTTTTTCCTGCCATTGACGCAGAATCTCTGTTTAGCTCAGGGGAGATCTTGAACTCTTCTTAAGTCTTTCATTTTTTACATTTTGCTACTCTCCTGAGTTTGCTGACTCTTATTGTATAAATATCTCGATAGTAACTTTTAAGCCCTATGTTTCATCATTATTCTCATAAGTAATAATTCCAAATATACACGAACTGTAGTATGTTTATTATATACCTATGTATATCTTTCTATATAATACGAGGCCTGTCTCAAAAGTATCAGCTGCGCAAACTTTTAATTATATTGACACTGGCACGATACTTTCTGGACAGACCTCATGTATGCATATCTACACACCTATGTATTAATTAAAAAGAAACAAGTCATAATTAATGATTAGAGCAATGCAACTATTTCTGAAATAAAACTCTTCTGTAAAATCATGGATAAAATCACATTTATTAAATACCTATCTAACACAGAGCAATGGTAAAGATACAAAAAAAAAAAGAGCATGATCCATGGCTGTGAAGCACTCACCATGTGAAGACAGACCTAGAAGAACTAGAATACATGACAGACATTGATAAGTGCCTTAAGAAAGGAGAAGAGAAATTCTGTGTTTAGAATGCTTCTCAAACTTTGGTGAATGTTGGAATCTCTGGGACTAGGTTAATTATGCAGAGTCATATTTTGCCTTTTCTAAGATGGACCTAGAATCATAATAAAAGCTTCAAGTGATTGTAATGAGTTGGCCTGTGAACCATACTTTGAAAAATGCCTCAATGTGTGGAAGTAGAATTTATGTCTAAGGAGGAGGAGAAAGAATAGCCTTCATGGAGTATGTGGAACTTTTGTTGACTCTCAAAAACAGAATAAATATAGGGAGAGAAGACAGTCTAGGTAACGGAAATAATATGGAGACGTGCATGGAGAAACTATGCTCAGAGACTGATTCTAAAATAGACATCAGGAGTAGAGCTGGAAAAAAACTCAGACTTAGGGAGTGAACCAGTGATTAAAATTCTGAAATGTCCAATGGGTTGTAACTATTCTGACTTTTTTCATTAACTCAAAGTTTGTTTTGGAAAAAAGAAAGGGCATGAGAGAGGTCATGGGTAGGAGGGATGGCCATAATCATTTAATGAAAATATAGCTTGTTTATGTCCTTTGTTATTTAAGTGAATGAATATTGTTTTAGACCTAGAAGAAAAATTTCCATGATTATTTATCTTGGTTTACTTGTAGGCCATTTTCCAAACTGTGGATTAGTCATTTGGGTTCTAAATACCTTTATACTAACCAGAGATTTTCTTGACAAGGGCCTGCTTGTCAAGACAATGTGCTTGTTTGTACAAATAATTGCCGTAATTGGACTATAATTCATGATAGTCCAATCATTCCTTAACTGAATAGGTTCGTGTCCTAACCTTCATGTCTGTCAAAGAGTAGTCCCCAGCTCATGGTGAATTTACCTAGGCAATATTACACCTGATGCTTCACACAAGCTGGCTAGCTGGCTTTCTTCTAGTGGCATCTCCCCTCTAAATCAATCTCTTCAAATTTCACCATGTCATAATCAGTGGGGTTAGCAATGCCAACTTTATAACCAGGTTTATTTGCTTTTCATAACATGTTTGAGGTAACCAAGATAATTATCTACCAAAGAGCAAAACAAACAGACAAAAAAAGCATTCATAGATAAATTGATTAGATATAGGATAAAATATATCACTCTGATACTTCTAGTAAATTGGATCAGTTAATGATCAGGTAGTTTAAAAGTCATATTGTGATTTTTAAAATAGTAACTCTTCTATAGTCTCATTTTGTGTCATTCAAAGTGAAATAGATATTTATCATTAGGATGACCTTCACTTGTCAGCATTCAGATTAGTCTTTAAGTATTCCAGGAAATGTGGGTAGAACAGCAAGGTTCCTATTTTCTCTCCCACATATATAGTATACTCTTCTCAAAATTGTGTTTGACCCTTGCTCTTTCTAAAAAGACTCAGCTCAGCTTCAGAAGGTATAGACATAACCTTACAATCCATTGTTTCTTACCATCCCTCCTATCAGTTAACACCAGCAAACTTTTATTTTTATTTATAGTAGATTTATTTATACTGGTTCTATAGGATAGATGTGTGCTTATTAATCTTTTTAGGTATACTTATTTTGAAAATGTAATTAATTAATTAATTTTTAGAAAGAGGGGAAGGGAGGGAAAAAGAGAGGGAGTAGAACATTGAAACAATCAGTTGCCTCTCATACGCCTTCAATTGAAGACCTGGCCCACAAACCAGGCATGTGCCTATACCAGGAATGCAACTAGCGACCTTTGGCTAGCATGCCAGTACTCAGTCTGCTGAGCCTCACAAGCCAGGATAGATGTGTAATTGTTTTTAAGAAGCTCTCCTTTTCCTTTTTCAAACAGCTGTGTGACATTTATCTTAGAAATCATAAGAATTAGATGTAATTGAGTTTTGGGAATTGGAGGATTGAGAACATGGATTAAATGACTGAAAACTTCTCCAGGTGGTGATTTTAAACTTGAATTATGGTTCCAAAAGTTGAAAAAATGTCAGCTGATATAAATCAATATAAGAAGAATGGAGAATGAAAGAGCATAAACAAAATGCAAAATCAATTCCAGAAGCAAGTAAAACATTATACATTAGGGGAACCAAAAAACCCGGGACTGACTTATAAAAAATTATGTATTTATTCTTACAGGTTTAAATCTCAGGTAATTTCAAAGTACTCTCCATTTGATGCAATACACCTATTGAGACATTTTTCCACTGCTCAAAACAGTTTTTGAACTTGTTGATTTTAATGCCTTTTAGTGCTTCTGCTGTCTTTTGTTTCTCCTCTTCCATATCAGCAGAAAGTTTCCCTTTGGGCATTTTTTTCATCCAGGGAAACAGAAAAAGTTTCTTGGGGCCAGATCAGAGGAATAGGAAGAGTGGGGCATGATGATTATGCCACTTTTGGTCAAAACTGCTGAACACTCAGCACAATGTTGGGCAGGTGTGCTCATAAATTACCCATTGTGAAATGGGCAAACACAGGGAAAGAGTCTTCAAAAAAAAAAAAAATTCACTGAGGCTGAACACAGCCTCTCATAATAACACCAACTGATACACTGATAGAGATGAGTTCCTAGAACACTCACCTAGCGGGGGAAACCTGTTCTACAAGGTTTTTGTCCAGAAGATAGTTCCAGTTTGGGGGGAGGCTTGATAGAACATGTCACAAACTGCAGAAATCCACAAATCATAAATTCATTCAGTGAAAATGTTCAACAACAAGAATAAAATTAAAAAAAAAAAAGAAAATGTTCAAACATGTCTGGTTATAGCTTACATTAAAATTATCGTTCGAAACCTTAGGATTGGTAGATGCCACTTGTGAAAATATTCTTCCACTTCAGAGAGTGGGTATAACTACTGCAACATAATAACATCTTCATACAGGTGGGGTCCTTTTGGGTGTGGCAGCAGAAAAAACACAGCTCTGTAAAGATGGGGCGTTCTCCCTAGAGGCAGCCTTGGAATTTTCCCTGATGAAAGGTCTGTGGCTTTGAAGAGGGAACGTTGCTGTTCTTCTCCACTGTTGCAAGCTGATCTAAGGCCTTTTGCACATTCAGCAAATGTCAAGGATCTTTTGATAAATATTCTTAGTCCCTGGGGCTTAGAAGGAGGTGGGAATTTTATTTCCTTCATATCCTTAGTGCCAGGTGGTAGGTATCAGAGAAGGCAAATAGTGCCTAATGTGCAAATATTAAGGGCAAGAATGCTCAAAAACAGTTTTATGACCTATTCAAATAGCTTGGTAAATGCTTATTTCTACCTTAGACTTTTCACTGGCATTTTGTGTGAACACTTGACTCCAACGTGGACTCACGGATCCTTTGAGGACAAAACTGGCCAAACTAACAGTGAAGTCAAGTACCTTTCTTGTGAATTTGTATGAAGGAATGCATTATTTTTGCAATTATTATCATATACCAGATGGCATAAAACTACAAATAATATGCATTTAGCTCATTTTTCTGCATTTTGGCAGGTGGGGGTGAAGAGTATGGCTGATCCACACTGGCTTGGCTGGGTGGTTCTGCTCTAAGCTACAGCTGCAGCTGGCCTTGGCTCTTCCCTGGGGCATGATTTGATCTGGGGCCTGAACAAATGGAAAAACTTGGAAGAAAAATGTGGGAAAAGCTTTTCTTATGAGAGTAGTAAATGCAGATGAAGGCAAGCCCAAATGCACAAGTGCTTTCTAAGACTTAGCTCTTATCGCTCACACTAATATTCTATTAACTAAAGTAAGTCATATGGCTAAAGCAGTAATGAAGGGGTGAAGAAATACATTCTTCTGTAGTGAAAAGACAGCAAAATCAAATGACAAAGGATGTGCATGTTGGGAAAGGTGAAAAACTGGAGTCGTAAAGACAATCCAGCACAAGGACCAGCAAGGTTATAGAACTCAAGAGCTTCATGGCCTACTTACCACATTCTTCTACTTGATCCCAAGAAAAGGAGAGCTATACATATATTCTTAATCAAATGCTTTTCTTTATTTTCTTTTTTCTTTCTTTCTTTTTAATATTTCATTTATTATTTCCAGAGAGACAGAGAAGGGAGAGAGGCAGAGAGAGAGAGATATCAATGTATGATTGCCTTTCACCTGCCTCCAGCTACAGACCTGGCTGGAGACCTGGCTTGCAACCTGGTTATGTGCCCTGGCTGGGAATCG
The DNA here is from genome assembly GCA_004026585.1 of Noctilio leporinus. Lineage (NCBI taxonomy): Eukaryota > Metazoa > Chordata > Mammalia > Chiroptera > Noctilionidae > Noctilio > Noctilio leporinus. The sequence continues at coordinate 262,623 of PVIW01000770.1, read as the reverse complement.
AACCAGTGACCTTTGGGTTCGCAGGCTGGCACCTTATTCAAATGCTTTTCTTGAGCATCATCATTTCATCAATAAAAATATCACTTCTGACACCCTCTTGCTGACTAACAAATACTCTGGTGTAGGTTTCCCTAATGATATCTGACATGTTAAATAATATCATTTAGAGTATTGATTCTTGTTTAAGGCACTTCAAGTGCTGTCAAGATAATCCCAGTGATGTAGACACACATACATCACATCATTTATATGGACATATATTTAAAATAAGTTATCCCACAGGCAATACAAAGATCACAAGTCTTTCAAGGCAGTAACATTTCCTGGGTTATTGTAGGGCAGTCTACCTGTTCCTTAGAAAATTGGCCCCTCTGATTTTAAATTATATATGCCAGGAGGAAGAGAATCTCAGGTTTTGCAAACAGCTTGGGCTGTGCAGAATTTGAGGCCTGAGCTCACTATTACCTGAAATTCCTCTCCAAAGTTCACCTCATCTGGCCTTGGATACTTGGTGTCACCCATTCCTGAAGTGTGACCACCCTGATCCATTATCAATGGACTGAAAACTAGGCCAAAAACAGCTAAAAAATGTTTTAAAAAAATTGGTAATGTCAGAGTTACATCACATTTCTTCTAATAAGGAATTTACCCTGGAGGGAAACAGCATTACCATCCCCTCTCCTTAGCTGGAAATTGAAAAGGTGATGAGAGCACTCTCTCAGAAATGAGTGGCAATCCTTGACCACAATCATCAGGGAGGAGAAAGCTAAGTTGGGAAAATATTCACAAGAAAATTGCTCTCCTGATGTGCCCCAATGCTGAGATGGGAGGTCAAGCAGGCAGTTGTGCAAGGACAATTAATTGCCTATGAGGCTTACAACGAAAGAAGAAACCAGAGGGAAATTATTGGATTGGAATCCAAATATAAATTTTCAGAAAGTAAATTAGTGAATGATAATAAAGTCAAACCCAGGAAAATAAATCCTGCAAAATACTGCTGAAAGGGTAGCAGACACTTGAAATGCTTCTAAATGGAAGAAAACTGTTCCTTTAAGTTATAAACCTATTTGTATTCTAACACTTGAAGTGGATAGAATAAGGCTACTGTTACTTGGACAAGAAAGGTTATAGGCAAAGCGCCTATTAAAAATCATGAAGCTATGAATCACAAAACATCAGAAGATAGACTTCTGGCAATTATTATTTGAACCATTAAAGAAAATAAAGCTATGTGAAATCATTCTGGACATTAAGGAAATCATTATAATATATCATTTTAAAAAGTATGCTAGAAATTTTAATAGAATATCTATGAGGTACTTGAAATTCACAGGCATTTTCCAAAATTATCAGTGAAATATTAGATCAATTTATTATTGAGTATTGTCTTTGAAAATACTTTAAAATTCTTGTCACTCATCTTGTGACAAGAATTTTGCAAATAATCTTGTGATTATTTGTAAGGTATGCGTCTATCTGTAAAACTAAAAGGTAGGATGCAGAAGTTATTATTTCTTATACTTTCAAAGGTCAAAATGTTTAATAAAATGAAAAGGTAGTTTGTGTCCCCACAATGTACCTCTGTGGGGACAGAGGACATTGAAAATCTTTTTACCTTCCACTCAATTTTACTGTGAATTTAAATCTATGTAAAAGTATGTATATGAGGTCTGTCCCAAAAGTATCAACTGCACAAACGGTTTTAAATATATTGACATTAGCTTGATACTTTCAGGACAAGCCTTTTAATTTACATATATATGCATATATATGTAAACAGAATTTATAATAGAAATATAATACCATCTAACTTAACCTCTTTATATAAATACAAGAAAACCATTATTGGATGAATTAACTACTTTTTGTAAGGTGAGATTTTCAATCAGATATTAGATCTTTGGATGCCTAGTAAAGTGTTCCTTAACTCCCAAGTTCTCAATAATATTTTGACTAGGAAGAAATCTCACATGAAGGTATTAAATGAAAAATAAAACTCCTAGATGATTGGAAATTGAAAAAAAATATGTTTATTAATATTCCCAGAATAAAAATGAAATAAAAATAAAAATTCAAACCACCTAAAGGGCCACAGCTAAAACATTATTCCAAAAAAAAAATAATAATCATTTAAATATCTACATTACAAAACAAACAAAACAAAACAAATAAAACACTATAGCTAAAGAAAAGAACAGGGGACTTATTCTAAAGATTTATAGAAACAACAAAAAAGTGAATCAAAATAAAAATTGTAGAAGAATGAGAAAACTCACATGAGAAAGTATTATATTTAATTGAAAAATAATAGATACATTCTAAAGTGGGTTCTTACAAAATTGAAACAACCAAATTTATATAGTGACTGATTATGAAGTGAGAAAATAAACATGTGCCCTGGCTGGTGGCACAGTGAATAAGGTGCCAGCCTGTGAACCCAAAGGTGACTCGTTCAATTCCCAGCCAGGGCACATAACCAGGTTGCAAGCCAGGTCCCCAGCCAGATGCATAGCTGGAGGCAGGTGAAAGGCAACCATACATTGAAGTTTCTCTCCCTCTCTGCCTCTTTTCCTTCCCTACTCTCTAAAAATAATAAATATAATCTTAAAACAAACATAAAAATTATAGAATCTATAAAATTCAATGAAAAATTTAAGGGGAGCATAAGTTATTTCAGAGTAAAACATAAATTTATCAAAATCAGTCAAAGAACTTGAAATTTGAACATGTTTCTTATCAATGAAAAGATAAAAATGAAAATTAAAAAGTTGATGTTTTATGTCTGAGTCTTAAATAACTTAAAGAACAGGATATTACAATGATCTTAAAAACATTCCACTTTGGGGGGAATGAGAAGGTGGGGAGGGGGGGACAGAAGGGAGAAAAAAGGGGATGGATGTAATACAACAACGATAATTTTTTTTTTAATTCCATAAATAAATAAATAAATAAATAAATATACATACACACAAAGATAAAAATTTTCAGTTAGAATTTATGAAACTAGTAAATAAGCTTAATTTAATGTTTTGAGATAACTAAGAATATAACTAATTTTTGTAATTTTATTTTGTTTTAGATGCTATTTTGAGTAGAATTCCTTTTTTAATTTTCTATTTTGAATATTTCTTGCTGGAATAGAGAAATACAATTGCCTTTTAAAAATACTGATCTTGTTTCCTAAAAATGTGATAAATTTGTTTATTTGTCCTAGAGTGTTCATGGTGGAATTCTTCGGATATTTATGTACAGAATCATTTAATCTATAAACATATCAATGTTTATTTCCTCCTTTCCAATCTGAATGTCTTTATTTTTTTCTTCCCACTCTCTATTGCCAAGTTCTATTAAAATTTTAAAGAGAAGTAGTGAGAGAGACTAAATAGCTTCCAATCTTAGGAGGAAATAATTAATCTTTCTCCATTAGGGGTGATGTTTGGTAGAGATTTTATTTGGATGCTTGTAATCAAATTGATCACTAGTTTGTTGAGATTTTTAATCATGAACAAATGCTAAATTTTGTCAGACGCTTTTTCTGTGTCTCTCTGATTATATTAATATGAAATATTATTACATTGAATTTCACATAGTAAATTACATTTGAATTCTTGGGATTAATAAATATCACTAGGTCATGATGTATAATCTTTTTTACATATTACTAAATTTGTTTTGCCAATATTTTATTATAGACTTTGGTATATCGTTGGATATTGACCTCCCCTTTTTTTTTTTTTTTTCCTTGTAATGACATTTGATTTGAGACAAGTTTAATTCTGGCTTCATAGAATAATCTGAGAGGAATTACTTTATCTCCATTTTTCTAAAAGTGTTTTTAAAGTATTGGTATTATTTCTTATTGAAAGATTTGATCAAGTGCAGTATTAAGGCCTTAGGTCTCTTTCTTTTTTAGGACGTATTTTCAATTACTAGTCAAATATATTTACTGTTCAAATTTTCTATTCTTCCTTAAGTTAGTGCTGGTAATTTTATTATTTTATGTCATTAAAATATCTAGTTTGCTAGTATGTTTTTTCAAAATATTCCCTTAGAGTGTCACCTTCTCTCTGAAGCCTTCTCTGTCCCCCTCAGATTGGGGGGCAGCCTTCACATTATTTTTAAGCTTTCCTTCACACCATAGAGTCTCTCATAGCAATTTTGCAAACTGTACTGAAACATCAGTCTAAGCCTCTATGTATCCATCAGATGGTGAATTCAGGTTGTCTCTTAATAATTTTTTTGAATTACTGATGTCCTTCAAAGGGCCTGGTCCATTATTGGTACTGGGTGTAGGTTGATTTTCTTCAAAGCAGATGCTGAGGAGGGGATTTGCTTTCAAGTAACTTGTTATGGAACTGCTCCCAGGAAAATCAATTAAGAGGAAAGAGGGCCATGAAACGGGGGAGATGAAAGGGCAAAGAGAGGTGTGATTTCTGGCCAAAGTTCTATAGAGGGGAGCTTTCAGCCTGATCCCATTGGGAACTCTGTAGCATAAGTTTATGCTTCAACAGAACTGGGTAATATCTGTAGTTCAGTAGTGATGATACGGAGAAAGCTGATCAATCAGGTCACTGGGAGGAGTAGGAAAGGGCCCAAGGAGGAAGTTGCCTGAGACAATGACAAATAGCCTAGGATGGGATTAGCTGAGAAGCTGAAGGCCTCCAGAGTGCGTGGAATTATGGGTGAGAAGATTGGAAATAAAAGAAGCATTCTCAGACTGGCTAGCTCTGGTTCTTGGGCTCTTCTTCAAGGACGCCTGGATGATGGTGCTGCAGCTGCCTCTGTTTCCCATCGGAAGGTATTTTGGATGGGAAGGAACTCCGGGCACAGCCTGGAATCAGGCTGATCTGGCAGAGGGTGGCAGGTTTATTCTTTTGGGTGTTCTAAAGGCTACCATTCTTTCAACATTGTGTAACTTTTGTATTTTATGTTGTTTTTGCTTATAACCTAGCCCTATAGAAATAAGATAACTAAAAACTAACAGGGGAATAGGAGAGCCCAGGTGTTAGAGTTTAATCTTAATAAAATATGCTTAACTGATTAAAGCTATAACCAGAGTTAAAGAGTTTAGCCTCAATAAATGGAACTAAGTGACTAATTCAAGTGGAAAGCTGTTATTCTTTTGGATAAAGATTCCTTTACTTTATCACCAAACCTTTGCCTAGAGGGTGGAGGCAGGCAGCAGGACCCTACTTTGCCATTTAGTAACTGAGATGTTCCTTTTTTATTACTGATTTTCTTGATTTTTATTGTTTTCTCCTATTTCCTTTGAGAGTTTAAGGCTTTGATTTTTCTCTAGTGTTTTTTTTTTTTTTCCTAGTTCATTTATTACCCTTGTAATCTTATTATTTTCTCCTTTCTGCATTCTTCAGGTTTAACTGAATTTTACAGAGGGTGAATTGATCTACTTGCTCTATTAATGAATCTCTTGTTAAAATATAGGCACATCATTCCAGACTCATTAATCATAATTTCTGGAGGTGTTTACTCTGTTAACTTCCTAAACTTCCCATGATGTACCTGATGCTCCCAATATTGAGGTACAATCATTTTTGGCAGATCTCAGAATTCGGATAAGTCTGTATTCAGAAACAATTACATTCATGTTCCTGGCATAGATAATTAAGCTTAAATGATAACAGGTATAAGCAAACCTAATTGTAACTACATGCATAACCTTTTAAATAATAAATAATATGTTACTATCATATCAGCTGTTTCCCACACTCTTTTCTTCTGAAGGCAAACATACATATGAAGTCAAATTGTAATGGAAAGTTTTGTTTGGCCCAAATAGTTAATTACAACAGAAAGCTAAGTCACTAATCAGGGGTTAATATGATTAGGTTATTCAAACTTGATATTTCCTTCTCCCCTTGATTGTTGCACTTGACATGGTACATTCAAATACCCAAGGCAATCAGTCACTCTTTAATTGACATTCTTAGATACATATTAACAGTTCTTTCTTTTCTCTTTGGTTGTACCTCTTCTAGATCCCCTTCAGAACCTTAATTAACACAATTAATTTAAGTATGGTATTAGTTTTAGCTACATGATTGAATTTGCATATATATGAAGCCTTTTCACAAGCACATATTTAAAATCTCTCTATTGTAGGCTATTTCTTATGGAGCCTCATTATTGAGAGGGTGACATACTATCAAATGATATTAAGATCAGAATAAAGAATATCTTTATCACTGATGTTTTAGCAACACTCTAGATAAAAGTAGGGAGATGGATATAAGATTACTTCTAATACCGGATAAGGATTAAGATCATTTTGCTGTTATAGTTTTATATCTAACAAAATGCTTAAGTTACTATAACTTTGGGTAACCAATTGCCATATATTATCTACATTCATAATAATTTTATTTAATTTAGAAACATACTTATTAAGAAGAGTAATAAGATCATTAAGAAAACTTTATTGGATAGTAGAAATTTAAAATTATTACATTATAAATTTTTTAAAAAATACATGAAGTTTATAGAAATAGAAAGCAAAATTGTTTCTATCACGTGATCAGTGCCTGACTCAGCACTCGGGGACACGTGTTCACTTGTGAATCAAATAGGCGGTGACTTGTTCAAACTGGCTCAAACTGGCTGAGACTGGTTCAAACTGGTTGAGTTGCTTGAACTGGTCTCAACCACTTTGATTCAGTTTTATCTGGTCTGAATGGGTTTGAACCAGTTTGAACAGGTCTCAGTGGGTTTTGATCCAGTTTGAACTGATTTGAACCTGTCTCAACTGGTATAATGTGGTTTGATCCTATTTCAACTGATACTAGCCTTTAGTGAACTGGTTTGAACCAGTCTCAGCAGGTTAGATCTGGTCTCAGCCAGTCTGATCCAGTTTGAATCTGTTGGAATTGGTATCAGCTGATTTGATTTGATTTGAACCAGTTTCAGCTGGTTTCATCCAGCTGGAATCAGTTTGATGTTCCAAATTGGTTACCTTTACATTAGCAAGAATATTCTCACTGGGTCTGACCTAATTGGGTAATTATTTGAAAGAGACTGGACTGGTCCTGGAGGTACTTTGTGGAGATTCTAAGCTTGGAAATGATTTAATACAAGGGAAGTAATGGGAGCAAAGAGGGATTGCAGCCAACAATGATGCAGGAATATTAGTCCTACAGCTGCAAGGAACTGAGATCTAGGAATAAAAAGGATAATTTTAGCCCTGGCTGGTAGCACAGTGGATAAGGTGCCGGCCTGCGAACCCAAAGGTCACAGGTTCGATTCCTCAGCCAGGGCACATAACAAGGTTGCAAACTAGGTCTCCAGTCAGGTCTGTGGATGGAGGCAGGTGAAAAACAACCAAACATTGATATCTCTCTCCCTCTCTGCCTCTCTCCCTTCCCCTCTTTCTAAAAATAATGAAATAAAATCTTAAAAAAAAAAAAAAAAGGGTAATTTTGAAAGTGTGTTTTCCCCAGACACACTCCACCTGAGAACCCAACCTGGTCTGCACACTGATTCTGCCCTTGTTCTATCTTCAGCAGAGAAACCATTTATTCCACACTGTGCTGCTGACCTACAGGATTGTGAGGAAATAAATAGGTTTTGTACGAAACCACAAAGTGTAGCAATATGTTACGCAGCCATAGGAAACAAATATAATGAATCAACCATTTGACTCATTATTAGGGGCCACGTGACCACCATGGCCTAAACAAAGGCAACTCAATTAAATACCCTACTACTATTGCCTGTTTACATAATTTCATGTATAAGAGCCTATATGTACAAACTTACTGCCTTCAGACTAGCTCTTGCATTTGCATATTTTGATTTTGATTATATAAACTAAAGGCAATAAATTGATAGTTCAGGGATGAAAGGAAAAGATAGACTGATTTAACCTATAGGTAGTTGACTGAAGTTCTCACTAAGATCCAAGTGTTTTACTTGGCTACTTAGGCTGCCAATTACAGCATTTGAATTGGTTAGGCCTCAAGTAGTCATGGAAGCAATGTACACACCACCTGATTATCTGGACAATTTCAGCACGGGAAAACCACATACATTAGTCTTTATTTTCTTTGTGTTATATTGGTAAAGATTTGGGCATAAACTTTTTAGATAATTGGTTCCATTCATACCTTACTTTGGGTGACTATAGCAAAGTGCCATTTAAACTGGATGGCTTATAAACAAGAGAAATTTATTTCTAATAGTTGTAGAGTCTGGGAAATTCAAGATCAAGGTGCTGGCACATTTACTGTCCAGTGAGGGTTCAGTTCCAGCTCACAGACAGCCATTCTTTTGCTACTGTGTCCTCACATGGCAGAAAGGACAAGCAAAGGAGTACCTTGGGATCTCTTTTATGAGTGCTCTAATCCCATTCATGAGGACTACACCCTCATAATCTTGTCCTCTTTCAAAGCCTCCACTTCAGATACTATTACATTGGAGATTAGATTTCAACTATTGAATGTTGCAAGACACAAACATTTAGTTTATAACAGTCCCCTGCTTCATTTTGCATATGTAGGTTCAGCGATGTTCCTCTGACCATATAGATTGCCAAGACAGTTACATCTTCTGATTCTGCTGAGACTCAAGAAAAAACAAACAAGCAAACAAAATCATTACATTTGCACCATAAAGGAAAATTTAACACTGGTTTTTATTTTTGAACAAAAACTCCTTAGAAACAGTGGAGTACAATGGGTTTTTGAAAAATAATTGTTTATCATAGGAAAAACCTCTATACTAGGACTTTTTTCACATGGGCCAGATTTATGTATACAGAATTTCTCATTAGCAGAAAAGAAAAAAAAATTGTTAGACATAGAGATGATCCTTAAAGACTCCAGAGAGAGCAATCCCAACTCAATAATTCCCAAGCAAGGTTCCCTATCCTGACTCGTGGTGTATGCATGAGCCGGGATTCCACTTACCTTGATTGTTGCTAAGCAACAAATAGAGAATAGAGGTTAAGCTTCTAGAATCACTTACACATTAATTATAAGCCAATAACATTAAAATGAGGCATGTTTTGATAATGAAGGGTGCTACCTATGTTTTCACAGTATGCCTTTTTACCTATCCAAGAAGGGGAAAGCCTGGTGCTACTTATTATTTGGAGCAGTATTTCATCAGTGTTTTGAGGTATCAAGGGAATATGTTTTAAGAGAAACCATTAGGTGTTTAGGTGTTTTATAGTTATCTTTCCCTTTCTCAAAGGTTCCCTTTCCTAATTGCTATTGACTTTGCATTCTTTGAACTACTGAAAATAGCTAACAGTAGGTGTTAAGTTTCCTAGTTAGGAAGTGGCTGAAGTATTTTGGTGATTGCATGATTGCCCAAAGACTTTTAAATGCAAGGGGATTAAAGGCCATTAAATGTAAAGAAACTAAAGACCAAAATCTATTCTTTATACTTAGAGTGTTTTAATCAGAATTTCATTTTGCCACCAGGAACAAGCAATATTCTGAAATCATAGTGCATCTCTATCCACAACTCCTAAGTGCTTACCGTAATTTCTACAGTTGCCCTTCTACCTGAAGTTGTGTCTCTAGTGATATTCCTTTCCTTCTAAAAAGAAATCTCAGGACATGTGTTACCTACGCAAACACCCTTTCCCATCCTATCGTAGCATGCCAATATTTGGCCATTAAAATGGACTGTAAGAAACATGAGAGGGTATCTGCAGTCAACTGCTGAAAAATGTGTTTATTCAGATTAGAAGATTTATGTTGTGCAATGTGGGTTTCTCAATCAACCAAACTTGTATATAAATTATTTTATTTATACTTCAGTCTATCAAGTAAAGTCATTTGAAAGACCTGCCATATTAAAAATATATTCAGCCTTTACACATATTTAAGTTCTTTGGGACAGGTGCACAGTATAGTGAAAAGAGTAGGGGCTATATATTCAGATAAGTATGAGTTTGATTTCAAGCTCTGTCACTTGATATTTGCATGAGCATGGCTCAGTACCTCACTGTTTCTTAGTCTTACTTTATTCATATATAAAATGGGGCATGGAGGTATTAACTTAAGGAATAATTGTATGACCATTATAGAGATATCTTTAATGACCAGCCACACACACTTTTATTCCTTTGCTGTGCCTTTATATTTATTGGCCAATTCCACCTTTTGATTATTTACTTTTGTACAAAATCATATTGCTTTATCATGGGTGACTAGGAGGCAATACCTTTCTTATCAGATATTATCACCTAATGTTTTGTTATCTGTGTATAAAATTAATATAAAATGTGCAGTGATCAATTACCAATAAACACTAAATCAAGTAACATGATTGGTCACATATCAGTGTACCTATTATTTAGTAGTAATGTGCAACTGAAGAGTTAGCAATGAATTTTGTATTATAGTTTACTCACTGTAACCATAACTCTGATTCTACTCTTGTCCTTGGTAACTAAAATGTGAATCATCTTATTGTGAGATTGGTGTCATTTAACTAAACCTTAGTGTCTGAAATTCATTTATTAATATATATGTCAATGCAAAACAAGGACCGATGTGTGCATAGGTATATCTGTCTCCTTTTTTCCAAGAGAAAGCATGGACTTGGTCTATTTTATTTTCTGCCACTTCTCTAACACTCAGGAAAATATTCAATAAATAATATGTAATAACAAATAAATAATGTTATAACATACTTAGTGTGCTTATCACAGAGCCCAGAATATATACCCATTTCTCATTAAATGCTGAGTTTCTCAGTATTTATTTAATGCTTCTGGTTTTAAGGAGACATGTATTTGTCAAAGTGAATTAAGCACTCACTGTGCTCTGAATGTGTATTTGGCACAGTGTAATTGTGTGAAGGAAGATAGAATTTAGTTCTTTGGAACAAGCTGATGGACGACTTAGAGCTTTGTGCTCCCTCATAGAGATCCCAATCTGACTCTTGGGTCATTTTAGTGTGACTGAAATTTTCTTGAGTTGTGAATTTTAATATAAAATCTTGCCTTTTCTAAAACCACTGCATGCAGGGCTGTCTTCCTCTTGCTCTAGTCTCTTTAAATGGCCTCTTCCCACACCATAAGCTTCAGAAAGGAAAGAACTATGCCTGGCTTTTTTTCTCATTGCTATGCTCTACACCTGGCAGTGCTCTGCATGTACAAGGTACTCAATAGTATTGTTGTTAAAGGATAAGTGATTAGTGGCCAGAAGAATGAGAAGCAGTGTTAAATGTGAGAGAGAACAAGGATGAATGCAGGGAATAATAAAACAATATATTACAATTAGATCACTTCATTTGCAGAATAAAGAGGACCTGGAGGAAATGTTAAGGGATGAGAATAGAGATCATGAAAATCCTCATAGAGCTAAGCAAAAATATGGTGCTTTACTATGGAAGCTTTGGTGAAACATTGAAAGATTCCTACCTAAGAATTAAAATGAGTAGGTTTACATTTTGGAAAGCCCATGCTGATAAAAATGTGAATGGAATCAAGACTGAAGATATTAGACTAGTCACAAGCCTATTGTGGTAGATAGGAGGAGTTCTTGAGCTAAAACAGAGGAAATAGAAATAAATAAGAAAACCAATTGAAAAGAATTATAGAAATCATCATCCAAAATCATGTCTAGTTTTATCATTGTAAAGAGCGATAAATTGAAGGAATTTAGGCTTATAAGAAGCATCCAAAGATCATTTATTTACCTTATTTTTTTCATTACCATTTCGTCCCTTTATTCACCCTCCCCTCAGCCATCACCACACTGTTGTCCATGTCCATGAGTCCTTTTTCCTTTTTGCTCAATCCCTTCACCCCCTAACCTCATCCCACCCCAACTGTCATCCTGCTCTTCATCTGTCCTCATTTTCCTTGTTAATTCAGCTTGTTCATTCGATTCCACATATGAGTGGAATCAAATGGTATTTGTCTCTGACTGGCTTATTTCACTTAACCTAATGTTCTCCAGGCCTAGCTATACTGTTGCAAAGGATAACATTTTCTTCTTTTTTACAGCTGAGTGGTATTTCATTGTGTAAATGCTCCATAGTTGTTTCATTCACTCATCTGCTGATGCACACTTGGGCTCATTCTATACCTTGGCAACTGTAAATAATGCCACAATGAACATAGGGTTACTTATGTTCTTTTAAATTTGTGTTTTGGTTTTCTTTGGATATATTCCCAAAAGTGGGATCATTGGGTAAAAAGTCAGATCCATTTTCAATTTGTTGAGGTATCTCCATATTGCTTTCCTCAGTGGTTGCACCAATCTGCATTCCCATCAACAGTCCAAGAGTGTTCCCCTTTCTCCACATCCTCACCATTACTTGCTGTTTGTTAATTTTATTGATGATAGCCATTCTGATGGGTGTGAGATGATATATCATTATGGTTTTAATCTGCATTTCTCTGATGATTAGTGACATTGAGCATCTTTTCATATGTCTATTGGCAATCTTTGCAGAAGAGTCTGTTCAGGTCCTATGCCCATTTTTTAATTGGGTTGTTTGGTTTTTTGGTGTTGAGTTTTATACTTTATAAATTTTGGAAATGAACCCATTGTCAGATGTATTGGTGACTATGTTCTCCCTTCCTGTGGGTTGTATTTTTATTTTGTTCAAGATTTATTTTATTTATTTATTTATTTTTATTTTGTTGAAGATTTAATGTCCATACTACCCAAAGCATTCTATAGATTCAATGCAATTCTTATAGATTCCAATGACATATTTCACAGAATTAGAATAAATATTTCAGAAATTTATATGAAACCACAAAAGGCCTGTATAACAGCAGTGATCCTAAGAAAGTTGGAGAAATCATGCTACCTAATATGAAACTATACTATAAGGCCATAGTAATCAAAACAGTACATAGATCAATGAAACAGAGTAGGGATCCCAGAAGTAAATCTACACCTTTTTAGTCAATTAATATTTGACAGAGGAAATAAGCACATACAATGGGCTAAAGATAGTTTATTCAATAAATGGTGTTGGGAAAACTGACAGATATGTGCACAAAGATCATGTTTTAAAACCTTGAGTCTGATGTACAGTTAGTTTTGAGAAATGCAAGGGAAAATACCCAGTTAACTTTAAGGGCCTGGGACCCCATATTCATTTGTTCAGTTCATCATTGTTTATTAAGCACCTTCTTGGCTTATAAAAGATATTATTATAAGTGCTGAGGGTTTAGTGGTGAAGACCAGAAGATTTTCCTCTTATGAAGCTAGAATCTAGGGTGGAAATAACAGTAATCAAGAAGGCAATTAACACATGATATACTTTCAGTTAGTAATAGATACCATGAAGAAAATAAAGCCAGGTTTGTACCCAGAGAGGAATAAAAATAGGGTGGTCAGACAAAGCCTCTTGAAGTGACATTTAAACACAGACTTTCCTAAATGAATCTTGTCACATTAGCTAAGGGAGAAGACAATTTAAAGTGGTGATGAGTTGTCAACATTGTCGAAACCCACAGAGTGCAATATAAGAAGGCTATCAAAATGTCCTTTGGATCTAGCTACCTAAAGGATATTGGTGCCCTATGTGAGAATGGTTTAAGTAGGCAGAAGAACAGATGCTAGACCGAAAAAAAAAAAAGAAGACATGAATGGACTTAAAGAAGTACAGGGAGTTAGCACAAGATAATTTTTAAAAGTGAGCATGTCTGTTTAAGGGCCAGTGAGAAGTAGCATAGATGCTAGCATCTGGAGAGTGCTGAGAAAAAGTTCGTAAATTTTTCCAATTATTTACTTTTAGAAATCTACAGTTTCTTTTATGCAATGCTTCTGAGAAGATTACATTTGGCTCTTGGTAAAACAATATATTGTTTTAGAGGTGAGTCATAGTAGTTTTTGCTAGGTTCATTAATTTCATGATAAAGCCGAAATGGACAAAAGCTGAGAAGCTGGAACAAAATGTCTGCATGAGAGAAAGAGCTGACATTCAGTCACTAATAAATTGTATATAAGAATGGCTTAGGGTTAATAATATTTTCAAAGCATTTCTAAATTTAAAGGAGGATCTCTTTTTTTTAAGTCATTGTTCTCATATGATAAGAGCCATTTAAAACTTTTCTTTGAAGAATGATTAAAATATTTGCTCTTTCTGATTCAACATACCATGGGAGCAAGCCTTGGTAAAGAATGTAGCCCTAGCTGCTGTGGCTTAATGGATTGGCTCCAGCCTGCAAAACCAAAGGTCGATGGTTCGATTCCCAGCCAGGGCACGTAACCAGGTTGCAAGCCAGGTCTCCAGCCAGGTCTGTAGCTGGAGGCAGATGCAAGGCAACCATACATTGATGCTTCTTTCCCTTTCTTCCTTCCTCCCTGCCCTTATGTCTGAAAATAATGAATAAACTATTTAAAAAATATATTACCCTTTCAGTAATAAACATTCAGGTACACCTCCAAAAAGAGCTGAAAAGCTAAACATAGTTTGCCCTAATAATCATGATTTTCCCCTCCTGACTGTATATGCAATTCTTACTGCACCAAACAGCACTTAAAACACATTGTCAAATGATGACAACAACTATTATGTTTCTTCTCCTTTCAGTAACTGTTCTTTAATTTTACCAGGTAGTGATGCCAGTTTTGATTTTTAAAGTGAGGCTTTCCAGATTTTTAAAAGTTTTTAATTTTTTTAGAGAGAGTCTCTGGCAGTAAAAATTACATGTCTCCAGGAATGTTTCTGTGTCATTAGGATGTGAACTGATAATGATGTATTAGGTTGGGTCTCTACCTAGAAGCTGCTCAGAGACCCAGAGTTTAACTGACGGCACAAGTAAAATAAGGCTGTCCTTGCCACGCACCAGTCAGGTCTCACACAAGTCGCTGAGCATTTTTCATAACCAATTAATAAATGACACCTTACGTAACACGGATTTGCAATTCTGTATTAACAGAAACGAGGGCAGGGTTACTTAACAAACAAACAAAATCTGGTGAGGATATCTGTAACCTGGACAATTAGATTTCTATTCAGAATTCTCTGCAATTATTTCTAGAGGTAACAGAGGTGACCCTAAAGACTTTCCACAAACCTCCTTTACAATGTAAACTTTTCTGACCACTAGAACAATGTCAACATGTGCATGATAGTTACTGAAAATGTTTTCAAAATGATGATAGTTAGGTGAATAGCAACTAAATCTGGGTTTCCTTTTTTCATCCGTCCAACTATTACTAATTTCTGCACAGACTAAATGACTTTTTTCAGCTGTGCATTAGGAGACCTTGGGCTTGCATTTCAGCCTTTTCAGGGAGACAGGAATTGTAAATTATTCCTTTGGCTATTGTCTATGTAAAAGGGGGCAAAGGGCTCCATCAATTCAGACCCTGTTACCAGCAGACTTTGTATTTCCTTTTTTATAAAGGTTACATGAACACTGCTTATTTCAAACTCAAGAGATTCTTTAATCACAAGAAAATTCTAATTGGTGATTGGATATTTAAGCTCCCATAAGTCCTACTTATTAGAAATTGTAAAGTCTATTCATATTACTAATTGAGTTAAAATTAAATTGAAGGAGAAATGAGATTTAGGATAAAGAAGGAGGAGGAAAAAATTATATTATCTGACTTTCTTCAGTCTAAGACTGGCCTTGGGCGGTATTTCTAAGGGCTTGCCTAATTACAATCAAATCCTACTTTCTCTTCAGGTTTATGGTATATCATTGTCTCATTCTTAGACTTGTTTAGAAAGAGGGCAGAGTGGTTACAAAATGATCAGTTGGAGAAAATTAGGGGCCCTATGGTAGAAGTGAAAAAGGAATAGCAACCTTTGGGAACCCCCTGTATTGTGAAAGATGAAGAAAAGGCCCTGGCTTTCATAAAAATTATATCCAAAATACAGTATCAACATCTATATAGTGTGAATTAAAAGATTCAAACAATCCCTGGCTGGTGGCACAGTGGGTAAGGCACCAGCCTGCAAACCCAAAGGTGGCTGGTTCGATTTGATTCCCAGCCAGGGCACATAACCAGGTTGCAAGCCAGGTCTCCAGCCAGGTCCATAGCTGGGGGCAGCTGAAAGGTGACCATACATTGACGTCTTTCTCCTTCTCTGCCTCTCTCTAAAAATAATATATAAAATCTTTAAAAAACAATTCAAACAGACATTTAAAAAATATTTTACAACAATTAGCTTAGTAATATAATAAAATTGCAAAGCCCACTTCACAGAGAATTAGGTAGAAAGTCTCCCAAGAATTTATGCTCACTATTAATTGTCCCTCTTCTATGAAAAACAGTAATTTTAGATTTCTAGCAGATTAAGAGCGTATTAGAAAGATTAAGTAAAAAAAATAAATAAATAAAGAGTAGATCCTTGGCATATTTATGAAATACTTTTCATGGGATTTTCAATAAATGCCTTTATTAAAATTACATGCATAATTAAGTATCAACATCTTTAGAGTAGGAATTAGGAGATTCACAAAAAGACATTATTTGAAATCAATTCTATTAACAGTACTAATACAAAGCTCAGTCAAATGGAATCCAGGTTTTAACATTTGCTATGGTTAGTCTGTCTATATGGACATGCTAGGATTATGACAATAGCTACTGATACTTTGTTTTGACTCAATTTAATTTCACAAATATGCTTAAGCACTGTTATGAACTGAATGTTCATCAGTTGAAGTGTGATGGTGTTAGGAGGTAGGGCCTTTGGGAGACAATTAGGTTCAGATGAGGTCATAAGGGTGGAGCTCTCATGACAGGATAAGAAAAGGAAGGGACCCCAGAGCTGTTCCTCTACCATGTGAGGGGACAGCAAGAAGACAGTCTTCTGTGAGCCAGGAAGTGACCCCAGCAGAACCCAATCATGCTGGCTCAGCCTTCCCAGCCTTTAGAACTGTAAAAAAATACATGTCTGTTGTTGAAGTTACCTAGTCTATAGCATTTTGTTATAGCAACCTGAGCTGTCTAAGAAAAATAACTACCTTATGCCACACTGTTTTCTAGGCACAGAGGTTGGAAAGTGAGTAAGATAGGTTCCTTGCCCTTAAAAGTTTCCTTGTGTTCTTAGACACAGCACCATTTGAAAAGCATGAAATAAATGTTGAACTCTCAGAGTGACAACGTCAAGACACATTAACTTGAAAGAAAATCAATTTTTTTTTTTTTTTTTTTTTGCTGGAAAATATCTAAATCTTGTGCTAAGTCTGGTGACATGTTGTTCTCTTTCTCGCTGTGTGTATTGGACTGTGTCAGTCTTTTTATTTCACAGTTCAGAAAGGTAAAAACATAGAATTCTAGAGGTTCACTATAGCCTACTGGTGCCTACACAAGAAATCTCACTTTCCTTATACAACAATATGGAATATGTATTTACCATGTATAGGCAAAATGCTAAGGGAACTAACATTATTCTCAATAAAATGTCCTAAGTCTTGAGATGCTTACTGTAAACTTGGAGACAAATAGAAATCACATGACAACAGAAAATGATGAAGAGAGACTGTGGTTCAGAATATATTACTGTATTTCAGAGAATTTTTTGATAGAGTATGTTAAGTCTGTAAAATTAAAAATTTGACTTGCATTTGATGTCTTTCCTATGACTAGTTAGATCCCATCTAAACTACATTATTGGTTATTAAGAAGTGTCTTCGTCTATCTTAAAGTAATTTGGAAAAATCAGAATGACTTACCCTTTAAATCCTAAAACAAATTAAAAGTAGAATTTTAAAAAGAGGAATTTGCATAATAAAAGCTGATGACAATTCCTGTGTTCAATGTGTTTTTAACTGTTTTTATCTCTCCATAGTTTTATACTTTTTTTACAGCATCTATAAATATGTTTTGTGTTCATTTCTTTCTATTTCAATTTTTGAATGATCAGTTATCTTCAAATGCAGCAAACTACTTTTGAAAAATATTGTAAAGTTGGTGCAGTATGTCTCCAAATTATATTAGTTCACTCAAATCCCTTTCACCTAATTTCCTTCCCATGAGGCACATCTTCTCATTCACCCCCAGCTGCCCCCTTTCACTACCATGTTCCAATGAACCAGAGAATCTACAGTCAAGCCCTGAACAACATATACTCTCCAAGTGGCCATTTAGTGATCTGTGGAAACTGTTTTTCATTGGGTCTTACCTTCTCAACTTAAATTGTAATTTCAGTAGGTTTATCTTTTGGTTTCATCTCCTCAGTTTTCCCTGAGTTTCAATTGTGCTTCTCCATAGAGGGTATTCTCAGACTTTGGTGTGATCAGAAGAATACACAAAAGTTATTTTTATAACCATGAAGTTCTTCAGGAAACTTGTAGGACTGTGATGATGTAGGGAAAAATCCTGATACTCTGAGTCTGAGGATTTATATCACACCTTTTAGCTTTCCTTTTTATTTTGGCTGACTTCTACAGGATCTGTTATGTTCTTTACAGTTTGCTGGTTGTAACTTTTAACTTGGTTCACTGAGCATAAATTTATATGTCAATTTTTTGGTATTTTTTAAAGTGGCTCAAAGTAAAATTGTGTTTATGTCTATTGATCACCTTTTCTTTTTATGTTAATATTTAATGTTGCTACCTACACAAGAAAATATGGTTTATTGCTGAAAATGCATAATGCTACCACCTTTAATGTAAAAATTTGAATACAGATGAAGTTTTTGGGGAATAATTACAACCTTTGGTCCATAAAATTTATTGCTAGGAATAGATCAAAAGGGCATAAAGATGTCACCTAACTTTTATGAATCAAGTGTGGTTGTTGCAATAAGCTTGTTGTATAGAGTGATAGTGAGCCAACTGAATACCTATGGGAAATAATATAGTAAATAATGGAATCCAATTTAATACAATATTATGGAGCTATGACTGTGATTATGGGTAATGTTCACTTTGTATTTTTATGTTGAAAAATGTTTAAAAGCAGGGATCTCCCTTCTAAAAATATTTCATTACATATAAATATATTTCATTATCTATATAAATTTGGAAACATAAATAGAATGTAAATAATAAAAAGATTGTGACTTTATTACTTGTATATGCTACATTTTCTATGAAGAACTTTCAATGTTATTTTAAAATAAGGCAGGAGAAAAGATTTGCAAGATTTTGTTACTGCCAATAACTGTTTAAAAAAATTGGTTCTTAAAATGTACTTAGATTTTTACAGTTCAAATATTTTCTTTCTAAAATAATATGAAACTTTATTATTTGATTGAGTTTTTAACACAAAATGTTTTTTCCCTCTGCTGAAAATGAGTTGAGTAGCCAGTGACCACTTTCTCTAGTAATATAATACCTTTTAAAATGCTTTTTGACCTAATGCTACATGGAGATTGAAATATAAATTCAGTAATTCCCAACCACCTTAGACAGAGGATAAAAAAACAAGATCTAATTATGGATCCGTTACTATTTAAGATTACCTGCATAGTTTTATTTTATTTTTTTTTCCCTAGAATCCTTTGCCCATAACAGATTCTTTCATACCAGCATACATGTGATATGTTAACGATAAAATATTTTTTAACCCCAGTAATGGTGCAACAACACATAAGAGCTATTGGTTGAACGAATGACTATGAGATGATTTGGAAGAAAATAAGAGAAATGTGATCATTACTTCTGTGGTCATTTTTCTATTACCAGTTTGCTTTTTTGAGATGGAAAGCCCTTCCTTTATAATTATACTAAATTAATTTTCTTGTTCCTACTTTACAGCCTTTGTTCTCTTCTGTTCCTACAGTGTTCCTTTTTCAGGTACTGATTTTTTTCTACCCTATGCCACAGTTTTATTTCACCAGGTGCATCTAATTAAATAAAAATAAACATTTATACAATGAAAGCTATGGTTTCTAATATGTCTGTTTAAATGGAAACCACTGAAAAATGTAAAAATAATCCAAATACTTATTCATACAATGATAACCCTTACACCTAGAAAACTTATGAGCTTTTCTTGGAAAATTACCTGCACCTCTTGGTTTGTTTAATGACACAGCTATTGTTTCTGCTGAGGTTCCTGGCATGGGACTGCTGATTAGTTCTTGTTTTCTTGATACTGAGGATACCTTTCATCTCTTTGCTACTTTTTCTCTGTAGTTTACTTCCTCTTTCACCCTGTTTTTGGCATTGTGCATTCCACCTACTGGCAAGAAGAGAAGGATATATTTCTCTTAGATGTTGGAGAACAGAAAGAAAGAGTCTTTAGCGCAGGAGTTGACATCACTAGAGAATCGGTTCTTCTGTTTTCTACAAAGCTCTTTTATTCCTAAAACATTACATCCACTTCTTTTATGTAGAGACCCTGGTATTGGGATTACAGGAATTGTTGATGAATAACTGTTTCTATGTCTGCAAACATGCTGTGACAATCAAGAGGCTTGGCTTGACCTATGCTAATAGATTTCTAGGGTAGGGATTATACATATGTCTATATCTATATAAGTACATGTAAATGTGTATATAAATATGCACACATATATGAAAAAGTAAAAATTGATCGAAAAAAATACCATGACTATTACAAATCTATATTCATAGAAGAAATATAATCCAATTATGCATGAGTGGTAGTATTGTATAGTTTTTATATTTGACACCTCCTGAATGCCCAGATATCAAAAAATAAACAAACAAAAACCCTCCAACCTACCAAATTCACTTACTTTTATTTGTTACTTAAAAAATAAAGATAACAGAAATAATATAATGTTTGCTTTCAGATCACAATAAAATGAAACTAGAGATCAATACAGAAAGGTAATTGGGAAACCCCAGAATATATGTGGATTAAACAATACACTTCTGAAAATCACATTAGTCAAGAAAAAAATCTCAAAAAATAAGTTAGCTATATTTGAACTAAGTAAAAATGAAAATATAACTTATTAAAATTTATGAGCTATAATGAAAGTGAAAGAAATATTGATAGCAGAGGGATATAAAATCAATAATGTGAATTTTCACCTTAGGAAATAAATAAGGAAAAAGAAAGTTTAAATCAAAAGAAAACAAAGCAATGAAATAATAAGATTTTGAACAGAAATCAGTAAGATTAAAAACTATAAATCAATAGAAAAAATCAATAAAACCAAAAACTGGTTCTTTTTTTTTTTTTTTTTTTTTTTGATTTTATTTATTATTTCCAGAAATAGAGGAAGAGAGAGAGGCAGAGAGAAAGAGAAACAAAGAAACATCAATATATGGTTGTCTTTCACCTGCCTCCAGCCCAGGCCTGGCTGGAGACATGGCTTGTAACCTGATTATGTGCCCTGGCTGGGGAATTCAACCAGCGACCTTTGGGTTCGCAGGTGGGCACCTTATCCACTGTGTTACCAGCCAGGGTCAAAAACTGGCTCTTCAAAATAATAAATTCAATAAACCTATAGCTAGGTTAAAGAAACAAGGCAGAGTGCACAAATAACTACTATCAAAAATGAAAGAGGGGTATAACTATGAATGCCACAGAAATTAAAAAGGTAATAAAAGAAAACTATGAATAACTCTAAGTTCATGTAATAACCTAGATGAAATGAACCAAGCCCTTGAAAGACGCAAACTGCCAAAATTCTTACAAGGAGAACTAGGCAATCCAAATAGATCTATCTATTAAAGTTATTGAACCAATACTAATTACCTCTATAAACAGAAAGTGCCAGGCCCTCTTGGCTTCATGGGTGAATTTTATCAGCCTTAAAGGAAACAAATATACCAGTTCCCTAAAATCCCTTTCAGAAGATGGACGCAAAGCAAATGCTTCCCAACTCATTCTCTCAGGCCAACATTACACTACTACCAAACCTGGAAAAGGGTATTACAAGAAAACTACAGCCCAATCTTCCTTATGAATATATATGCAAAATTCCTCAACAGAATCTTAATAAGATGAATTTAACAATGTGTGAAACAAATTATGCAACTTGGCAAAGTGGAATTTATCTAATATGCAAGGCTGGTTCAATATTCGAAAGTCAACTAACAAAGCCTGTCACAACAATCTAAAGCAACAAAAGCACATGAGCATATCAA
The DNA here is from genome assembly GCA_004026585.1 of Noctilio leporinus. Classification (NCBI taxonomy): domain Eukaryota; kingdom Metazoa; phylum Chordata; class Mammalia; order Chiroptera; family Noctilionidae; genus Noctilio; species Noctilio leporinus. Next base: position 240,656 of record PVIW01000770.1, on the reverse strand, counting down.
TAGATACAGAAAATTCACTTGAAAAAGTCCAGCACTCATTCATGTTAAAACCCTCCTCAATTTGATAGAGATTTTCTACAAAAATCTCTACAGTTAATTTCATCCTTAATGGCGACAAGCCTGAAGCCTTCTCACTAAGATTAGGTATAAGGTGAGTCTCCATCGCTTCTATTCAACATTATACTGGAATTTCTAGCTAATCCAATGAGAAAGAGAAACAAAGTATACAGATAAATAACATAATCATCTATGTAGAAAATCTAAGAGATTGACAAAAAATTTCTCCTCAAACTATTAATTCATTATAGCAAATGAATAGGCAGTGCACTGATTTTTAGAGCAGTGTAAATAGTTTACATATATAATATTATAATGAAAGATGGATATCATTATACAGTTATCCAAAGCCATAGAATATGCAACACAAAGAGTGAGCTCTAATGTAGATTATGGACTTTGGGTGATAATGTGTCAAATGTAGGTTCATCAAATGTAACAAATACAGGGGTGGACATATATGTAAAATTTCTTCAAGAAATTAGCAAATTGAATCCAACTATGTGGAAAAAAAAAAGGATACTATATCCAGATCAACTAAGGTTTATCTCAAAATTACAAGGTTATTTTTACATTTGGTAATAAATAATGCAATATGCTATATTAATATAAAATCTGAACAGTAAAAAATTGATTATTTTAGAAATGCAAAAGAGCATTTTTCACAATATAATTTCTATTCTGGATAAAAACACACTCTAGAGATATAGTTTTGAAAAATAAAATTAAGAAAGGGAGGATACTGTTAAGAGAGTGAAAAGACAATCCACAGCTGAGAGAAATATTTGCACACCACATATCTGATAAAGTGCTTGCATCTATATTAAATAAAAATTAAGCCCTGGCTGGTGTGGCTCAGAGGACTGAGTGCCAGTCTGTGAACCAAAGGGTCACAGATTCAATTTTCAGTCAGGGCACATACCTGGGTTGTGAGCCAGGTCCCCAGAGAGGGACACAGGAGAGGCAACCACACATTGATATTTCTCTCCCTCTCTTCCTCCCTTCCCTTCTCTCTAAAATTAAATAAATAAAATCTTAAAAAAATGAAATGAAAAATAAGTCAATAATCAGTGGACAAAAGATATGAGCAATCTTCACTAAAGAAGATCGATATACAGGTGAGAATAAGCACAAGAAAAGTGCTGATTACCATGAATTGCTAAGGAAATAATGAATCAAAACTATAGCGAGGTACCACTACACACCTATCAGAGTGGCTAAAATTAAATCCTGACCATCTCAAGGCTTTGCTAGTATGTGAAGAAAGGAAGAATGAGGTCTGACAGTTTCTTAAAAGTTAAACATAAGCATTTCATGTAACCCAGACATTTTATTTGTATATAGTGAACCAAGAAAAACAAAATCATATGTATATATACATATTCAAAAACTACAGGAACTGCAAACCAGACGTCCACCACCAGGTGAATGGATGAACAATGTATAGTATATGCCTATGAATTGAACATGACTTAGCAATAAAAAGGAATTAACTATTGACATATGCTGCAAAGTATGATTCACAGAATAACTTGTTCTGAGCAGAATAAGCCAGCTAAAAACTGTACAATTTCATTTACATAAATTTCAGAAAATGCAGACTAATCTGCAGGGAAGAAGTGTATAAGTTGTCTCTGTGTTGTTGGGAGAAAGCAAAGGATTGGAGGTAGAAATTACAAAAAGGCTTGAGGAAACTTTTGGTGATTACAGGTATGTTCATCATCTTGATTTTGGTGGTGATTTCACAGGTGTCTACACATGTCAAAACTTGGTTGTGCCCTTTAAGTATATGCAGCTTACTGTATGTCAATTATGCTTCAATAAAACTCATAAAAGCATTTCAGATATCCAGAGTTGTACCTGACCACTCCAATTTAGACATTTATGCTGCCTAATGAAAAAAAGTCAAAGGCAAGTAATAACTTTATTACTTTTGAAATGCAAATTTGTCAAAATGCAATTATAATAAGCAATATTTTCTTCTGCTGAGATATTTGCAAAATGGAGCTGATGTAATGTATCAAATATGTAATCACTTTAATCACAAGCTTAATCCTATGAATTTGTTTATCTTTCTTTTAAAAATATGTCTAATTAAGTGCATGTGTATGACTTAGGAGTGTTTAGTATGCTGTTTTATTAATCTAAGGAAATTGCAAGTGGCATCATGCAATGGCAAAACATTTGTAATATTACGGATATAATATGTCCAACACTTTCCCCTCAGCAGCTCACCATATGGTTTAAATATGGGGTTTACATTTCTTTTTACCAAAATATAGTTTTTCTTTTTCCTTTTTTTATTGTTCTATTACAGTTGTCCGCATTTTCCCCTGTTGCTCTGCCCTTTCTCCACCCCAGCTCCCAGAGTCAATCCCACCCTCTTGCCCACATCCATGGGGCCTTTTTTACACATTCTTTGACTAGACTGACACCCTTCTTTCCCTTCTCTCCCCCCAAACTGTCCCCTCTGGTCACTGTCAATCTGTGCCTTGTTTCCATGCCTCTGGGTCTATTTTGCTCTTTTGTTTGTTAGGTTCCTGTATTAGACGAGATCATATGGGATTTGTCTTTCATCTTCTGGCTTATTTCACTTAGCATAATACTCTCCAGTCCCATTCATGCTGTTGGGAAAGGTAGGAGTTCCTTTTTCCTTTCTGCTGCAAAGTATTCCATTGTGTAAATGTACCACAGTTTTTTGATCCACTTATTTACTAATTGGAATTTAGGCCGTTTCCAGCACTAGGCTACTGTAAATAGTGGGGCTAGGAACATAGGGGTTCATAGGTTCTTTTGAATTGTTGTTCAGGAATTCTTAGGGTATTCTTAGCAGTGGGGTCTCTGGATCAAAAGGCAGTTCCTTATTTGGTTGTTGGAGGAAATTCTATGCTGTTTTTCACAGTGGCTGCACCAGTCTTCATTCCTACCAACAGTGCACCAGAATTCCCTTTTCTTCCACATCTTCACCAGCACTTGTTTGCTGATTTGTTGATGATGACCATATTGACAGGTGGGAGGTGGTATTCATTGTGGTTTTAATTTGCATGCCTCTTATGGCTAGGGATGTTGAGCATTCTTTCATATGCCTATGGACCCTCTGTATGTCCTCCTTGGAGAAGTATCTGTTCAGGTCCTTTGCCCATTTTTAAATTGGATTGTCTGTCTCCCTGGTGCTAAGTTGTATAAGTTCTTTGTATATTTTGGAGATCAAGCCCTTGCATGAAATATCATTGGCAAATACGTTTTCTCATATGGTTATCTTTTCATCTTGCTAGTGTTTTCTTTTGCTGAGCAGAAACTTTTCAGTTTGATGTAGTCCCACTTGTTTATTCTTTCCTTTATTTCCCTTGCCTTAGGAGATAGATTGACAAAAATATTGCTATGTGGGATATTTAAAATTTTACTGCCTGTGTTTTTCTCTAGTATTTTTATGGTGTCATGAGTTATGTTTAAGTCTTTTATTCATTTTGAGTTTATTCTGGTATATGTAACTAGACAGTTCCTTTTTTTTGGTATCATTTGTTGAAGGGGCTAATTTTACTCCATTTCATGCTCCTTCTCCATATGTCAGATATTAATTTACCATAGAGTTCTGGGTTTATTTCTGGACTCTCTATTCTTTTCCACTGATCTATGTATCTGTGCTTATCCCAGTACCAAATAGTCTTGGTTACAATGGCCTTGTACTCTAGTTTCATATCAAGTATTGTAATCCTTCCATTTTTGTTCTTCTTTCTCAAAATTGTGGAGGCTATTTGGGTTTGTTTATGGTTCCATATAAATTTTAGAAATATTTGTTATAAATCTGTGAAATATGTCATTGGTATTTTAATAGGGATTGTGTTGAATCTAGAGCTTGCTTTGGGTAGGGGATTTGCATTTTTAAAAATAGTTGTGTTTGTTGTGTTGAGAACAAGATTAAATATTAGAATTGCAACATAATTGAAGCCTGACACCCATTTAATAGCCTAGTATTCCAGGTAATAGTATTTTGGTGGTTTGGCACAGATTAGCAGTAATGTTTAAGTGAAATAGATAAATATAGGACATAATTTAGAGGAAAAATTATAATAACTTGTTAATAAATTAAATGAAAAAAGTAAGGGAAAACAAGGAATTAGGGATGAGACTTAAGTTTTTGAGTTTGAGCAACTAGATGGATAATGTTGCCGCATTTCACATGTGTAACAACAGGAATGCCTGATTGAAAATACCATCACTCACCTCACATTTATTACAGAAATTTACATACTTACTTCATTTTAACTAATATGCATATAGTTTATACTTAGCAACTCCAGTGATGGAACACCATATGTTGTGAGATAACCTGTTCCTAATTTCTCACTGTTTTTAGGCTTATCTGAGATTTTCTATATATTGTACATTTCTAGCTCTTTACTCAGTCCTGTGGGAGACACTAACTTTTGCTAATAAGTCCAGGCATTAAACACATTGTTTCTTTTCTAAAAAACTAAAAAATTGTTTATTGATTTGAGAGAGCAAGAAAGGTATTGTTGTTCCACTTATTTATCCATTTATTGGTTGATTCTCATATGTATCTTGGCTGGAGATGAAACCCACAACCTTGCAGTATTGGGCGGATGCTTTAGCCAAACTAACCTTCTTGGCCAAGGCAGTGATACCTCAATTCTAATTTGTTCTGAAACTTAAATAGCAACTTCTACATTTACTAATTTTTTAACTTGGTGGACTTTAGTCAGCTTTTATCTTTTAACTGTAACCTATGCAAGACAACACTAGCTACTATTTAGTAATTGTTAATTTTGATATTAATGAATAAAAAAGAAAAGCAATATCAGCTCTGGCTGGTGTGGTTCAGTGGACTGAGTGCCAGCCTGCAAACTTAACAGTTGCTGGTTTGATTTCCATCCAGGGCACAAGCCTGGGTTGTAGACCAAGTCCCCAGTTGGGGCCTGTGAGAGGTAACTGATTGTTTCTCTTGCATAGCACATTGGTGTTTCTTTCCTTTTCTTTCTCCTTCCCTTCCCATCTCTCTAAAAGTAAATACATAAAATATTTTTTAAGTCAGAATCTCATAAAATATTGCATCACATAAAATATTAAAAAAAAAAAAACAATAGCAAAATGGTTCACAGAACAATATGACTATACACCCATGAACTGAAAAAAAATTATCCAAGTTATGAAACAAATTTATTCTACCAGTAGGTGCCACTCTTGGCTCACAAAACTGAGACTTGAGGATTTTTATGTCAAGAAAAAAAGGCAATTAATGAACTTGAAAGGCTGAGCACAATACCAGCTTCTGAACAAGTTGGAAACTCTAACAACTAGAGTCAAGATTAACCACTTCTTCCAGATTTTTCATATTTTTATAAGGAGGTACTATTCCCTTAAGAAGGGAGCAAGAAATAAAAAGGAAAAAAAAAAAAATGTGTAAGTGGCACTCTTGAAGTGATTTCCTTGCTTACCTTTTCTTCATTCCTGTCTTTTTATTTTTGCTCTTTGATAATAGTGTAATATATATATTACATTAAAAGTAATGTGACTGGATACTTTTTCCACTAAACAGCAATAGCCTGTAATTCTTGGGTTAGTCAATAAGGGGCCCAGGGACTAAGACTGCTATTCACAGATTACTATCTGTCAATTGACTCTTCTCTCACCGAAGCAAGTCATACTCATGTATTAAATCAAGATTTAGAGAAGTCCTTAGATTATCTCTCTGTGAGCAGCTCAAATATGCTCAGTATCAGGAGCTCTTTACTCTTTACCAGGATGAACTCATACCTATAATAATAAATTGAGTCATAGGGGTGATTTTAAAAAATCTGTCTTAAATGAATTATTCTAAGAGACATTTAGTATCTGGATTACTAATGCTTTGTATGTATGCTGCCATGCCTCTGACTTCTTTTGCCTATTAGCTTTGTAAAATCACATAAACACTTCAGAGGGTGACACAGGGTTCAAATCAAAAAGCTCATGAATAAGCTAAAGCTCATTGCTCCAGGAAAAACTAAAGCAATTCCAAATAGAAGCTATGTTTGGGAAATATGCCCACGCACAGAGGTGTTAATTTCATGCACAAAAAATGCTGCTGCTACTCAAATGCATGGAGAATTACCTGCAGATTGTCCAACTAGCTTTTTAAAAGGGAAGAGAATACTGAATATCTGGACTGGTAAAACATGAGACTGGCTTGTCCCTTCCGGAGGATTCAAGGGCCTGTGTGAACCTGCTAACTGACCAGGGTGAATGTACTCAGTGAGTAAAGAATTCATCTTCATCACAAATGTTCCTGTCTCCTGGCTCCCTTTTGTATGACACAAAAAGAAGTGCTCAGGAGAGGGCAGAAGGAATGGAAATTAATGTGAACACATCAAATTTTCCTTACAAATTTCTCTGCCTCTTATTTTTGCTTTTAAGTTATAGCAAAACTAAGGGACAAAATTACTTCTCAGTCTGTAAGTCAGTGTCAGAGAGCACTGAAATACATTGAAGTGTGGTGCCAGATAAACACAGAACTCCATTCTACTCCTGATTACTACATATGGAGAGGTAATGCCTGTTCTACTATAGGAAAAAAGTAGAAAACATTCAAATGGAAAATAAAAACAAAGCATAGCAAAATCAAGCAAATTATCAATAAAGATGTTTTTTTTTTTTATTTGTTTTTTTTTGTTTTAATTGCTGACCAAATGTGTATTTTTAAAACAGGTAGTCATCCTTTGCACCAGGGATTGGTTCCTGAATCCCTGTGCTACTAAAATCCTTAACTGCTCAAGTGTCTTATATAAAATGGTATAGTATTTACATATAACCTACTCATATCTGCCTGTATACTTTAAGTCACCTGTAGATTACAGATAATGCCCAATAAAATGTAAATGTTATGTAAGTGATTTTATACTGTATTAGGGAGTAATGACAAGAAAAATAGTCTGTAGATGTTCAGTGCCAACACAGCCATTGTAGACCTAACCACACAGTATATATGCACAAAGATCTACCTGGAAAAGTCCAGCTATTGTTAATATAATGAGAACAGATTGTGTGACATCTGTGTAATCTGTTATCCAAGGAGAGTGGACTGGAATGTGCATGTGTGAACAATGACAACTTCACAGTACTAGTCAGTGGGACGGTAGATACCAATGAATGAGCATGTGCACTATGTGGCCATCACATTCAAAATGACTGAGAGAGTAGAGCAATAAATCTGCATCAAATTTTATATTAAGTTTGAACTTTCCTCCGTGGAAACTATTTGAATGATTCTGAAGGCGTTCAGAACAATGCAATGACTACAACATAAAAGTGTGGCACAAATGCTTCAAAGATGGTTGAGAATCTGTTGAAAGTGAATCATGTTCTAGAAGGCCTGCAACTGACAGTGATAACTAGAAGCTGATCTGGGGATCCTGAAAATTATTGTGTCCAAGATTTGGAATCAAGACCTTGACATAAAACGTGTCCTGGCAAAATTCGTTCTGCCTCTTTTACTACCAGAGCAAAAGGAACATTGTGTTGCAGTTGCTAATAACTCGATTGAAACAGCTTCCAAACTGGAGTTGTGGGAATATAGCTATGATCCAGAAATGGAGGCCCAATCTCATCCCAGTGGGAGTCACCTGGTTTGCCACACCCAAAAAAAGACACAGCAAAGCCATAGCAGGATCAACACCATGTTAACTGTGCTTTCTTGGTTGGGAAGGTGTTGTCCGCCATGAGTTTGTCCCATAAGGTCAAACATTTAATAAGAAGTACTAACTATTTCAATGTTCTGCATTGGTCGAGAGATGCAGTATGACCAAAATGGCCACAGCTATGGCCAAGTGGTAATTGGCAGCTTCATCACAGACAACATGCCTGTTCATGCATCACATCCCATGCAGAGTTTTTTGGGTGACTCAGCCTCCTTACAGCCCAGATTTGTGCCCTGTGACTTGTGGCTTTCCCCCAAACCAAAGTCACCTTTGAAAGGGAAGATTCCAGACTCAGTGATGAGATTCAGGAAAATACAATGGGGCAGCTGATAGCAATTCAAACAAAGGATTTTACTGAGAGTGTTTGAGCAGCGGAAGAGATGCTGGATGAACTGTGTAACGTCCCAAGGTGGCTACTTTGAAGGGGACTGAGGCATTGGTATCTTACGTACAATCTTTCTTGTATCTTGTATCTTCTTCAATAAATGTCTATTTTTCATAGTCCATGGCTGGATACTTTCCAGATAGATCTTCTACACATCAGCAGCAACATTGTTTATGCATATTTAATATTTTCAATCTGCAGTTGTTTGAACCTTCGGATTTGTATAGATAACCAATTCTGCATTTAAATTGAACAGTGTAACTCTAGGGGTGCAACACAGACCTGGAATCAGCTGGCTGACTGCTGTGTAAAGTCAATAGGTGCCGCCAGGTGGAATTTGGAAACTAAATAATAAATTATAGGATGATGTTTCTGAAGTACAAGACTTCGTTTCATTTTTCTTCATATTTATTTTTATATTTCTCTGAACTTTATATAGTTAAGACTTTTCATTTTTCAGAAAATCACAAAGAAAATTGAAATAAAGAGAAGAAATACAGGTGGACAGGTGGAAAGTTTAGGTCATATTGAGTTAAGGAAATTAATTTAATTGTAATACAATTATGTATATATCTTTTGCCATTTCTACGTGAATATGATGTGTACTATCCAGCTGTCACACATGAAGAAGAGTAAAAAGGAAACTAATTTCAGATTAGTTAAAATATTATTGGCTTTCCTGTGGTGTACATTTCAACCTCCTTTACACCATCAGAGCTGCCTATGTGCGTTCCATTGAATCTTGCCTAGACCAGTGTTTTGGGGACCAGCATTATTTTACACCTGCCTTGTTCCAATACATTTTTCAATTAGCTGAGCAAACATTTGTGGAGGAAAGGCAGACCTTCCAGTGGCTTCTAGAAGAAAATGAAAATGCATTAACTATGACTGACACACCATGCATGAGCAGGCCCTCCCGACTTCTCTCTTTTTATACCCAACCTCAGTTGACCCTTAAACAGCATGGGTTTGAACTCCTTGGGTTCATTTTGGTATTTGTTTTCCCAGTAAATGCTGTATGTGTATTTTCTCTTCCTTATTATTTTCTTAATAATATTTCTCTTTCTCCACCTTCCTTTACTGTAAGAATGCACTGTATAGCACATAAATGTTCAAGGTTCAACTGTGCTTTCTCCATATACCTGCCCTGCCCAATCTCTGCCCAATCCAGTGCTCATTAAAGTGAGGATAAATACTTTTTTTCCTGATGAACTATTCAGTTGCTGTTTCCTCTACCTGAAAGATTATTTTTTAAATCTTTGTTGCCACAGTCCATAGTAAGAATTAGACTTCATACCATTACCTAGGTATGGGTGTGTGTACATGTGTGTGCATGAGTATGCACTTTTGTAAACTAAAATGAGTATTTTTAAAATAATACTGTTCTTGCCATATGATATCTTTGTTTTTTTTCTATTTTCTTTACTTTTTACCTGGCTGTTCATGACCCACTAAATTGATTTTATTAGTCAATATTGTATTACAACCTAGAGTTGGATTATACTGATTTTTTTTACTCATCATATACCTGAATTATGACTGTCATTTATTAGGTTTAAAATGAGATATAATAACATGTTCCTGAAGGTCATGCCTGATGAGCTAATTTGAATCATAATAACATAGTTTAGTATTTACATTTTACCTGCTTTTTGGTCTCAGTAGTACGTAAAGTCTTTGCAGGGAGGGTTGCATCCCTTGGGTTCATTCTGTTTTTGTTTCTATTCAGTGCCTGGTACATACAGAGCCTGACACATGGTGTAGGACATTAGTAATCTCTTATAGATCCTCTCAGTAGTAGTAGCAGGAAGTTATCCTGCTATCCATTTCCCCAAGTGATTTATAAACCCGAATCCCAGTGGAGCAGGTAAATTGAAAGAAGCAAATGCACATAAACAAAAAGCAAAATTTGAGAGTCAACTTATTCTTATTTGTGTAAAATTATTGAATTAGTTTTTTGTGGCTGCTGGAACAAATTACCCTCAACTGGGTGACCTACGACAATGGAAATGTATTTTCTTCCAGCTTTCTGTGGGCCAGAAGTCTGAAATCTGCATCATAGGGCAAAATCAATGTGTTGGTAGGGCCACACTCTCTTTGAAGGCTCTTAAAGAAATTCATTTCTTTCTTTCCTCTTGCAGCTTCCAGTGTACTCCTTGGTTTGTGGCTGCCTCACACCAATCTCTATAAGGCCTGTCTGGAAAGCATCAAGTCAAGGTCAATACAATTAAAACAGTTTGAGCAGCTGATATTTTTGGAACAGACCTTGTATTTTTGTCTTTATACTACCTTCTCCTCCATGTGTGTTACATCTCCCTCTGCCTTGCTCTTAGAGGATGTATATAATTACATTCAGGTCTCATATAGATGATCCAGGATAAACTCCCAATTTCAAGATTCTTAATTTAATCACATCTGCAAAGATTGTTGTATACATTAATATTCACAGGTTTCAGAAATTTAGGATCGAATATCACTTGGGGATCTATTTTTCAGTCTACTATAATTATCTGTTCACTTTGCATTGGAATCGAAGACCCATGCTTTCCAATTACTTTTTGGTAGTATTGTTTAGTTATTTGGCACTGCATTAGTTTAATTAAGAAGGCTAATTCAGAGGCATTTAAAGTAACATTTCTCTTTCCTTAATGATTGGACTTTACTCTTTGTAAAAGTAGTGAATATTTTTACTTACAACAGTAATAACAAGTTAGAAAGCTTCTTGGTTCTAGAGAAATTTCATACAACAAAGGTTTAGGTAATGGAGAAACAAGTATAACTCAAATGATATTGGTCATTTGGTGACCCTCCTACTGACTTAATGTCACTTAGTTGAATTCTCTTGGTACTGTACAAAAAGGGTGCTCATATTCCCCTCAAATTCTAAGCACTAAGAAACCCATGCAACAAAATAGTCAATGAAATATTTTTATACTGAAATCAGCGAGGTTATACCTCTAGAGTTGAGAGATCCTATTCCTCCAGATGGGTTGCAGACAGTCATCAATTTAGGAGGGTAGGGGATACAGAGTAAATGCAACATTGCCAGGGGAACCACAGAGCCTTAATGTTTAATAATAATATTTAGAGCATACCCATACAGGCAAATTATCATTACTTACTAATGAAGTTTATGAAGAAGACAATGGATTTACTAATACGAGATCTGTCCAGAAAGTATTGTTCATGCAAACTTTTAATTATATTGCTTATTGGCTTGATACATTTGGGACAGACCCCGTAGGCATCAACTCTTATACATCAGAGAGAGGGATATATATCAGCCATTCTGGTCACCATCAGCATGTCATCAGATTTTACTTATAGTTTGTGGAATTAGTTCTTCCACACAGAGATTTGATCATGCTCCACAGAATTAATTTTAACCTTCATCAAACCTGCAAATGAAAATGAGCAAAAACCAACTACTTGAAATCCTTTTTTATGTAGGTAAATTGAAAGAGTATTCTCTACCTGTACAATAGCATCATAATTTTGATGCCTAGAATGGGTAAAACCAATATAGCGGTCCCAGCCATCCTCATAGAACACTTTCTGGGCTCCTCCTTTCACATTGCATGAGCAGCTTATATCTGCCCTAAAGGCTTACTAACTTATTTTAAAGAAGTTAGAATGTGGTAAGATAAGAAGAAAAAAAAAACAAAAAACAAAAACAGAGGCATATATGAACCAAAATATTACTTAAGGAGACTATAATTTTCTATTACCCATCTTCCACTATTTTTTTTTTTTTTTTTGGTAATACGACTTCCATTTTCATTTAGGCAGCAGTGAAACAGTTAAAAGATCACATTTCCAAAATTCGTTACTGCTAAGGTTGATAGTTTCTAGCCAGTGAAATGCAAATTAAGTGGGGAGGGGCATTGAGAGGAAGAGAGAGGGGCTGAATTTAAGGGAAATGGACATTGTTTCTTCTGTTTTTTGTGCTCCTCTTGCCTATAATGTAAACAACAGCGAGTCCCCTGAACTGTAAGTTTCCTGGGAAAAGGGATCAATGTAGTTCAGGTGGTAAAGCAGAAATATTGAAGAAATCCGGCTTTATGGGAAGGAAAAACAAACATCTATCTCATTTAAATCTTGCTTAACACTTTTGTTACATGCAGTTGAATCTTATCCTGATAAAGTGTGTTCATCAAATGTGTTTAATAAAATTCACTAAAAAATATATTCTAGAGCAAAATGTCAGCAGGTATAGAGCTGTTGAAAAGTTGGTAGGTTGGTAAACACTGCAGGGATAGCTGTACCTACCTATCTGTCATCTATCTATCCATTCATCATCTATCTATCATCCATCTATTGTCTCTAACTTTACTTACCTTTTAAAAATATTTTATTTATTTTTTAGAGAGAGGGAGGGGAAGGAGAAAGAGAGGGAGAGAAAAATTAATTTATGGTTGCCTCTCAAGTGCCCCAACTAGGGATCTGGCCTGGAGCCCAGGCATGTGTCTTGACTGGGAATTGAACCTGTGACCCTCTGGTTCACGGGCCAGTAGTCAATCCACTGAGCCACATCAGCCAGGGCCTTTATTTACTCTTTTAAAGACCTAATCTAAATTTGACTTTACTGCATTTGCAGTTCAAAATTTTCCTTGGGCATTTTATTCTACCCAACTTCAAATGTGACCTTTTCCATCTAAGGTATCAGTCACCAGTTAATCTGATGTTTTGATGTGATGGTTCAGTTTTAATATAGGCGGTTACCTTAGAAATAGGTTGTATCCAGCACTGGCTGGTGGTACAGTGGATAAGGTGCTAGCCTGTGAACCCAAAGGTCACTTGTTCTATTCCCCAGCCAGGGCACATAACCAGGTTGCAAACCAGGTCTCTAGGCAGGTCAGTGGTTGGAGGTAGGTGAAAGGCAACCATACATTGATGCCTCTCCCTCTCTGCCTCTCTCCCCTCCCCTGATAATAAATACAATCTTAAAAAAAAATAGATTGTATCCTAGAAATTTTTTGAAAAGCAGTATCAGAAACACTTTCCTATAGACTCAGCATTTTAAAAATATGTCTTAGTTTGCCTTACAACAGAATATTTGATCTATACTGTGGTTGAAATCTGGAATATAAAAAAATTATATAGAAAATGATAATATAAAAATCAAATACCACGTTGTTAACGTGTTACAACTTAAATGTTTTACAATGGACTAGCATTTTGAGCCACTTGGGCAATATAATATCTTCAAATATACACTTAACATGTTCAAACAACTCCTTCCAAGTATGCTAACTGAGGGAAGCAGCATTTGCTATCCCAAAATGTGCCTTTTGGAATATTGATTTACTGGGACTTAGAAAAGCCCTTTGACCTTCTTCCTAACTGTTTAACAGAAATTTAGACAGATGGCCTGCCCTAGGAAGAGAGCTATCATCACAGAGGACTATAATTTAATGTAAATTAGTAGTATGTTGATAGAGAAGAACCTAGTGAAGCCTATTTGTTCAAAGTCCTCTCTGTGTTCCACTGTTAGAAATGGCTCAGCAATCACTTATTTACCAAATATTTGCCATCTCATAGGAACCACTTTCCTGCCCTTTGAGGTCCCAAACCACAGCCTATGCTTTCTCCTTAGCTCCAGAATGGCATGGCATTTAAACTTCAACTGTCTAATGCCTCATCGAGTCTCATATGCTATAGTACTCCATCATGTATGTACGACCTTGATAAACTTTGAATATTTCTTCTGCTAATCTAACTTTTGTTGATTTGATTATTAGTCCAGCTAAGAGAACTAAGAAAGTGGAAGAAAATTATTTTTCATTTCCCTACCCAATATAAAATATGCATCTCATATGGAGGTAAATAATTGAGGTACTATCATGGTAATCACTAACAAGGTTTTTTACAGAGTATTAAACCAATATATCCAGAACTCAATGTAGACAATTTAGAAAATGTACATTTTTGAGCTTTTCCTTTAAGAGGTAGTATGTGCAGCATATTTGATGATATGACAGAAAACACAAAACATTTCTTGCATAGTTAGCAAATGCACATTCAGAAACACCTACTTCAAGCAATAAAAATCACATTTGTTTTCATGTCATAAACCTTTAATTTATATGGGGTCTTCAAAATGTCCTTTTTCATGTATAATTTTATTCTAAACCTTTATTGTGTTATTTACTTCAGGTATTATAACCACAGCAATGGTTTTATATATTTAATTGTAAACGAATTCTTGTGATCATTTTAACATGTGACATTCCACTGAAAGAAACGTTACATCCCTTTAGAAAAAACAAGTATGCTTTGAATTGTTCATCAAATCAGGTTGCCAGTTATGAATGAGTTACTCTAATGGGGCTAGGTAAGGGCATGATTGATACCACTTACCAATACTGCTGGTAGGGAAGTATTAGCAAAGTTTCATCAGTAAGCCAAATTTGATCTTGAGTTACGCATTAGTCCCATTTTACGGATCACTAAACTCGAAATCCTGGGAAGAAATGAATATTGTCCAACTGACTAACACATAAGTCACTGCCATCTTATAGCAATTACACAGAGACAAGATGGCTTGTATTGCTTTCTTTTCATACAAATAAAAGGGGGCCTTCTATTTCTAGCATCCATTCTATGCTCTTGTTAATATGGTACAAATAGACATTTTTTATGTAGATTCATTTTGACTGATCTACAACACAAAAGTGTTACCTAAAACATAACAGTATTTATTACCTAGGCAATTTCAGAGAATTTGTTTTTCTTGTTTTTCATAAAGAAAGCCAAATACTATTATTAGTATTTGGACAATGGCCAGAAACACTAGTTTTAAGAAGACAAGTCCAGATTTGGGTTACCTGTCTGAAATATGAAAATGCCCTAGAAAATTTTGAAGCCGATGACCCCCAGCAGCATAGAGCTATTGACAACTGACAAAGTTCTCTGTGAATGATCATTTTGAGTACAAAGTAACTAGATAGTTTTCCTTACACTAGTCATTTGCAGTTCCTAAAAATCTGTACCAAAATAGATTAGGTTCAAATAAAATCACTGTTTGCTTTTGCTGTTCACTCCACCTATCCACACAGGGAGTGGATGCAGTAAACTCACTCTTCTGAAAGCATAAATGCTTTCAATCTTCTTTCCTGGGAAAACTGGTATTATAATGTACATGGAAATTCTCTTTCCATTTGTCATGGAATCTACTGTCATAGATTCATCTACATACTGGTCAGCTCTGCTTGTATACCCTGCATGCTCACCTCCGTTTTCTCCTGTGTCACCCAGGACAATGGGGAAATGTTGCATGGAAGGGTAGACCCAGTGTTTCTGTTTTCCTCATTTGCTTCTTATGTCTTATGTTCTTGTGTTGCATGGCTTTCCCCTTGGCATCTTTTATACTGTAGTTTTATGTTGATATGTGACTATTTATGTGCTTTTAAAACCTATATTTAGTCATATAATATGGCTTCTTTGGTAAAACACCAAATCTTATAGTTTCTTTTGTTGGATATCCATTCCTATTTAGAGGTTAGAGCTATATCTTGACACATAGGACTTACAGATTTCCTTATTTTTTGCTTCAAGGGCACCTTAACAGGCTTCGAATGCAATATGCAATATGCAAATTTGCAGCAACCCATAAGATTAGTATTGGAAAATGTTCTTACAATCTATTTTGCTACTCCTCTGTCCATATTTAGCAACTGAATTCCCACTTAACCAAAAGGAACTGGGGCACAGAAGAGTACCTCGATATTGGAGAAAGTGGGGGCATACCCAGAACTCAACTGTGGGCCTTAGCTTTTACAATCTTCATATTTCCTCTCTTTTATGAACCAGAAGGAATTAGCTGTGATAGGAGTGGTGTCCCAATAACAGATGAACTGTGTCAGTTCATATTGCCAAGTAAGTTTTTCATTAGGGTTTGTGAAGAATACCAATACCAAAGAATGTTTAACTAATCTGAACAGATGAGGAGGGAGTTTGCTAAAATCCTTTTGAAAGGACATTGGATCGCTAGGTTTACAGCTTATACTTTTACGCCTTTTATTTATTTATTTTAAAAAATTTTAAGCCCAATTTTTTAAACACTGGGAAACATAATACTCAATGTCAGAGACTCAATAGAAAACAAAACAGACCAAATCAACCTGAAAGTTGTATTAGAACTATCTTTGTTTGCTTATTGTTACTGAGGAAAAAGATGCCTTTTTTTTCTAAATCGGAAACAATCTCAATAATTTAAGTTGCCAATTTAGCAGTAGTGCTATCATAGCATAATTGGTGATATATGTGTATTTGAGTCTTCTGATACACTACATCTAGAAACTCAGGCCCATAATACATTTTTTTTTATTGGATGCCTACTTTACTTCAGACATTATTCAAAGGGTCTTTGCATTGTTAAGCCTCCCAATAAATCTGTTAAGTGGGATTACAGTTATTCTCATTTTGCATATCAAAAAACCTGAGGATGAGAAATGGTAAAGTCAAAGAGGTAATAAGGGTGGGACTAGAAATAACTACCCATTTATTATATTAATGGTCAAGCATCATTTTGTTGGGCTTTTTTTTTTTTCCTGACACAGATGTCTTTGAATAGTTTGTATACTTTAAATACTATTATATATTACCATTCCTAAAATAAAAATATACATTTTTCTATTAGCCAAAGATAGAGAAATTCATAACTGTATTACCAGGTGATTTGCTGTTTATATAATAAGCCTATGTTTAACATATTTGAAGATGTAAACTCCGTATTTGTATTGTATCAGAGAAATAATAGAATGAGATGCATTATGAAGAGATTCTCTGTTGGATTATAAAAGCAAGATTTTTATATAAAATTGGCTAATGGGGATCATATCTTCTTTCTACTTTATCACTTTACCTTCTTCTTTGCTCTGTAATTTTAGGGTTCAATGATATTTTGTCATTTGCTTTCTCTCACATATTTTGTGCAAGTTCAAGGCAGTAGAAAAGTGTATTCATTTACCGGGTCCTGGTGAAATATCTCTAGTGCAACTCATTAGTCTTCTGAGAACATATATTGCATAGAAATCTCACTAGGTTGGTATTTTTAAAGCTAATGAGCCTCTGATTAGAATCTGACAAGCTATAGTTAGCAAGATGTATGCCCTTCCAATGATTTATAGTGATTAACACAATCTAAGATTCTTTCTCATCTTTAAAGTTTGCCTGATATGTAGCTTAAGGAAAACACCCCTCCACCCCCAGCCCCCAATATACACACACTTCTGCTCTTCCATGTTGGGAAGAGAATACGATAAAAATAAATGATTTGCAATAAATATGGTATATTTATTGAAATATTTCATTAGAAAGAAAGAAACTAAAAATCATGTATTGGCATAGAACATACTGGCTATCCAGAAACTGCATACCTAGGGTTATATATAGTTGTGTCTACATAATATAATTTCAGAAGTTATAGGTGGGTCATGCTGGGTCTCTATTTGAGTCTTGAGTTAAAGCTTTGTTATTCCTTACATTTATTCATTCATTAGCTATTCAATGAGCACATATCAACTCTAGAAACTGTGCAAGCTTCTAGAGATATGACCAATAAAAATAATAGAGCAAATACATTCTGGCAGGTATACACTGGTAGTTAAGTAAGTTATGAACTGTGACAGATGTCATGGTAGGACAAATGCATAGCGGAAAGAAATACTCTACTTGTGAGACCAAAGAGATTTTATTAGAGAAAAATGGATACAAGAATTTCAACCTGAGATTTGTGTGTGTGTGTGTATGTGCATGTGTGTGTGTGTGTGTGTGTACATGTGTGTAGGAGATGCCTAGTATTCTGCCAGCCATTTTCTGAATCAACTTTCTTATTTATAACATTGTAACATGAGGCAATTTGGTTACAAAATCTAACACTATTTTTTTTTTGCTTTGGGAAATGCTATATTTTTATGAACTCCTAAAAATAACATTACATTCTATTGAGACTAAAAGAATCAAGCTTCCTAATGCTTAAGCAATATATTACCTTATCATTTTAAAAAATCTTTTAAAGTTATAACACTTGTTTTGAACAAATAAGGTAATAGGCTCATTCCAGAATGAATAGAGCTTTTGAGTCATACAAAATGCTTTCTTAACATTTAGTAAGTTACTATTGCAATAAGCTAAAATAAGTACCCCAGGGCTTGAAAGAATAATTGCTGTCTCTGAGGTGTAAAACTTTCTGCCAGTGGGTAGTGTGCGCAGTGAGGTACTGGTTCTCATCAACCTGAGAACAACCCATTTGCTGTAAGTAAAATCAAATTGCATGTAAAAAATCCATTCCATACAATCTAGCCTTTAAAAGTCCTTGCATTTCAATCTGTTCAGAGAAGTCTTACAATATTCGAAGGGACATAGACCGGAAGAATCAGATCTACAGTAACTTCAAATTCTGAAGTTTTTCTGGGCATCCACTAGTCATTGACTCTGACAATCCCTCACTTATAGAAACCTGGAAACAAGGGAAGGGTCTACCAGTAAGGACAAAGTAGTGAAATTTTCTATTTGGGACTTGTGGGGGATAGGTTTTTAAGGATGTCATGGGACTAAATATCAGAACAAGTCACCTGAAAGAGCCTGAGCGTGTAATTAGCAGATTGGAAATCACTTCCCAGAATCCTGGAAAGATGTAGGCTGCATTGTAGTTTGGCAACATGCAGGTACTAACTCTTGTCTTCTCCTTTCTGATAAAGATATGGCCTTGTTAATGTGAGACTAGTTTAAACAAGAGGAGTGTTTTTGTTGGTGAATATTTTTGTGGAAAGATTGGATTAAACTAGTCTCCCCTAAGAAACTAAAGACGTAGATCAGTTTAATATAGTACCAGTTGAGGAATGTCTTACTTTTTTTCCAACAGGATGGTTACTTAATATAATAATTTAGTTTTAATGGTGTAAGTTTAAAAATGAATATAAGTTTTGAGGGAAAGACAGCTCTGGGCACACTTTACAAGGATATATATACACACACACGTAATAGATCAGTATCAACTAATACTGGGAATAAAATGTAGCTTCAAGAATTACAGCTCTGAGACTTTGAAGAATGCATGCTCCTTCTAACATTTTCAAGTTTCTTTTTCATATGTAAAATGAGAAAAACAATAGTTAGAAAATCAGTTATTTTTCATCTGGACTAAATGACAAGGTATAGATAAAGAATTTACTATATTCCCCAGCCAGGGCACATAACCAGGTTGCAAACCAGGTCTCCAGTCAGGTCTGTGGCTGAGGCAGGTGAAAAGCAACCATGCATTGATATGTCTCTCTCCCTCTCTGCCTCTCTCCCTTCCCCTCTTTCTAAAAATAATGAAATAATATCTTAAAAAAAAAAAAAAAAAAGAATTTACTATAGTGATCAGTACAAAGCACTTCCTTAATAAATGTTAGCTGTTATTTGCACAAATGTATGGGAAACAAGACCATCAATAACAATGTAAGAGCGAGATTAGGAAAAAACATCAACATTTTTGTAAAAATGAATTTGTCTTAAAATTGAAGAATACTTGTTTCTCTCCTCACATCTCATATATTTGCCCAATAGAGAGTGTGAATTGATGTTTAATTTTATTTAAAACATTTCCAATATCAGTCTATTAGCTCTTCGACAAAACTCTCAAAATCAATATTTATGCTAGTCTATAAATATCCCTGTTTAACTTTATTCTCAGGCTACCTTCCTTAAAAAGCTTAAAAATCAAAATAAAATTTCCATTTCAAATAGCCTCTATTGGAGCTGAACAATATCTTTTCCTCAATTATGAGTGTTTCTCAGCTGTGGAACATGAAAACCTTACTGCAGAAGTAAGCATCTGTTGGCATTCAGCAAGACCAGTGAGAGAGTTAAATTGCTTTGGTCCTGTACCAATCAGGAGGGCAAGCAGGTATAAAATGCTTTAATGCATTCAGTCCAAACTTTGCGACTCAGCCAAAAAATGTTGCAGTCAAAGAATGAGTTATGAGCGGAAACCAAAGCATTGGCTATAATTCATCTTATAGTTTTTATGGAAAAGCAATTTAAGTATATTCAACATTTTATGATAGAAAGAGAACAAGTATGTTCATACAACACTAAGTTCTTGATTGGTTACTAATTGAATATTAACTCTAATTCTTAAACCTCTGCAAAGGTGTATTCAACCTCTAATAGTTTTATTTTATGTTAGTTATATGCCCTATCCAACCTATGCTTTTAATTTTAATCTTCTAGAGTACATAAACCTCTTGTACATTATACTGGAAGGCACTAACTGAACATATGCAAAACAACTATTAGAAAAACTTTCAATATAATTTAAAAATCTAACCTTCATTTTTTCCTTGTCTATTATGTGCTGGACAGTATATTTAGAGTACTACATGCTATATAACAACCTTAGTGCAACCCCATTAGGTAGATGATATATTAATTTTATAAGTGAAACAACTTATAGTCAAAGAAGTTGGGAATCTTACCTGAGGTTTCATAGGGAAATGTGTGGGAGAACTTGGATTTACAGCTCTGTCTGCCTCCCTGTAACTTACACCCTGTTTTTTAAAAAATAAAATTTGGTTTCAGAAGTTATATGTTCATATATTTTAAAGAGTTATGATACCTTTGAGGATGTTACATAAAAAGAGCCTCTTCTCAACTTCTCTTTCTCTATAGGCCATAATATTCAAGTTTTTAGGTAATTATTATGGCATTTACTTCCACATCTCTAAAACGGAAATGCTACTTTTTAAAGCCATGTGATACATCCAAAATAAAATCATAATACATTTTTCTGTAATCAGAATTTTACAGATGATATTTTCAATAGCAAGTAAGTTAAATTAGAAACAAAAACTGAGATTTAAAATTTTTCTTCTTATAATTCAATTGGTATTATTTCATTGCTTTACATTTTTCAAAGCAGCTTTTAGATGTGTTCAATTTTGTAATTGTTTAATTTTCTTGGAAGTCAATCCATTTCTTTTAACAAATATTTTAATGACCATCTTGGCCAGTTATTTGTATATGAAAGAAATTATTATATATACATAATATGATATACATAATAATCTTCTTTATTTTCTTAAACAATTAAGGTCCTGGCTGGTGGCTCAGTGGATAGGTGCCAGCTTGTGAACCCAAAGGTTGCTGTTTCCATTCCCAGCCTGGGTACATAACCAGGTTGCAAGCTAGGTCCATAGCTGGAGGCAGGTAAAGGGCAACCATAGATTGATGTTTGTCCCCCTCTCTGCCTCTCTTCCTTCCCCTCTCTCTGGAAATAATAAATAAAATCTTTAAAAAAAACAAAACAAAACTATAAGATTGTAAAGAAAACCACTGAACATCAACAAGGTTTACAATTTCCACAACAAATTAAAGATAACCCATTAATTAAAACTAATATTTTATCCAAGTAATTGGCTATAATAACATTATATAAAATTAAATAACATTCTTTTATATCAATAATACACTATTTAAAGGAAAATAGAAATATCTTATTCACCATTATACCCCAACTATAAGCCAAATATATGTATATGTGTTTCACCTATGAGGTCTATCCAGAAAAAGTCCAGCCATTGTTAAGATAAAGAGAATGGTTTGCACAACATTGATGTAATGTGGTAGCCAAAGGAGAGTGAACTGGAATGTGCATGCATGAACAATATTGACTTCACTGTACTAGTTAATGGGTATGGTAGATGCCATTGAGTGAGCAGGTATACTGTGTGGATGTCACATTCAAAATGACTGAGCCAGGAGAGAAACAAATTTGCACCAGATAAATTATTCAGATGATTCTGAAGGCTGCAGGGATGGGCAACTGGTGATTGGCAGCTTCATCATGATAACATGCCTGCTCATGCATCATGTCTTATGCAGAGTTTTTGTTGAAACATCAAGTCACCCAGGTGACTCAGCACACCTGCCACTGCTCATAGCCCAGATTTGGTGCCCTACTGGCTTTGCCCAAAACTAAAATCATTTTTGAAAGGGAAGAGATTTTACACTGTCATTGAGATTCAGGAAAATTTGACAGGGCAGCACTATGTGAGGTCCCAAGGTGCCTACTTTGAAAGGGACTATACAATGCTTCTTATATCTTATATCTTCTCCAATAAATGTCTCTCTCTTCATGTTACATGGTTGGATACCTTCCAAATAGACCTCGTATATACAGAACATATTCAGTAGTGTATGTGCCTGTGCATATACATATGTTTGATTCATTTTAAGAAACTGGTTCTTGTGATTGTAATTGTGGGACAGACCAGCCCAACACTAGAACATATCAGCAGGACATAAATTTGGGCAGATGTTAATATAAAATCTTGCACCTAATTTCCCTTTCTCTGGCAAACAGTTTTTCTCTTAAGACCTTCAGCTTTTTAGATAAGATCCACTCACATTATTGAGGGAATTCACTTTACTTAAAGTCAACTGGAGACACTAACCCTATCCACAAAATACATTCCAGGTGACACCTAGACTAGTATTTGATACATAACTGGGTGCTATAACCTTGAAAGTTGACTCATAAAACTAACTATCAGTGGATAAAGCACCAGCCTGCAAATCCAAAGTTTGATTCCCCAGCTAGGGCATATAACCGGGTTGTGAGCCAGGTCTCCAGCCAGGTCTGTGGCTGGAGGCAGGTGAAAAGTGACCATACATTGATGTCTTTCTCCCTCTCTCCCTTCCCCTATGTCTGGAAATAATACAATAATTAAAAAAAAAAAAAACAAAACCAACTAACCATCACATTTACTAAAAGATACTGATATGTAAATTTAAAAAACAGATAATCTATATATACCAATTAATATATTCATCCAGTTATCTAAGTCACTTGTGTATTTTAACTATTTAATCCTCATAAGAACCCCATGAGGTGATTAGATCTCTATTTTATAGAATCAAAGATGAAATTTAAAATTTTAAATATTTTATTTATTTATATTTAGAAACAGGGGAAATGAAAGAAGAAGAAAGGGAGAGAAGTATCAATGTGTGATTGCCTCTTGTGCACCCCTAGCTGGGAGCCTGGCCTAAAACCTGATTGGAAATTGAACCCACCACTCTATGGTTTGCAGGCCGACAATCCACTGACCCACACCAGCCAGGGCTCAAAAATAAAATGTAAAGTTATTAAGCAATATACTCATGATGAGTCAATCAATAAATATCAGTACTAAGACTGAAAACTCGCTGTGCAAAGTTTCCTGACCTTAGAGCTATCTGTTCACACACACGCATATACTGACCTACATCATGTTAGAAGAATAGAATGAAATTCTTATTAATTGGAATTTTCTTTTACAAACAGTCTAGGCCCTCCTGGAGTCTGATCACTTTAATTCAATTTTTGTGTGTGTGTATGGATAATGAAATGTCTAGCAAACAAGTACTCTTTAAATTAGTCTCAAATGAGTGGGTGCATGAACAAATGAAGAAATGAATGAATGCTAGTGTTCTATTCCCTTAGTGAAAGACTGCAGTTGTTTTGACTAGACAGTCATCCTTTCCAAGGAAAAGGAAGACTATTTTGCAGGTGCAAAATGTTGACAGAGCAATAGAGCCAATTTTAAATAGAGTTGGGGCAGATATTTCAGAGGAGGCCTTACTTCTTGAAGGCCTTACTCTTTGAAGCTTTAGAATAGTCAAGCTGGTCAAAATAACCTTTATACTGGGCCAATTCAAAGATGTATTCCAAACAACAGTTTGTAAAGATAACAGGAAAGCAGACCGCCTGACTACAAGGACTAAAACTTGAGGACATTTCATTAGAATTGGTAAACAGCCATGTATAGCTAAAGAATAACTTAGCTGATTAGCAGCAATAGAATATTTTCCTTCATTTGTATACTTATTCCTTTCCTTTTCTCATAAGTCCCTTGGCTTCACCTGTAATCAGGATATAATTTTGTTCCTGACTGACTCTATGTCCCCCAGTTACAAATTTTTATCTCTCAAATGCTTATTGTCTCAATGTGACTATTTTATTTTCAGGTAAAATAGTGTAACACAAGATGGAATTCCATCAATTTGTGTTTAGCTGTAAATATGCTAAAATAACAAAATAAATATATAAAACCTTTGTACCACATTTTATAATACATTTTTTTTTTTTTTTTTTTTTTAGTAGAAAACCTCCTCACAATTATCCTTCTTCCCACCTCTTCTCTTAAATTGTTTTGGTGAAAAAAAAAAACAAAACAAAACAACACACACACACACACACACACAAACATTTCACTTCACATTTTGAGAACAAAGTATTGAAATGCATATCTAACTGTTTGAGAAATAAGCCTTTTATTTAGAAGAGGATGCCGAATCAGCAAGTCCCTTGGTTTTTCGCATTTTTTTTTTTTTTTTTCAAAAGTGGTAGATTAAAAAGTTGACGTGTGGAATGAATAAAGAAAGCGAAATGGGGTGCATTGAAGACTAACTTAGCAATTATGCTAATGAATTTTTAAAAAGATAACTCATTTGGCATTTCCCCGGGTGCCCTTTTTATAAAGAATGTGGAACAGCTCTAATGCACTCCCTCTGAGCTCTCAAGCACAAATAAGGATCTGAGTGATGCATAAGCAAGTGTCAAGATCCACTGTAGGAGTGAGACTATTTTTTGTGTGTCAAAACCGGAATGTACATGTCTCCAAACATTTCTTTTCACTGGTTTATTTTAAATAATTTATATATTGATCTTAGAAAGAGAGAGGAAGAGAGGGAGAGAGATAGGGAGAGAATTTGTTGTTCTGCTTATTTATGTATGTAATTCACTGTTTGCTTTTAGGTATAGTCGCATTCCGGGACTGGAGGTTAAACCCATAACCTTGGTGTATTGGGATGATGCTCTTCCCAGCTGAGCTACTTAGTCAGTGGCTGGTTTTAAGTTTTAAAAATAAGGGTCCTCTGTTTAAATATTGGTCTTTTGTTTTAGCTTCCATTATTGGAGATTGCTGGGAGGTTTGCCTTTTATTTGAAGTCATCAACTATAATATGGAACATAGTTCTCATTTTCCATTTCATTTTCAACTCCAGTTAAGCTGCATGCCTTCTGACTCATAAGAACAGAAATCCAGGAGCATATTTACCCTCCAAGTGGAAAATGGAGCTTCTAGCATAACAAGTCAAATATGCAAAAGTTGCCTTGGAGATTGATGTCCAGCCTGGAGCTCTTGTACAATGACTAAATGGTACAATTTGTCCTCTGAATAGCCCTTGAAGCTGTTGCTTCTAGGCCCTACCCTTTAAGGATTTTATAAATAATATAATTGTTCCCTTAGAAAGAATGTCCGGGTGGTTTATAAAATACTCTGATAGGAAATGTCCAAATTGAGAGTCAAATTCCAGATTAGGTTGTGCAAATTCACTGTACTGAAGATCATGATGTTAGTTGTCAGTGTGCTTTAGAAAGTGTATTTCTCTTGCATTTATTTTCACAGCCTAAATATAACTAGCTAGGTAAATGCTCTTGATAATAACTTCCTGAATATTTAAATTTGACCTGTATTAGGAACCCAGAGTGGACACCATCACTAAAGGAGAAAAATGAAATGAATGTACTGTTGGAGTAAAAGAAGTCCTCTATCTGGTCTAGAATTTCTTCAAAGTTCAAGTACTTTCTGAGAATTGTCTGATCCCAATTTAGACTCAAGGTTTTCTTCCTTCCTTCCTTCCTTTCTTTCTTCCTTCCTTCCTTCCTTTTTCTTCCTTCCTTCCTTTTCTTCTCTTTTTAGAATAATGTTGAAGGGAATGGGTTTCCCAGTTCTGCTTAACAGCATGTATTTGTTCTCAGACATCAATTTAATCTGATTAAAAGATAGCAAGCAGCCCTGGTTGATGTGGCTCAGTGGATTGAGCACTGGCCTGAAATCCCAAGGGTCACTGGTTCCATTTCCAGTCAGGGCACATACCCATGTTGCAAGCTAGGTCTCCAGCCAGGTCTGTAGCTGGAGGCAGGGAAAGGCAACCATACATTGATGTTTCTCTCCCTCTCTGCCTCTCTCTCTTCC
Organism: Noctilio leporinus; assembly: GCA_004026585.1. Lineage (NCBI taxonomy): Eukaryota > Metazoa > Chordata > Mammalia > Chiroptera > Noctilionidae > Noctilio > Noctilio leporinus. The sequence continues at coordinate 214,512 of PVIW01000770.1, read as the reverse complement.
CTTCTCTCTATACGCAATACATAAAATCTTTAAAAATTTTTTTAAAAAGGCCCTTAGTTTAAGTGAGAGGAATTGAGTCCTTAAAATCAGAGGGCTTTGATCTTGAGAATATCGTGCTAAGTGAAATGTCAGACACAAAAAATCAAGAACTCTGTGATTTCACTCATATGAGAGATATAAAACTGAAAATAAACAAATGAGACAAACAAAAACTCATAGCCACAGGTACCAAAGGGGAAAGAGGGTGGAGGGGAGGTAGTAAAGGGTAAAGGGGTTCAAATATATGGTGATAGAGGGAGTTTTGAGTTGGGCAGTAAATGCACATTGCAGGAACAGGTGATGCATTATAGAATTGTAAATTTGAAATCCATATAATTTTATTAACTGATGTCACCCTGATAACATTAATTTAAAAATTTTTTAAATCAGAGGGTCTTTGATTCCTAACTGTATTATGTTTGATGTTTGAATAAACATGAGATAAACTTAAAAACAAGAACATGTTGCACATGGAAGAATATCAGACTTTGTTAAGAAAACTGAGGCTTAGCGTGTGGTAAGCCCTTGAGGTTGCATGTGTCTTTATCAGTGTCTTTCTTTCCCTGGAAGAAATCTAGATATGGTTGGTATGAATCTCTTCTTTATAAAGTAAAATGTTAGTCTGTATAAAACAGGATTCCTTTGCTGTGTCACTCCTGAAGTAGTTTTAGTATGACTCAGTAATCTTAATGTCATTTATTTTTTGCTGGTGGGAGTGGGGCTCATTTTTGGGATCAAGAGAAAAACATTTCACTGAACCATGCGAGGGAGATTGTTGGGGTGGCAAGATTAATTTGGGTGGAAGGCTGCCCCTGTAACACATGTCCATCCTTCCTGCCAGGGAAAAAGTCCAACTACGTCTTTAGCAAGGCCAAAATAAGGCCAATGTCCAGAGTTCTTGACCATAGTGAATCTTCGTCCAGTCCCGCGTTTCTCACCACCCCCATAGTTTAGTTCGTGTTCTTGGCTACAATCCCTTGCTGTGTTGCAGTATCCAGGTTCTTGCCTGGAGCCTGCCGAGGAGTCCATGTGTCTGTCAGCCACGCAGCTGTTAGGACCATGTGGTTACGGGGAGAGTGTGCGTGAGAACATAGGGTAAGAGTGGGTCCCCGGGTGAGAGGGGTAGAGAGCTTCTTTGTGAAGCGGGAACTAGATTATCTTAGTTTGGGGAGGGCCAGGTGTTTTTACAAAATAACCGATCAACTTCCAAAGTCTCATGGGCTTCTGATGTGCCCCCCCCCCCCCCGCTGCCCAAACAATCTCTTTCTTCAGTCGAGATTGACAGGCCTCTGTGGTCATTTTAGCTCCTATGGGCTTGTACTTGTCTGTCTGTCTCCCATAGCCCAGGCTGTGGACCTGGGAGATTGAAAAGCCACTCCTTCCTGCCTGTACATAGGAGGGAGGAAGAGTTGTTATGTTCAGTCCCTTTTTGGGACAATGCTGCAATTTCCTGGAGCGTGTGAAGCTGTAACTTTCTGACTAAGCAAGCAAGCTTATGCTCCCTGGTTTAGTATGCTCATAATGTCTAATTCCCTTTGCTGCTTTCTTATTAATGTTGGCTAACTACCTACTGTAACAATTTTGCTTTTTAAATGCAGATCTGCAGTTCTGTGTATGCATTTCTGAAAGTCAAAAAGTTGTGAAAAATGATGTAATTTTTCAAATAACCCATTTAACAGAACAACATGATCTGACTTGACAAGGTCTTTAATTATCTCATGTAATGTGACATTCACATTTCTCTAATAGATGTTACTATGTTCTATTATGTTGTACTGCCCTAGACCCCTATGTACAGACTCATATAATTACATTATATAAGATTTCTAAAATCTGAAAAAACCTCAATTCTGTAACATATCTAGTCATAAAAGTTTTCTGTAAGAATTGTCAATTTTATGTTTTCCTTTTCTAAATTTTGTGTGGTTTGTTTTTACCCTAATATACTAATTTTTGTTATTGTTTCTGAATCTTATTTTTATCTTCTAACTTTTCTTTTATTAACAGGTTGGCCATTTTACCTCAAGAATACCTCTTTGTTTATGATTTGAAAGGCACAATAATTCATCATTTTAAAAATAGGAAAATTTACAAGAATTTATTTATCTAGGACAAATGGATCTGACCCATAACATTTAAATATGAGATATAAGGTCTAAATTTTTATAGTTTGCCTGAGGGAACAAAATGTGTCTTAATTTAATGTTATTTCATGATTTAGATAGCAAAAGAATTTTTTTTTTTCTTTTTCAGGCCATTCATCTTTGACATTTCTTTCCTTCTGCTCAAATATAAACAAAACTAAGCTAAATTTTTTAAAAAGCTAAATAATTCATTTAATGAATATTTATTGAACATCAACCTTATTCTGGCACTATTATGTCATTGGGAATACATCAGTGAACAAAAGAGATCAAAATATAAATTCTAACCCTCAATGAGTCTAGCATTCTTTTAAGGTAAGATAGTCAACATCCAAAATAAATCCAGCAGACCAAAGGTTAGGTAATTAAAAAGGCTAGAGAAGAGGACAGAGAATCCCAGAATGGGCATTCATAATTTTAAATGGAGTAATCTAACAAGTTATACCTGAACAATACCCAAAGGAGCCAAGTAAGTAAGTACTATCTTCCCAGCCTATTTTAATAAATAGAGGCCTCCTTTGTAATAGAGTTGGCTTATGATTTCCTCTTTTTCTAAATGAACAGTAGCAGCAGGAATTCTTAACGGCTGCTTGAGGTGCCAAAAAGTAGAAATTTCAAAGGGGTATGCTGTTAGGTTAGAAACAAAAGGGAGACATAGGGACATATTTTATAAATGGCATTCAATTTATGTATGATGGATTAGAGCTTGATATATACTTCATTACAAATGTCCTTGCTGCTTGGTTTTCTCAATATATTGATTTCATAAAAGGTTGATACTCTAATTGCTGTGATTTTCTCAAGCTGGCCTAATCATTGAATAAGCTTTTCTACCTCTCAGATAGATGTATATTCTTGTCTTTTCCATATGTGAGAAAAATAGCCTCTCGGTGAACTTATTTTGTATAAAGAATTGCTTCTCTTGAACTAGCTACTTACTATTTTTGTCTCTTGCCTACTTGCAAATTTGTGATGTAATCTACATTATAAAAAGTGTACCTGGTCACTAGGACTTCCCTGAACATCTTATTTAAAATTGCAGCACTAAGCAAGTACTACCCCCAATTCTGCTAGACTTTTTAATCAACAGTATTTGGTACCTCCTAACCAACTGGGTACTATTTCTTAAATGTGGTTTATTATTCAGCTTTCCTCAGTAGAACAGCAGCTCTATGTGGGCAGGATCCCTGGTCCCTTTTGTTAGAGGTGAAAGTGACTCAGAGTCTAGCAGATGTCTTGCGCAAGATTTAGAAATATTTATTGGATATCCCCATTTTACCTGTGAGGAAAATGTAATAAAGCAAAGGAAAATGAAGTCATTCGTTTCCTGAGCACCTCTGTGTGCAAAGTGCGAAGCCAGTAGGAATGTGAATTAAATGAAAAACAAAACAAAACAAAACAGAACCAAACAAAACCCCGACAGCAGCCCAGCTTTCTCACTCCCTTGAAACTGATTCTATAAGGGAAGACATTAATTAAACAGGTGGAGATCAGATTATGTGTGTGTGTGTGTGTTATAGTTACCAACTACGATGAGGATTTAATTAGGCTGAGAGCATTTAGAGAGTTTGACTATCATACCTAGTATGTGAATGAGCGATTAACCTTTCTGGGACAGTGAGTCAAGATTATAAACAAAAGGAAGGAAGGGGAAAATAATTCCATTATATAGTGAAACTTGTTCATATTCCTGGTGCATATATTTAAACACAGAGCATAACTGTTACCTTGATGTCCCTTAAATTGCATATAACACAAATGCACAACTTATTTACACTGTCTTTGGAAATCCTATAATAATTAGTTACCTTTTCTAAGATTTCTGTTAATATCTGTCTTCCCCATTTTTAGGACCACCTTTGGCTGTGTGCCCAGGGCTTCCACATGGTTTTTCTTACTAAACTTTATTATTACTATTATTTAATTTTATTTATTGTTGCTCTATCACAGTTGTCCCATTTTTTCCCATTGCTTTTCCCTGCTTTGTCCATCCCCACCCCTTTCCCATAGTCATCTCCACCTTGTTGTCCTTGACTAGACCCTTTAGTATTATTATTATTATTATTATTATTATCTCATGCACTGTCAGCCTAGATAGAAAGCCCTCTTTGTTGTTATCAAGACCTTTAATGTATAGAACATTTCACTGAGCTGTTAGGGAGGCAAGGATTGTTACTGCAGCATTTCAAATACCATAATGTTGAATTCTCAAAAGTTATTTGACTAAGCAACTGGTACTCCAGCTTGCCATCATGTTGCTTGATTTCCTTGCCCTCCTGATTCCCCAGTATGGCCTTTCCTGTCCTCTCTCCCTGAATACCCGTGGATTCATAAAGCAATGACATTTAGGGTTCTCTCTCTCTCAGGTAGGTTTGGGACCTGTTTATACATGGCAGTGGCAATGAAATTTAATCATGCTATGAATTTCAACTTATTCTCATATTTGCAATGTCCTTATCCATGTTTGATTTTCTATTCTTATGAATCAAGTTCCAATTTCCCCATAATGTTTAAATTAGCCAACTCAAGAAGCAGGATTTTTAACTTCCTACTCAATATAACAGCTTACCTATTAAGAAACAAGCCAAAAGAAAATTCTAACGAAGTGAGCACTTCAAATATGAATGTTATTAAAGAAGGGACATGGAGTGCATGTAAAAATCAAGGTAAGACTAACATTCCTGCTGTTAAGTAGCCCATTGCAACTGCCACCTAGGCCTGTGTGCATTGCTTATAATGTTTTCATCTTCATTAAGAAAATAAACCAAAATTACATAAGTGCTGAATTCAAAAATTGGCCACACAAGCTAAAATATTTGGGGTAATTACTAAGAATGTTTAGGACATCCTATTTCCTGTCTGAGCTGTTCTTCATGTATATTCAAACAAGATGCTAGTGTCACATGGGTAAGGTGGGCGAACTGCAGTGCTTGGAGCTTTGGGAAATTAAAAACAAAAGCAAACAAAATAATCACTCTGAATTCCATCTCTCTAGTCTTCTGGAATCTAATACCTGGGAGGCAGGGTTGCCCTTAAGGATGTTGTTGAAGCTATTCCGCTTATTATGTTTAAGTAGAACATACATATTTAAATAAACATTTTATTTTTAAGTGATCACTCATACTTTTTAAACTTATAGTTAAGGGCACAATATTAAATATTTTTGAAATTGTATGTAGAAGGTGATAGTATGCATCAGTTTTAATTCTGGGAGTGACAGGGAGGTTTATAAAATATCTTATAGAAGAGGAGACTTTGAATTTGATAAGGCTGAGGATCACTGCATCACTTTGGCCATCTTCATCTCTTTCCATGGAAAATTGGTATGAGCATTTGAGTGAACCAGTGTGTGGTTCTGAAGAAAGTGCGTATGTCTCATGTATGTGTAAGACTGAAGCATCAAGAGCAGTTCCTAGCACATGGTAGAGTCTCCATATATGTTTGTGGATTTGAAGTAATTTAATTAATTACCTGGAGCCTACAAATGTACCCAATTAAATAAAAACATTACGTAAATTGCTGTTGGGCGGCTCTTTGCTGACAGAATTTGTATGTTATAGTAATAGTATAAGCCAAATGTTTAAGATTCCTTTCTTTTTTTTGAGAGAGAGAGAACCTTTTTTTTTTTGTTGCTTTTTAAGATTTTATTTATTACTTCCAGAGAGAGGGGAAGAGAGAGAAACATCAATGTATGGTTGTCCTTCACCTGCCTTTAGGTATGGACCTGCCTGGAGACTTGGCTTGCAACCTGGTTATGTGCCCTGGCTAGAGATGGAACCAGCAACCTTTGGGTTCACAGGCTGACACCTTATTCCCTGTGCCACCAGCCAGGGCCTAGATTCCTTACTTCTTTACTGCCAGCTCAAATTAAAAACCATTGAGGAAAGGCTTCTCATTGGTTTTAATGTGTCATTTCTGTTACCCTGAACCAATCACCATGGCCAGAACATTGAGAACTAGAATTCAGTGGAAACTTGGCCAAGAATGAGAGATGGTACAGCTGCAAGCCTCTCTTTGTACAAGGGGAGCAGCAGTAACCCAACCTTGACATACTGGGATGACATTCTATCCAATTGTGCTACCTGGCCAGGGCCTAGTATTGTTGATCTTTACAGAAAATAGCTTCAACAGATAATTATTGAAGGTGAAAGTTACCATTACTTTTATTAGAATTACTAAATTAAACAGTGGACTTGTCCCTCCACAAGATTTGCTAATTCCTCAGTGCTTTTTATTTATTTTTTTAAATTTCAGGTAAATATTTCTGCATGACATTAACTTAGAAATACTATGTCTTTCTCCATATTTATGAACACATGATTTTTTTTCAAATAACTTACCAGCATGCCATGTAGTAGTTCAAACACTGAGATCAGACCTGCAATTAGTCATTTTTGCAGAAATTTCTAAAATCTATTATTTCCCACACATTCCCTATAGTCTTTACTTTAAATAAATCACAATATAAACAACCAACCATGTAGAAAAGTATGTCAATTCTTTCTCCTGAGTTGTTTTCCCCAAGTCAATTTCCCTCTACCCTAAATTTCAAGTAAGACATTTTAAATGATTTTGAATAAAAATATAGTTTCAAGTTTGTTTGTTTTCTTAAAATAACAACATAGTTTATGATAAAACTGTCTTTAATTATGAGATCTGAAAAGCAACATTTACCATTCATATAGTCAGTAGTCAATCTAACAATTGTCTCTGTTTAGTTCTTTATACTAATTGAACACATTGTACAAACCAATGGCCTAAAATAACTGACTAAATGTTTCTTGTTTTGACTAATTTAACTAGGTTTTTTTGAGACATAGAGAAGCTAATGGTGTACCAGGAGATGATCAGACAAATTTTCCATAGCAAAGAAATTAATTAATCTATTATTAATATTTCTGGCCTAAGTCTTCAAGCATGACTGTTTTGCTCACCAAAAAAGCTCAAATTAGTCAAAGACTACCCTCCTTTTTAAAAAGTCCTGAGATGTTTAAGATGCTGGAGTGGTTTTTGATCGTCTTAAGGATCATGATAGTCAACTAATTATGCTTTTTGCCATGGATACCAAGTGCCTTTTCTTTGCCTGATTAAACTTGCAAAGTAAAAAAATATATTTCTACTAATTCTTCATTATACATGTTGGAGGCTGAAGGTTAAAAATACCACCCACATTCTAATTATTATACCACCTAGGGTAAAATGAGGGCTGATCTCATAATTCCATTGGTCTTTATGTAAAATCATATATAACCTGAAAGATACTTAATGTCTTATTCCAGTTGGTCAATAAACTAAGGAGACTGAACACATACTTAATGTAATTTTTACTTTAATTCAAATAAAGTTTATTTATAAATACCATATTCAATGTTACATGGGAGAAAACTTTTTTATTTGAAATGGAGACAAAGAGATAATATTAGTGAATTTTGTATAATCCAATAATTATAGTAAACTTTAAAACATTTAAACACAATTACCAAAAATCCTTATTACTTGAGAGAAATTTTATATTATTTATTTTTAGCTGTATTATGAAGGAAGAAATAAATGCTTGGTACTCCTTTCCTTTTTTTGTTTCCAAGGGAAGAAAAGGAACATGTTAGCAAATACATAATCTTGAAAGTGATTACTTAGTAAGATTTTAGACTGCTTGAGTTACAGATTTGTGAGAAATGACATCACCCTTCTATTTTAAAATTAAAATTGATATGTAAGGCCAAAATATACATTAAATAATTTTAATTGACAAAGTACCTGTTCTACTTAATCATTTTAGAAGAAAACTGACAGATTAATATTTGTGTATTTTATCTCTCATCCATATTGGGAAGGCTTTGAAAATATGGGTTATGGTCTAGAGGTAGATCAAAATGATGCATTTTGTCCTATTTTGTACAATTGACAATTTTCCTTTTTGATAGTTAAGAGGCTTTATCTCTACATTTCACGTCTTTTTGTAAATAAAATTCTATTTGTGAGATAAGAAAACAGTTGCTTCTCAGGCCTCCAATTATTCAGTCCAATTGCCCAGCTGATTAGATCTGTGATGCTCACCATTCACCCCAAACTCATGTGGTATAACATTCTTCTCTCCCTATACATGAGAATGTTCCTATTCTTATAAGGACCACTTACGGCACCTAATTGAGTGCTAAATGGTAAGCCAATATTCCAAATAGATGTCTATTTCAAAAATGCAGTATCTTAACACAGAATATTGTCTTCTCCTCATACTTTTGCTGATCTGGCCATAATTCAGATGTGATTGGGTGCATTGAGGGTGGTATGGCTATAGTCTGGCCACAATTCAGAAGAAGTAAATATCTGAATCCCATGTAAAATGAGTACCAAGATAGGCAAGCATCTTTATCAAGGGAGTGTTAAATAATGTCTTTTATAAGGAAATTTTAAATGATACTTTTCTTAAGCTTGGATTGTTTTCTTGTCATATTATGTGTCATAATGTGGTCTCAATATTGAAGACTAAACATATCCACAATGATCCACAATGGCCAGGTGAAAACAAAAAGCCAGTGGCAGAATTTCTACATATAGTATCAAAACTTTTAAAGAAGTTTATATTCTGATTTAAGACACAGCCTGTGTGGTTGGCATAAGATAGAAAGGAATAAGTACTGAATAAAGGAAAAAAATTTAAAATGTTTTTCATAACTACAAAATAGAAGAAAGTCATAATATGTCCATGTTTGTTTCTTAGCCAGACAAGGGATACAGTTTTTAATACAATTTTCATAGAAATAATTTACTGATATCAGTTTCAATGGGAAGAGTTTCAATATATTAAAACAGACTAATGATGGAGAAACATCGAAGTTAATATGTTGTAACTAATTCCAGAAGAAAGTAGACATTATGCTCATTGGAAGTCAGTGTTAGTTACATTATTATCATTCAAGTTTATTAATGATCTAGAAAACTCAGTAAGTAATATATTAAAATTTGCAGATGGCTCCGGTTATGAATTTTTGCATAGAATGATACAGTAATTGCTTTATTATCACTTGAATTTAACAGTGACATGTTTTATGTTGATATGATAATGCAAAAATTAAAAAGAAGAAAACTGAGCAATGCATTTCGAAGGCAACAAAAATATGTAATGAGAACATTTAAGTATTGCTGGATGAATGCAGCTCAAATAACATTTAATTCTGATCTTAGAACCTTTATTGGGTAAGTAAAGGGGAAATGAATATTATTTCTACATCATATCAAGTAGGCATTTGTTTTCCTCTTGTTGTATATTACTCCTTCAGATTACTCTATTTTCATTTTAATTAGAGGAAACATAATAAAATGAGTGGGCATCTCCGTTTTATGGTCACAAGTCAAGTAATAATAGTAATGATGATCATGATGGTGATATTGGTGTGGAAATACTACTAGTACCAGTAGTAGAAAACACATCTATACCTTTTTATGTGCCAAATGCTGAGCTAAATATTCTGTATGTATTAAGCTCAATGAAAGTTTGCCATCATTAATTCATTATTATTATTTAAATTATTATAGGCTTATATGATGTTTAATAGAAACATGGGAGCATCTCTTTTAGAGCTAGTCAATATTCTAAGGGCGTTATAAAAGCAGGTTGTTCACGGCTTTATATTGCCAAGAATTTTTTGGAGAAATTTTATTATTATATAGCTCATATTAAATACTACTTTTTGGAGATCAATAATTGGGAAAAAATGTGTTGCATAAAGGAGACAAAAAATTTACTTGTGAAAAATGATATTTAATCTGTGTCTAAGGCTGGAAATCTGTTGATTAGAATGATGACTTGCAAATCAATTACTAGTAATTAAATATTATGCCTACAACTGATAGTGTTTTCAATAGAGTTACAGCAATCTGGGATCTTTATGCTCATTGGACATCAGTTAGTCACATTATTAATCATATATATATATATATATATATATATATATATATATATGAGTTGCAAGCCTTTTTTTCATATCATAAAACCCCTTCTGTCTGCTATAACAGGGCTTTGGCATTTGGCATTTTTTTTTATGGTGTGCCATTTTATTAACTTTGTGTTAATATTTTAAAAGCCTACTCCAAAATAAACTTTATATTTCTTGAGTTCTGGGTGCTAAACATATAAAACTAAGGCAGATTACAATATGCATTAAATAAACATTTGGTCAATTGCTCAGTTAATACCAGATTTGATTTCATAGAGTTTCCAGGTCACACATTAAAATTTTCATTGTAACTATAGTTATAATCCAAATTTTACTTCTTAAATTTATTAGTAATATATTTTATATATGCATGTATTCGAGTAGTAGATAGTTGAGTTAGTGTTAATAGTAGTAAAATATTTGATAAGGGAGACAAAAATTTGTTCTTAGCCTTTTACAGTTTTCTTTACAATTGCCTGATCCACTGGAGCATAAAGATATAACGTCTTTTGCAGAAGCATCAGTCATATTCTTAAACTGGCTATTTGCCAAGCTCATTTAAGTGACACAACCATCATGAACTGAAGTGGGGATTTACCAGTTGTCTATATATCACTTAGATTTTCTAAAATCTTATTTCAAACATGTAGCCCTAGAGGTCACTCCATTTAACCATCCCCCAAAGTTATAATAATTGATAATAGTAGAATCAAGTGGGTAGCATATGAAACTCACAGCCATGACTGAACTCCATTAAATGCATTCAGAGTGTCAGAGTCAATTGCTTCTGGTAGTGACATTTCTGCTGATCAAAAGGTAATGGGAAGTGACTAGCAATATCACAAATACTCCATTGTAAATAAAATATTCTTCAAACACTTAAGTGACCATATAATAGCCTGTCTCCATATTAGTCAAACCCAGCAAAGTCTTTTACAACTTTCAGACACATGCCTATGTTTCACAGGAGCAAATCTTTCCTTAAGGACTTTGAATATAAGCCAGTAAGGTACTCTGAAAAATGAAGACAAAGAAAAGACCATGTGAAAAATCAATGTCACAACTTGCCTCCATGCACAACATTAAGTTGCTGGCCTGGCTGGTTTTATTTTCTACATAAATAAATATGCCAGAAATATAAATATATTATCTCTTGCTTGTCCATATCATATCCTTTCTTGGGTTTTAAGGATTTATAATATTTCTTACTGCCTCAATGACTTATACTCTTTTAAAATTTTATTTATTTATTTTTTATTGACTGTCTTGATGTGACATTGGTTAATAAGATTATAGGGGTTTCAAGTTTGCATTTCTATGATACATGATCTGTATATTGCATTATGTGCCCAGCACCTGAAGTACTCTATTTTTGTCACTGGCCATTGCCATCTCATCTTTCATAATTTGCCTCAAATATACTTTCCCCTCATTGCTTTCTTTAAACTCTTTGCTCCCAAACACAAGTAATCAGCCTTTTTTTCTACTGAACACAAGTAATCTATTTGTGTTCAGAGTAGTTTATTTAATTCATGTAGCATAATAAACCAAATACTTGTCAGTAACTAAATATGACATCATATTTAGTATATACAAAATGAAACTCAATGTTTTTTCCCTCCCTAGTCAAACTACTCCTACTCTTGAATTTACTAGATGACTGATCGGAATTGCTATTGATCTGTCTCTGAGTTAGAAACTTAGAGAGTGTTGATAACTACCTCTATGCCTCATCTTGAATTTTATTTGCACCACTGAAATCTTGTCAGTATTTCAGAAAAAAAGCATGTCTGAATCCTCAGCTTTTGTGTCAACTATGCCACCAGCATCAAATATCCATAGGTTTGCCATAAGTTTATTTCTAACTCTATGGTCTGAAAAATGTTTCTCTTTACTCCAGTATTTTATCATTGTCATTTTCTCAACAAAGAAATGTGATTTAAGGCATCATTGGGAAGCCTAAAAGTATAATATAAAGTTATTCATAGGTTCCACATTGCTTACAAGATTAATTTTTTTTTCATAACAAAATAAATGTCCTTTCATGTATCCAATACAATTCCCCAGTCTCTTTTCTTGATGTTTACTTATGGTACATATATACTTCCCTTATCATTATGAAATAAGATGTTCATGCACTTATCCAATAAATACCTTTTGAGTGCTCACTATGTGTTGGGCATTGTTTTAGGACCTGAAATTAAACAATGAACCCAGTGCACAACTCATCACACCTGACTATCTCTCACCTCCTTCAGATTTTACTCAAATGTCACTTTCTTATTCATGTCTTCTGTGACCACTCTACTTAAAATTTTACCCTACAAGAACCCACTTCCTTTCTCTCTTCTTGACTTAGCTCTTTCCTATAGCTTTTTAATGTTAAAACTACTGTATATTCTAAGTAGTTTACGTCTCTTCCTCCACTATAAAATAAGCTCAGTGAGGCCTTAGAGTTTTGTCCTCTAGGAATCAATAAGGATAGTAAACAGCTCTGATATGTGAATTATTCTACAAAAAAGGGTGGATCATTTACAATTGAAACTAATATTTCATAGTTAAGTTATGACTGTCCAAATGAAGAAATTTTTCTCCATTGTCAATCCTAAATGACCTTAGTTTTATTTTATTAACAAACATAAAGGGTTTATGTCGAACCCTGTCTCAAATAACTCTTTATGAAGCCCTTTTAATATTTTTGAGAGAATTACTTTGTTATTTGTATGTGGCACCAATTAATAATTAATGTTTCTATAAAATACCTATTATAGTGTATACACAATTTATTTTAATTTTATTCACAGTTATGTAGCATTAGGTGTGGTGAAGAAAGGGTAAGCAAGCTTTAGACTGCACAATAAGAATTTCTTAGAGAATATTATATTTTTCCCCTGCAAAAGAGATATAAAAGTAACACAAACTATATTTGTGGCTCACATGAGTACATTTTCATTTAAAGTTTAAAACACCATATGAAAAATGTACAAGAGTGCTGATATTCTAGAAAAATAATAAAGAAGATAGGGAATGATGAATCAGTTTTGCTTGAGGACAAATTCTGATGAAATCTTTATTGCCTATTCTTTATACTTTTTTTACTTGAATCATATGAATATATTACATTTAAAATGAAAATAAACTAATATAATCAACCCTGCATTTTGTCTTCATCAGCATAAAAAAGCTAAAGACATCTTATTTTAGAACAATAAAAACACTTTAGAATAGTTGAGCTATTAGTAAAGAGCTAACATATTTAGACTTCAAGTCCAAAGAGGAAATAAGCTAAAAGGAGTTAAGTACTTGATTTGTTTTTATTTCTCTGTGTGTGCTTATGTGTGTAACACCCTTGGGAAATATTTAAAAAATGTTCATTCAATTAAAATACTGGGTTTCCGTGCTAAGTATTTCGTATACAGTAATTAACTCAATGGATACATTTTCTGTCCTCATGGTAATTATTGACTGATAAGGAAAAAAAAACAAAACAAAATAAATTACTAAAATAAGTAAATACTACACAGGTAACGTACTGTGTAAGGAAAGCAGAGTGTGCGCAGTACAGGATGAAAAGAAAATAGGTCTAACTGGAAAGGCCTTTTATTTATTTATTTGTGTATTTATGTATTTATTTATTTTTTCATTCATTCATTCATTTTGCTTCTAGAAAGAGAGGGAGAGAGAAACGGGAGACCACTGTGGCTCCACTGATATTGGAGAACATTTGAGAGAAAGATAAGAAGAGTAGTAAAAGGCTGAAGAGGTTTGCCTACCTTAGACCCTACAAGGTCCTATAAGATGTGGTAGGAGACTGGTTTTTACACCAGTTTTTTACACAAGTTCAATGGACCATGTGGACACAGATAGATGCATTCCAGTTCATTGTACCTTACAGGAATTATTTCACCATTCTAGTGATGTTGTCATGTCACCTTTTAAAATTTTTATCTCATTTCCCTCCGTAAAATAAGGTAAAACTGATGTTGAATCCCTAACCTATGCTGTATCCCAAAAGTACATGAAGATAGCAAAAATCTTTAAACCCACATGGCCTTCACAATATTGCCTGGATTTCACAGGACCAGATGACAAAGGTTTAAATCCCAAATAGAAAACTGATGTTCTCCAGGACAACATTTCATAGGTACAGATGGCACATGTGTACTAGAGAAATCTGCTGACTTCAGCATGCTGAAAATACTATATAGTTTTACATTTACCTTCTATTCATGCATTTCTCTTGCAATACCTTAACACTGTTAAAGTTCCCAGAAACTCTGCAAAAAATGAAATGAAACAAAAATTATTTTCCAAGAAAAAATTTTAGTTGGAAATAATAAATTATGTAACAACATTCTTTATTAAGCATTCATTATTAAGCATTATTATGGGGGTGAAAATGTACATATTGTTTGCATGTATTAAGCACCCCATCACTGATTCTATAATATTGTAATAATTACCAGTGGTATATAAAATGCTATAGTAATTATTTAAATCACCAATAAATTTTTTCTATACCTAAATTTCAGTTACTAATTCAATAATTTCTTAATCTGTGTAGATGAAGGCATCTACTCTGAACTACATTACTATAGAACAATTTGTACTTTTTGAATGTTAATGTCATTCTATGAGGCTTTTCCTTTTAAAGAAATGGGAATACAAAAATTAAAAATGACATTTAATGAGCACACTAAAAAAATTAGTTCTCAGTTTTCACATTTCAAGCAAATAGACACATCTAATTAAAATTTCCATCAAACCTGCACCCATGAACTATGTGTAGCCTTCAGCAGTTCATTAAATTCCCATCGAGAAAAAAAAAAAAAGACTCCTGGCAGTGTTTCCTTAAGTGTAGTATTAGAAACACTTGGAGTATTTTGACACTGCAATTACCAGATTTCATGATTTCTTAGATTTGTTGGGAGAACCTGGAATAAGCATTTTGATAAGAACTTTTGTGATTTTGATTCAGACTCAGATGAACTGCCTATCAGGCATCAGGCACCAAGACATCTGTCTTACAGTGAAGGCTCTTTACTGGGTAAATGCCTGAGAATATAATTATAAATATAAATATAAATAAGTGATATATGTTCACACACACATGTATACACACATACATACACACACACACATATATGTATATATATAATTAAATTTATTGGGGTGATACTGGTTAATAAGATTATATAGGTTTGAACTGTACATTTCTATAATACATGATCTGTATATTGCATTGTGTGTCCACCACCCAAGGTCAAATCATCTTTTGCCACTATATATTTACTCCTGTACCCTTTACTACTCCTCTATGGTGGTTACCCTTAGTAACCACTATACTGTTTTATGTGTCTACAAATTTGTGTAAAATCATATGGTTCTTCACTTTTTCTGACTTGTTTTGATTAGCATAATATTCTCAAAGTCCATCCATGTTGCAAATGGCAGTATTTCACCTTTTCTTGTGGCTGAGTAATATTCCATAGTATATAAGTACCACATCTTGTTTTCATGCCTTCGTCACTCTAAATAGTGCTTCAATGAACATAGACATGCATATGTTTGTGAATAAATGTTTTCAAATTTTGGGGGGAGATACTCAGAAGAGGGATTGCTGAGTCATATAATAATTCTATTACTAATTTTTTTAGGAACTTCCACACTGTTCTTCTATAGTGTCTGTGTCAGTTTACATTCTCTCCTCAGTGACTGAGGGTTCCTTTTTCTCCACCCCCTCTCCAACAGTTGGTATTACCTGTCTTGTTGATAATAGCTGTTCTAACAGGTGTGAAGAGGTATTCTTTAGTAGTTTTGATTTGCACTTTTTAAATAAATGGTTCAACTTTATGTTGAACCATTTGTATGTCTTCTTGGGAAAAGTGTGTGCTCAAGTCTTCTCTTAATTTTTTAATTGGATTGTTTGGTATTGAGTTGCATGAGTTCGTTATATATTTTGGATATTAATCCCATATCAGAACTTAAGTGTACAAATATGATCTCCCATTTGGTTAATTGCCTTTTTTGTTTTATAGGCAGTTTCTTTTACTAACCAGAAGCTTTTTAGTTTGATATAGTCTCATTCATTTATTTTTGCCTTTACTTCCCTTGCCATTGGAGTCGAATAAAATCTTTTTTATCAATTAATTTATTTATTAATTAAGAACAAAGTTCTAGTTTGGTTTCTATGTTTTCTTCTATGTAATTTATTGTTTCAGATCTTATATTTAGGTCTTTGATCCATCTTGAATTAAATTTTGTACATGAAGACAAACTGTAGTCTAGTTTATTCTTTTGCATGTGGTTTTCCCAGCACCATTTATTGAAGATATTTTCTTTTCTATCATGAGAAGTTTACATGCTTGACAGCAGAATATTCAATGACATCAAATGTTGTCATTGCCTTAGTTCTGCTTTCTTCTGCTTCCAAACTTTTTCATGGAGGTTTTAATTCTCAGAGATATGTAGAATCCAAGATGCATGAGTGCCTGGGAAAGACCATTTTTAACCTTTTTTTTTGTCTCTATATTACATAGACAAAAGCTCAAAAGGGGTTCAAATAGTTTGTAACTGAAAAACTTTTGAGATTTAACGTAGTTGGAGAAAGGCATTTAAAGCAGAAGGATTACGGTGAAAAAGAATACATGCCATTCAAAAATAATATGGCTAAATCATCACAGCTCAAGATATTCCATTAAAAAAATTACTGTCATCAAATGGTTGAGAAAATGCTTTATACATTTATTTCTTGGAGATTTACAATGCATATTAATTGTCTTAGGGAAATCTTCACTTAGAATATTTCTGACTATCTTTTAGCCCAGGATTTTTCAACTTTATTTCTCCAGATTAACCTTGTTTTAATACTATTTCTTAACATGTTATACAATAGCATCTATGGACCATGTTTTAGGAAAGTTGATGCTAGATTAGAGACATCAGAAAAATGATGGTGGTCAACCATAAGGCTGGAGATCACTGTTGCCTTGTCTTGTTAAGAGAATTAGAATTGATATCAATAAAGGGAGTGTTGCTGAAGAGTCATAAGCAGTGATATAGCACAATAAGACTTAATTTTCATCACAGGTACCTGCATAAAGTGAGTAGAAAAGTTAATAGGTGTTTCTTTAGATTAAAAAAAATATGAAATTGAAATGCATGTGTTAATATGTGGACGTTCCTGCAAAGACATCATGAAAACAAAACAAACATTTAAAATGCCCAGGAGTATGAAGATAAAAGGTAGCTTGCATTCCATTGTCCACCCTAACCTCTCACTTGTCCCTATTTCACAGCCAACTTTTGAGGAAGTTTCAATTTAGCCCTTGATTATATCAGAAAACAAAGGAAAAAAATTCCAGAATACTGAGTAGCAGAAGCCATTAGTATACGTATCAAGAACTTATGTTCCTGGCTGGTGGCACAGTGAAGAAGGTGAGAGCCTGCAAACCCAAAGGTCACTGGTTTGATTCTTAACCAGGGCACATAACCAGGTTGCAAGCCAGGTCTCCAGCCAGGTCTGTAACTGGAGTCAGGTGAAGGACAACCATATATTGATGTGTCTCTTCCTCTCTCTTAAAATAATAAATAAAATATTAAAAAAAAAAGAACTTATGCTTCAATGGACAAAGCCAGGGAAGGACAGTCAACAGCAGATACAGACTAGAAGACAAAACTAAGGGACATGCTGAGCTGAACAACAATGCTAAAATGAAAACATTGCTAAAATAACATAGGTTTAAGATTAAGGTATCCTTAGTGATTAGTTTGGTATAAATTATAATTTTATCTTGATTATATTTGAAACTTGGCATTTTCATGTTGGGGTACATTGAGATGATTACAAATGTGAGTTTATGCATTGCCATATAATAACAGGGTCAAGAGAGATAGACCAACTAACAAAATTAGTATTATAGACACTTAAGCTAGTGAGGGTTGGAAGGGGAAAAGGTAAGTACAAAATGGATAATCACATCAGATTAGATGTTACCTAGTAACATATGAATACCCTTTAACATTTAGATTTTTGTCTATATCTTAATATTTTTATTATTAGAAATTATTCAGAGATAACTATAATTTATTTCAGTTTCAATATTTTTGTTATTATTTTGAAAATCATCTCATCAGTGAAATTAATGTCAATTGTCCAAAGCTTTAATATATATTGCTGAACTAGCACATGTAGGGAGCTTATACATTTCTATGCTAGTTGAATATTGCTTTTTAAGATTTAGCCTTCCAGCAGGGAAAGCATTTTAATTTGGTAGCAAAAGTGATATCGCACATCTAGCTCATAGTTGAATATTTTTTCCCTTTAAAGTTGATACATTTGAGATGAATGGTTAAAATGTGAAATCCTCAAATTATGTCTGACAGATAAGTTAGGGAAATTATTGCGTTGTATTAAATCATTGATGCAAACTAAAACATCTATTAACAGCATATAATTTGTATTTATGACTGTATTCTTATAATATCATATCCTAGCTCTTGTCTTTATAAATTTTACTGGATAAACCCTAGAATTAACTACTCCAATTAGTTATACAATCATTTATCAAATGTTATAGTTATTGTCTTAATAAGGTAACGTATTGTATATACATATTTTAGCATTTTAAATGTAAAAATTATTTTGCTGTATTTTTGGTAGATGGAGTTGTCCATCACAAATTAAAATATCTTAGCCATTTCCATAGCAAATACTTCAGTACATTTTGTGTTTAGAGAATAACAAATAAAACAAGGATCTTTAAAAAAAAAAAAAAATATATATATATATATATATATATATATATATATATATATATATATATTTAAAGGCTATAGTAAGTAATATAGTACACACATGCCCAGAAGTTTCAGCCATCCACTCCTGATAGCCTGATCTACGGATTGGAACATTCTTAGCCAAGCCTCACAATCACATTAGCCAATTCCTTGCAATAAATCTCCTCATATAGATCTTTACTTTCTCTGGTTGAAACCTTACTGATACACTATCAAACACAAGATGTCCAATTTCCAACCAAAATTATGAAACACAGAGGAATCAAGGGAAAACAGAACTCCAACTCAGTGTCAAGAAAGAGATCAATTAACAACTAGCCTCAGGGATAACCCCAGATTGAAATGAACAGGTAAGGAAATTAATTGTGATTAATATGTCAGTAATTCTACTGGTAAAGATGGCATACGTGAGCACATGGGAAATTTTGTCAGGCATGTACTCTATAATGAAGAATCAAAAGGAAATATCAAAAATGAAAATCATGTTAAATTAGATGAAGAATATATTTGACAATTTATCAGTATACTCAACGCAACTGAAGAATCAGTAAATTTGAGTGTAAGATAATAATATTAATCAAATTAAAATATGAAGAGCTGACAAGTGTAGAATAACAAGAACAAAACAGTATCAATTATCCAAGTGTCATGGAACAACATCATATATGTGTAATTAAATTTTAGAAGGATAAAGAGAGAAAAACAGGGAAAAAGAAATAGATGATTTCCCCCTTGCATATTAATGTCAGATACATATTAGATTTAAACTGTTGTAAATCCATGATAAGAATATTTTGAGGACACAAGGAAGGCATATTATATTCATAGTAAAACAAGATAAGGATTATAGCACGTTCTTTTTAAAAACTAAGTCAGACAATAAAATATAAATAAAATACAATGAAATAAGTATAAAATAAACTATATATACCAATATATACTTCAAGAATAAATAATTAACAAATGTTTTTCAGACAAAAAGTAAAACAACTTACCAACAGAAAATAAGAAAGTTTAAAGTTCTGTGATATATAAAAGCATTAGATAAATTTATTAACTGTAGCTGCAAAGTGTTTGAATTCCCATTTTTGCTTATAGGCAAATCTGTGTGGAATGTCAAGTTATAATCAGAAGGTTATTTGGTGCACGTGACATAAAAATAGAGAAGACTAAATCAATAAAATACGTAATGCCATAAGTACATCATATCTAATCATGCATTAATTATGTATTAATTTGTCAATACATCAAAGACAGTTGCTGCCTGCACCATCTGAAAAGTTATTGCTAATTGGAAAGGGACATCACAGATTTAGAAACTTGCTCTTGATAACTTAGAAGACACACATTTTAATAGCTTGTGTTTCAAGATGTCTGTATATTATAGTGATTCATATTTCCTCTATTTTTATTTTATTTTTTTATTTAAAGATTTTATTTATTATTTTTAGAGAGAGGGGAAAAGAGAGAGGCAGAGAAAAAGACATCAATGTATGGTTGCCGTTCACCTGCCTCCAGCTGGGGACCTGGCTGGAGACTTGGCTTGCAACCTGGTTATTTTGCCCTGGCTGGGAATTGAATCTTTGGGTTTGCAGGTCGGCGCCTTACCCACTGTGCCACTAGCCAGGGCTTCTTCTATTTTTAAAACTTTTTATGCTTTCCTCACTGATCCACCAACCTTTTATTTTATACGTTCTTTCTTTTAGTTTATTATCATATGCAATCTTTTTACCACAAATACTGACTTAAAACCACTCTGTGTCTTTTATATAGCTTAAAACTTCACTACTCTATACCTTGTTTTGGTTTTATAGCTAAATGACACATTTAATTTCCCTTCTCAAGATTCTTTGGTTTTAAGACATTTCTTAAAGGGGATACGTCTAATGATTTTAAGTTTGCCTATCTGAGTAAGCGTGTTAGATACCATTTCTTTAAATTTACTTGATTAAGACCCCATGCACCTTCAAGGATCTACACAATCTGCATGAAATACATTCTCCAGTTACCCATCATTTCTCTGATCTCATTTTTGGTCATTTTTAAAGCTAGCACATTGCTTGCTCTACCTCTATCACTATTTTCCAAACTCAATCAGTACTTATCTGCTCATCACCTTTCTTTTACTGTTTCATCTTCCTGCTATGCTGTTCTCTCCAAAAATCTACACAGCTATTCCCTCCTTTCTTTGTTCTCTGAGAAAATGTAACCTATCATAGAGGCCTCTGATTACCTCCATTCACCGTAAATCCCCCTTATATTCTATGCAGTTCTTGGCTCATACTTATCAAATGACAATGCACGATTCTTCATCGAAGCATCATGAGAGGGAGACCCCATTAGTCTCACAGCTGTATTCCCAGTAAGTAGAAATATTCTGGCACAAAAGTGGCTTCAGTAAATATTTGCAAAATGAATGAATAATGTCAGACTATACTAAATTTTTCCCATTATATTACTTAATTAAAATTGCATATCAATTAATTTTATAGATGAGGAAGTAGAAGTTGAAAAAGGTTAAAGTAATTTGTCAAAGTTTGAAATATTACTTGAACTCTGCTAATCTGCCAGAAGTAATCAGCCATGGTATTCAAAGACTGTCATTCCTGACATGTCATACTTTGTTAGCTTTAAAAAATGAGGAAGTGAGAGGAAGATCAAGGAGAAACATTGCAACAAAATATATAATTCAAGGATGACATTTCCAGGGTTCTCAGGGTGAAGTTAAGATGAAGAGTAGAGAATAGGGATTCTATACTGGAAAGTAATTAGAGAAGTAGTATCATAATCGTGGCAGACAAAGATGAAAAAAAAAAAAAAAAAAAGAAAGCATCCTTTGTATGAATGAGAATTTTTCCTACATATGAATACTGTCTTATGAACTTTTTTTCTTAGGTAAATTTCAGAAGAGGAATGACTGTTTTTGTTAAATATATTCTAAAAGGTAGTTCTACTTTGCTTTGGTGTTTGAATTTACTAGTTAAAATAAACACTAACTTATAATATATGTATGTTGATTAATGTTTCTTGTTTTCTGAAGAGATAGTATTCCCATAGCTTTTCTCTTTTTATCCAGATCAACTACACTCAAGTCTAGTAATTATTTAACACCATGGTAACTTATGAGGGTGATGAGAAGAATCACTAGATATCTGGCTTTCTTCTTGAATTAGAATATTCCTTTTATCCAATTCCACCTGTAGAGAAAAATTAGGTGTTATGAAAAGAGTGATAGCCACTGAGTAATAAGTTAGATTTGTCACATTCTTCTACATTAAAGCTGGTGAATTTACTTAAATTATCAAGCTTACAAGGAGAATAAAATATATTGCCTTGATATCCTCAGAGCTTTGTAATAAATGAGTTAATGAATGTAAACATAAGTTGAAATGAAAAGCCTATTCAGTTACAAGGAATTTACATTCAATAGAGAACAATTTTCCTTTACTCTGATTGGATGCTTTAAATTCTGGATTTCCCTATTATTGTTATTTATTTATTTTTAATTATTTTTTCTACAGCTTTTGTCTTCCAGGTTAAAATGAAATCCATATGTTGTGCAGCATAGATCTCATCTGGCCTTTCTCAGAATATTAAATTGTTTATCTTCCACATTTCAGGTCACATAAACTAAATCCTCATGTGGAAATGTCAAGGGATTAAGAGAAAAAAAGAATTTTAAAAGAAGGCTACATAAGTGTCATATTTTTGAGTTTCAAGGAATTGTCATAGGTAAACATAGTTATTCTTTTATCATACTAGTCTAATAAGAGAGATTTCTGTATAATAGGACAAAAATACCTACATGTGGAACTTGGGGATTTTCATAAATTGAGATTACAGTTTGTTATAAAGCTTTAGTTGAGGATTATGGATAATTGATAGAGAATCACTTTTTGAGCTTTGATTTTTGCAATACAAAGAAAATCCTGAAGTTTATTATCCCCAGTGCTGTTAGGCTTAATGAAAAAATGGAATCAAGACTAGAAACAAGTAACAGACTGACAGTGACCAGAGGGGAGGGGAGAGGGGAAGAAGGGGGAAAGAAGGGGATGGGATTAGTCAAGGAAGTAGAATATATGACTCATGGACATAGACAGTGAGGTGGGGATTGTCTGTGGGAGAGGGAACAGGGTGGGTGTGTCAGGGGGATAGCATGGGGGAAAAATGGAAAATTTAATGCAACAACAATAAATTAATATAAAAGACTATATCTACCAATTATGCACATATTTAGATAAGTATTCCCTTCTATTTTATATATCCCAATATCAAAAATGAATCAACTAAAAGTATTTTAGCACTTTAGTAGTATTAAAAGTACTACTTATAATTTAGCACTTCCAATGCTATCCAAAATTCTATAGTCTATATCTTGATTCGATTATTCAAGAATATACATTTATACTCTAAAGTTGAAGGCATATTGAGTGACTTGAAATAAGGGATATATAATATCACCATGCTATAATTTCTCTCTAAAATCATAATAGACTTTCTATATAATTTCTAATGTGGAATTAGAAATTAGTACTGCTTATTATTAACTAGCAGTTATTCAACTGCTCTAAAGCCTACATTGTAAGGGCAAATGGGCAAATGAATTAGTACCACACAGAAGTTGAAACACAAAAACATATTTGAGGGATGTAAACAGTTTTATTTAAAAAAACAACAAAATCTTGTAATTTAAGACCTAAAATGTGTGCACTGTATGTTTGTAATAAATAAATTAAAATTATTTTTTTTGCTGAAGGAAAGCAAAAGGGCATATAAAAACCCCTTCCAAAGAAAATGGGATGGACTATATAATTGAGAAAATAAGGTAGAAAAAAATGATAATGTAAGGAAGCAGGGCAAAAAAAGGCCATCACATGGGATGAAAGGAAGAACATTTGAATCATTTTATAAAGATGTTTTCGTTTAAAAGAGGGTGATGTCTGATATTCTAAAGATTTCACATATTTGACAAGGTTAATTCGGCATTTCGGTAAATATCATAAACATGTAATCAGAATATAACTGTGCTCCATGCCCTTAGTCATCCCACTCATTGATTTCACTTGATTAAGCTAATTTGAACAGGAAAGGGACATTTTTCAATTCAAACTTTGATAAGAAATCAAAAGGAGGCCGAGATCAGTCTTACATTATTCAATGTGAAATTCATGAACTTGGCGTAATAATAAACCAGGTATCCTATAGAAGCTATTTTAGTAAACAGGATCTACTTTCTGGGTGGTGACTCACCATCACTAAATAATAGGCTCCAAGCTAGGAACATGGGACATTTCACAAGGTTTAGCATGTGATTTGTTAATGCTTTGTAAATGTTTGGCAGATCTTGTGAAGCATTTTAAAGTGATAAAGAGCAAAGGGCACCATAGTAAGAACCTAAATAGATTTGGAGCAGGATAAGTGTGACCAAGTGCAAATGACATGCTGAAAGTGGGAAGATTATAAGCACCAGGAAGAAGGCATGGATGAAGGGCATCTAAGTGCTTGGGGTACTGAGCTGTCTTTGGTTTGTCCTCACTCAAATTGCCCTCACACCTGTCCTTAGATCTGTGCTCCATTTTGCTTCTACCTTTCATATCTTGGTAAAAGATTCTTTTATTTTCCAAGAGCGATTCCTAGAATATGTCTACTTCATCTTTGTCATTCTAGCATTTTATTGGGCTTAAGCCATTTTCTTATCATCCAAAATCATTTCCCTCAGCCTCAGCCTGTCCAAGTTTTTGTCAGTATGAAAAACTTCCAACAATCAAATTTGCCTCTTTCTAATTAGTGTTCCATTTGTCAACTTTCATTTACAGCCAAGATTTAAAAAAAAATACTTCTTTATTTCGTGTCTTCAAATTTTATCTCCCCATTCTCTATTTAAAAGCTTTAACATTTAGCTTCTTTACCCACAACACCACTGAAAGTGCTGCAGCAAGCTACCGACCATAATTATGTTATGCTTTGTTAAAATGAAAACAGGCTGAATCCTTACTTTATTGACCTTTCTTCCAGCTTTTCCAGATAACAATTTCCGATAAGGAGCCTTTCCCTGTGTTCTCGTAACACAATAATTTTCAAGTTCTACATTTTCTGTTTTCTTTTCTTCAGAGATGGTCTTGGCCTTCTCTTTCTCTGAAAATTCTGCAAAGGTGCATGTTCCTGGGGTTATGTCCTTGAAAATCACCTCAGTTTCCACCTTTTCTTTGGGATTTTCATTAATTGCCATAGTTTCTTGTAAATGAAAGAAAATAAATTAGTAACTAAGGTTATTTTCATGCCTAGACTATGATTAGCTTGCACATTCTTGTGCCTGGCTTAATACAATTATGAGGTACTTTTCTATTTATGGTCATTTTATATATAAAATTCTCATCACTGATTCTTATATACAGAGAAGTACATTCATGTTTATTATCCTCACCTGAGGGCATGGCTACCAATTCTAGAGAGGGGGGAAGGGCAGGAGAGAAGGGAGAGAAACATTGATCGGTTGCCTCTTGCACATTCTTTCACCAGGGACCAAACCAGCAACCTAGGTATGTGGCCTGACAGGGAATTGAAGAGGTGATTCTTTATTAATTAATTTATTTTTAAGATTTTATTTTATTATTTTTAGAGAGAGGGGAAGGGAGAGAGGCAGAGAGGGAGCGAGACATCAATGTATGGTTGCCTTTCACCTGCCTCCAGCCACAGACCTGACTGGAGACCTGGCTTGTAACCTAGTTATTGTTGCCCTGGCTGGGAATTGAACCAGCAACCTTGGGGTTCGCAGGCTGGCACCTTATCCACTGTGCCACCAGCCAGGGCTCTAAAGTGGTGATTCTTTAAAATATTTTATTTATTTATTTTTAGAGAGAGGGGAAAGGAGGGAGGAAGGGAGGAAGAGAAGTATTAATACGCAAGAGATACACCAATTTGTTGCCTTGCCCCCTACCAGGGGCCTGACCAGAAACCCAGGCGTGTGTCTTGGCTGGAAACCCAACCAGCAATCTTCTGGTTCGCAGGCCAGCACTCAATCCACTGAGCCCTACCAGTCAGGGCCAACCTGTGGTTTTCCCATTTATGGGACAATTCTCCAACCAAGTGAGTCATACTAGCCAAGCCAGAGTCTGAGAGATACATTCTTAAAATAAGGGGTCCTTATTCAGTACAATGGAAGCTGGGTGGATTATACTGTCAAAGGTCAAAAAGGAAGAAATTCTCTTTTACTCTTCTAGGATTTATTTATTTATTTGCCTGTCTAAAAATTAAATTGACATGGGGCAGATTTACGGAAAAAAATAACTAAATTTAGTTAAGTACATTTGTTTGGAGTTTCCAAAAGTATATGGAGCCCAATTCAAGCAGTTAAGGCATATATATATGTCTTATATTATATATAATATTTATTATATATTTTTTTATGTATTTTTGTAGTTAGTTCTAATCAGAGATCTCTTTGCTCGATAAGCCCCTATCTAAATCCTTTCAGACTGTTTGGGGGAAACTCAAAGTTTCTTCTGAGTTTTTGGTTTCTTAAAAGTAAGGTAATACTCATGCCCAAGAGGCACATTTTGGGGTAGCAAACTTTGCTGTCCTACAGTAGTCAAGTCGCAATCCAAACGTGTAAATTTTTTTGTCTATTCACAGACCACGTAAAATACTGTATTTCGTTTTTATGTTGTTATTTTAAATAAAACCCCCTGCAATGAAGCCTAGGCATCACTGACCTCCTCTACAATTGTATCCCCACTACAATCCTGCTTGAGGATCAGAGAAAGAACTTGCTTTCTTTTTTCTAATAGCATGTTCTATAGAAGCAGTTGCAGGACTGATATAATGTTCAAAGCTACAGGAAATTGAAATTTATCAGCCTCTCAATTTACACTACACTGTGTAACAGGTTAGTTTTCTATCATCTTTAACACTGAATTAGAGTATGGTTTCACATACAGCTTTTTTATTGAAAAAAGAAACCCTCCATTTTTTTTCCCCTCCAGTCTAATATCTTTCTAGCTGGCTTAGTTCAAAGACATCAAATTGAAAAAAAAAAAAAAAAAAATGACGTGAGAGCTGAGCTGTTCTCACTAGAGAACTGCTTTCTTTTTGTGTTTCTAATCCAGAGAAAGAGCTGAACTTCTGAAATTAAGTTCATTTCAGCTTTTGATAACAGTATTTTCTTTTCTAATTTGTTTGACATCCCCAAATAAATGCTGAGAAAATGGACTTTCTAAGGGTAATCCAAAGTATCTAGTGAACCTTAGGGAGTTTAAAGCAAGAGAATGGCAGATTTTGGTTTGTTTGTTTTGATTTATCAAAGAGATTTGACCTGGCATAAGAAATGATTGCATTTTTAAACTCTTTTGAAATTATCCAGGTCCAGAATATTAGAATGATCTTTTAATCATTTGGTCTAGAGGTTCCATTGACTTGAATGGATATTACTTTTCATTCCCTACCAAAAAGGCAATGAGAGTTTAGTTTCATTAACTCTTTTTGAATGATTAAGATTGCATAACCTAAGTCATTGGGAAGAATACAATCTAAATGTTAAATTACAAAATTCAAAAGCCTGCAAATTTATTTTTAGAAGAACCAACACTGAAAAATCTTACACTGCTTTCATGGTCAATTTTATCAGCCTAGTGCGCAGAAAAAAAAAAAAAAAAAAGGTGAATCTCAGGGTTACAGCTTTTCTGCTTATATGTGTGTTGACAGATTGTGTTTACCGAAGTCTAGAGGTTCCAGAGAGGTGGCACTGCCATCATCACTGGCTCAGCCATGGTTGTCATCTGCACTACAGTGGTTTTAACAAAAATGCAAATTGACCTTAAGCAACCCTTGAAAGCGGTGAGCTGAGGTATGGCAAGTGTACAGTACTAGGTCTCAACCCCACACCTGTCAAGCAGGTAGGAATTGTTGCTCAGTGAAATTGTTAACAATATATTATTTTATCCATTAACTAAGTGGGAAGAGTTTATATACTGAATGCATTTACTGTTTAGAATGCTTTACCTACAAAGTAATTGCAATTCTAAACAAGGAAACAGAACCATTTTTTTTTTTTTTTTCTTTTTGGTATGTGAAGCTAAAGTAATGTGATTTCTCAGAGCATAACTCTTAACTTGAAAATCAGTATTAGTACAAAGTTACTCTTCATTTTAAAATACTTGCTTCAGCAAACTGTATTTCTAGTTTATCTGAGAGGACTGTACATTTTGCTGAGCTAACATGGATAACAAAGAAAATCGTTGCTGCTCAAATATATTGTCAGTGTTTCCATGGAGACCAGAGAAATCCTTACCCTTGAGTTCAAACAATTTGAGAAAGGCTAAATACCATACCACATATAAGGAGAAGAGTGAATGGGGAGAAAGTGAATAAGTTATGGAAACACAGTTTTAAATATGCCATGTTTAATATGCATAAATTGAATTCTTTATTCACCTCAAATTCTAACAAATAAGTTATAGTGTATGATATAGTAAATACCCTGACGCTCATTTCAAGACTGATTCTCCCTTAACTGCATGACATAAAACAGTTCTTAATTCCTTTCAAGAAACTTGAAAAAAGGGATAATCATTCAGAGTAGAGATGAGAAACTGAAGTGTCCAAGATCTAAATTCAGCAGGTATTTCAAATTGTCTTGCCTAGATTTTTTGCCCTCAGGATGGCACCTCTTCAACCTGCTAAAAGTGTGTATTTCCTTAGCTTCAGTCATTGATAATCTGCATTTCTTTGTGTTAGAACCTAGTTCTACTTTTATAGTGTGGAGTGTATCAATGTATTGGTATTCTCCACTTTTCCTCTTATAGGGTTGGTGAGAATTTATATAAAAAGAAACTTGAAAAAACATTATTTCAAAAATGAATACCTGAACATTCTATGAGGAATGTTCATGAACAAACTATTATTGTTTGGAAAAATTCTGTCATCTATATTTTGAGTAGAAAATGAAGACCAAGCATATGGGTATCTGAAGGGATGGAGAGAGAGAGAGAGAGAGAGAGAGAGAGAGAGAGAGAGAGAGAGAGAAGGAGGAGGAGAAGGAGGAGGAACAGGAGGAACAGGAGGAAGAAGAAGAGGAGGAGGAGGAAGAAGAAGAAAAAGGAGGAGGAGGAGGGGGAGGAAGGTGATGGAGAAGAAGAAGGAGAAGAAGAGAAGAAGGGGGAGGAGAGGAAGGGGAAGAAGGAAGGGGGAGGGGAGGGGAGGAAGAGGAGAGGAGAATGAGAAGAGATTTGATTTTTCTTTTGAAATATTGAAAGAAGCCAGGCATTGTGTTGGGTATTGGAGACCCAGTCATTTTAGGGAGAGTTGTCTAGGAGTTTACTAGTCAATTAGTTAAGGATTTAAGGGTACAATATTAAGTGCTATATTTGAAATGTAGTGCACGTGTGTACTACTGGAAACATACAGAAGGGACATGTCTTAGAAAATATGATTTTAGCCTTGGCTGGTGGCTCAGTGGAAAGGTGATGGCCTGCGAACCCAAAGGTGGCTGGTTCAATTCCCAGTCAGGGCACATAACCAGGTTTCAAGCCAGGTCTCAGCCAGGCCCATGGCTGGAGGAAAGTGAAAGGTAACCATACATTGATGTCTCTCTCCCTCTTCGCCTCCCTCCCTTCCCATCTCTCTAAAAGTAATAAATAAAATCTTAAAAAGAAAAAAAAATAAAATGTGATTCTAGAATATTCCTTTTAACTAATAGATTTCTAGCTCTTTATAAAATAGGGAATGTACTAACTAGCTAAACCACCTCACAAGAATATTTTATGAATTAAATATAACTACAAAAGCACTAAACCACTAAGAAAACATTATACAGATATATATAATATTATAATATATATAACATTATAATGACAAAAAATACTTTGAGATATTGCAGGTTCAACTTCAGACCATTGAAATAAAGTGAATATCACAGTAAAGTGAGTTACATGAACTTTCTGTTTCCTGGTGTATATGACTTATGTTTATAATCATACTGTAGTCTAATAGAATTGCAACAGCATTGTATTAAAACAATGTACATACAGGAGACTGATGAACAAAAAAACCCCAAACAAACAAACAAGCAAAGAAGGGGAACAGTTTAGTCAAGGAACTAGTATAAATGACCTGTGGACATGGGCTTCATGAGGGGAATTGACTGTGGGAGAGGGGATGGGGAGAGTGGGGCAGGGGAGAACGGTTAGGGGAAAATGGGATAAAGGTAATACAACAACGATAAATTAATTTAAAAAATAATCTGCTGCTAAAAAGTGTTAACCATCACTTGAGACTTCAGTGAGTCATAATCTCTTTTGCCAGTGGAGGATCCCACCTCAACATTGACAGCTACTAACCGATGTGGGGGAAGCGTAGAGGTTGCTGGAGTTTTGGGTCTGGGTGTGACCGTTTCTTAAAAGGAGACAAGGAACTGCTGCCTGCACAGATTCTTCCTCTCACAAAGGGTCTCTGTGTGGTACTTGATGCTGTTTGATAACATTTTACCCACAGTAGAACTTCTTTCTAAATTGGAGTTGATTACCACATGCCCTGCTGCTCTATCAGTAAAGCTTGTATTAATTAGTATTCAAAATCCTTTGTTGTCATTTCAACAATCTTCACAGCAACTTTCCAGGACTGCTGGGTGTGGGGTTGTTACAGACTTTCCTTTCATAAAAAAATGCCATGCCTGTGAAGTACAACAAAGGGAAGCTGAGTAAAAACTTGGTTGCCTGTATCTAGATATTAATGAGCCTTACAGCAACAAGGTTAGAATTTTTAAAAACAGATAAATATGAATGTATCACAAAATATTAATGATATTATTTAAACAAATTCAAGATTTATTTAATAAAAAGCCCATTTTCCTTTAAATTTGTTAGTTAAGGGCTATTTGAGCCATTCGGAATTGCTATCCTGATTCATTTAAAATAGTTGAATATTAGCAATTTCTTAAGCTTCAATATAGTATGCACATTGGATATGCTAGTTTAACCTTTCTGAAATGGACTGTTACATTGCATTTAATCCATACCTATAAATTGCACAGCACTAATAACTCACACTGATTATAGAGTAGTTAATATGATTATTACAAAGTCTGGTTCAAAAATTTTCTTAATGCAAGTCGGCAAAAGCTTTTACACTCTTGAGCCTTTCTTGTCCTCTCCATTTAATTTGCAATTGGATGAACCAATTTCTTAAAAAGGCGTATTAAAGGATTTTAAATGAACATCCTGAAACAACTTGCTTGTTCTCTATTAGCATAAACCAGTTGCTTTTGGCACTCTTGCTGATTGCCAGAGGTGACTTCCTGCTTGCTGACTTGCTAGTCTCTGTATTCAGAGGCCTTGCTGGAGAGTTTTGTGCTCAGTTTCCAAATATTCAACAAAAATGCTAGAGAGGAAACACAACTTCCATGCCCAAGATGCTCTCTTCTATTAAAGTGGACTAATTTTTTTTTTTTCTCAGTCTATATAAAGTTTTGTCTTAATTGTCACCTTGATTTTCAGTAAGAAGTGTCTTAGTGTTTGTTATAGACTCAGTGTTTCTCTCCCCCAAATTCAGATTGTGAAGAACAAATCCCCAATGTGATGGTGTTTGGAAGCAGGGGTTGGGAATTGATTAAGTAAGGCGGTCAGAAAAATTATAGTGATGTGACTGGTAACAGGGCTCTCATGAAAGAGGGCCAGCCAAGAGCCATTTTCCCCTTTTGGCTGGAAGACAGCTGTGTACAAACCCACGAGGCAAGTCCTCCACACACCCCCAATCTCCTGGTGACTTGATCTAGGACTTCCCAGCCCCCAGAACCACAAAATATAAATTTATGTTATGCATAAGATGCAATGATTTTGTTATAATAGCCTGCATGGACTAACACAGTATACTTCATAGATGGATAAACATACTAGCTGTGCATAATAGTCTAGTATTCCTTGTTCCATTGTAAATTATAGCCATGAATATAGCTAGATGACATTTTCTAAGCTTTCTTGCATGTGTATGTAGAAGTATGACTGTTTTCTGAAATGAATTAAGAGTAGAGGTGATATGTGTCATAATTCTCAGAGAACAGATAAGCATTCACTCTGATCTCTTGTCCGTTCCCTCAGATCTGAGCATAGAAACTCCTAGACACCAGTTTTAAGGTGCAAATAAGGATAATACTGTGTGTGGGAGAGGGCTAAGTAATAGGATGGAAAGAATCTGGGTTCCTAGAACAAGATATGCACAATCTTAGAACTCCCACACTTGACAAATAATTTTATATTTTGTTTAAAAGCTGAAGCTGGGTGTGTTTTTTTTTTTGCTTTAACAAGGACTAATGTTACTCTTAAGTAATTTAGGGACTTGTAGCACAAATGGATTCCCTCCATTAGAACAACTATGTAATGTTCTGTAAGATAGCTTGGTTCTAGTTCCAATTCTGCAAGGACATGGAATATACAGTAGCATGAGGATCTGTTGATGTTAAAAATAAATTTAAATAAAGCAATAATCATAGAATTTTATTTTTATAAGTGATTATATAATATGTTGGTCCCATTTTACATTTTAAGGTTATGCAACCTCTTTTTCCAATATGTGTTATTTTGCATTTATTTTCGGCCACCATTAAATTATTCTTTAGTTTATTTATAAAATATATATTATTGTGCTACAAATAGAATAGTGATTATTAATAACATTAGATCATATTTTAGGACCTCTACAATATGGCAGAACTTTAGTACTTGTATTCATTCTAATGCAGTTACTTAGTAATTTTACATTATCATTTAAAAATAATATTGCATTTCTTTTTTTTTCCTTTTTTCATTGTTAAAATGAAACATTGCTGATCATAATGGATTGAATAGAAAATTTTCTTTCTTAACATAAAAAAGAATATAGTGTGATATTCCTGAAAACTTCTGAAATCTACTTTATATAGCAAAGTAATTTAGAAAGGCAATCCAAATATGTAACAGCTTTTTTATTAATTAGTACCTAAATCTTTCAGCTTCAACATTTTAATATGAATACCTGGAAATTAGAATCCAAGAAGTATAATCTTGAGTTATAAAAAATCTTTTAAAATGTAAAACTCTAATAATATTTCTTTTCAATATGGAAAATCCAAATCTATTGATTTCTAAGGATAACATTACATATTCATATTTGCAGTCAACTAAAGAGTACTGTAAATAATGTGCTTATATTAGATAAACCTGTGGTTTATCATATTAAACATTTTTGAGCTCATATCAGGATATTTATTTTAGCTACATTTTTTTTTTTGTTATGATCACATACTTCACTTTCAAATTCTATCATGAATCAGTAGCTCAGGATTACATATTATCTATCTAATGAGAATAAATAGGCATTTCTCAATAAGAGAATTAAAACAGGAATAAAACATGGCATTTTCTTGTAACATTTCTGGTAAAAAATAATGGTAGACTATTAATAACAAGCCTAGTCTGTTTTTATGGTAAAATAGCTAATTATTCTGACTTCCTTAAGTCTATGACCCTCAAATACTGTGCTTAACTCAATGAAATATAGTTATATCAAGCTTTACAGAAAGTTGAAATTTGAATACTTGGCTAGCATGTGTGTATTTAAAGAAAACATAATTGTACAGGAAATTGATCATTATTCAGAAGATTTCTGGAATTTGAGTTATATAATAAAGAAAACTAATAAAAAGTCAATAAATATGATAAAACTGAAATTTAGAAATGAATGGCTTATATCTTCCAAGTTCTGAACTTTGTTTACATTCATATACAAGTATTCCAATAGTTTTATATTAATTGCTTTCTGTTTTATTTCTGCTGATATTTTATTTTTTATTCTTTTTTAAAGATTTTATTTATTATTTCCAGAGAGAAGAGAAGGGAGAGAGGCAGAGAGGGAGAGAAACATCAATATATGGTTGCCTTTCGCCTGCCTCCAGCTATGGACCTGGCTGGAGACCTGGCTTGCAACCTGGTTGTGTGCTCTGGCTGGGAATCGAACCAGTGACCTCTGGGTTCGCAGGCTGACGCCTATTAAAAGTGTAATGTTTTACTTTTAGGTTTAAATGGGAAAGAATCAAGGTCACCAATAAAAATAGAATAGGCCAGAAAATAAATTATTTTATTAATATAAGCAAAATTAGGTGCAAGTTGGATTATGTTGTACTACAAAAGTACAGCAGATACTGATTAACAAACCAGAAACAAGGTGTTTATTAGGTGCCTGTGTGTGCCTGTACCAGACATGTTACCACACAATGGGTAGATGTTAAGTTGAGAGTTTTGTGTTTTTTTTTTTTTT
This sequence comes from Noctilio leporinus, assembly GCA_004026585.1. Lineage (NCBI taxonomy): Eukaryota > Metazoa > Chordata > Mammalia > Chiroptera > Noctilionidae > Noctilio > Noctilio leporinus. The sequence goes on along the minus strand of PVIW01000770.1, from coordinate 180,311 downwards.
TTCCAGATTTACCCAAGCAAGCCCAGATTGGATCTTTAAATTTTTGACTGCAATATTGAAAATTAATAGTAGTAGAACAGTTTTCCTGAAACATTTTGTTAAAAATCTGGTCTTAATCCCCTGATTCACTAGTGATTAGAACCATTAAAACTTGCCAAATAGTAGTTTTCTATGGAGGCTCTTGAATTTAAGTTGTGACAGAATCTGATACACTGACAATATTTAAGGCTGGAGTCAAGAATCTCATAAATTTTAAAAACATAGCTCCAAACCTGACCCTGTCCAATTACTTTCCTGCATTGGAAGTGATTGCAATTCTGGGTCATGTCTAGGCCACTCAGTGTAGGTAAGATTTAAAAGCCACTTTCTGTGAAAAAAAAAAGAGAGAGAGAGAAACCTTTTCTACCAAGATAAATAACGTGTGTGATCATTTCTTTACAATTGGTTTCCTGGCACTTTTTGATTGGTATTGAAATAGCAGTAATGGCATGTTCTGTGGTTTCTCCTATATCTTAGGCCAATAAATGGATGTGGATTCTATTATAGTTGGAAGTGGGACTATTTTAGAATGGATCTCTGATATTTATGGATAGATAGATATCAGTCATATGACAAACAGTCTCAGGTGTTGATATTTTTCAAGTTATTAAGGTTGTGATGTAACAAATAAGTTGAAAAGCCTGGATCATTAGTTTAAATCTTGGATAACAACGAAAATCATCAGCATGAAGAGCCATGCAAAATGAGAGTATAGGGTGGTAGGGATTTTTATTAGAACAACGAAAGTTTAACTGTACCAAGAATTTCTAAAAATCCTTTTAAGCCATGTTAGACCATCATGTATGACAACTGTCATGACAGTATTTGCTAAAGGATTTAGGATTCTCTTCTGAAATATCACCAAATATCATCATATAACTATGTTTCTAAAAAAAGCATTGTGTTGTTCCATAGTCACTATTCTTTGATAATTATCACACCAAATATGTAGTTTTTAGAAACAAAATTAAATCAATTGCTGTCATTGAAAGCTTTACTCACAAACCAAAACTTAATGTTTCTTTTTTCTACTTAAATTAAGATTGTACAATTATTGGAAGATGGCAAGTAGCACAAACCTTATGATTTATTGTTCTAACAAACATGTGATTTCTGCTCACATATATAGACATAATTCTTTCAGTATTAAAATGTAGAAAGATATACACAATCTAAGTATATTAGTGTATACCAGGTGAGGCCTTCTTGAGAACAGCTGAACTATGAAAAATCCATTCAAAATTCTATAAACTTTTTCATAGTTGAGAATGAATCACTCTCTACTTACTCAGAAAATCATGCTACTGCAGCCCAATATTATCTCATAGGTGACAAGGTTAGTGTATATGGAGATTTTGACAAAATAAAACTAGCAATAGTCATTTTTCACTATTAATATACCATAACTGTGAAATGGATTCTCAAATGTCCATCAGGGGTCTGCCTGGGTATCTTCTGGAAATGGCAGTTGAAAATTCATTCCAGATACCTACACTAGGGGAATCTTTCTTAAAGGAGAGACAATGTTCAATATTTCAGGTAATTTTTGTATGCAATCAAATGGATACATGTCAGTCTCCTCATAGCTTTAAAGAGAAAATGAGCAGGAATTATTGGCTCTGTGACAGATTCCATTAATTCCTTCAAAACTTCTAAGGTGTATGATTTTGTCATACAGATGAAAGCACATTCAAATGGGCATTCTAAACAAAAATCACATATTTGGATTTCTTCCATGATACACACTGCCTCTAGAATTCCTGAGGATATTGTTTTTTTTTTTTTTTTTTTAATTTTATTGTTGTTGTATTACATCCATCCCCTATTTGCTTCCCTCTGAGGATATTGTTTTTAGGATCAGGTAAGGAGTTGTGAAGACCTTAGAAAAAATAGCTAAGGGATATTGTGAAAATAACCATAACATATTATAGTTTTTATGTTAATTGAAAATTTTTATTTATTAATACATTTTATTTCATGAATAGAAAAGCATAAAGAATATATGAAACCTATAAGCAACCTATGGAGATCTTTATAAAACTAATTTACCACCCAATTATGATAGAGAATATTAGCAAAGGTATTTAATCTCCTATCTTTTCCACTGAAATTAAGCACTATCTTAGAGTTTGTATTTATCATTCCATGGCTTAGTTCGTGTATGTATGTGTATATACATATATGCCTGTCTATATTTTCTCTATCATCTTATAACTTATTCTTATATTGAGGGTACATATTAAATCCCATAAGTATGAACATAAACATCTATATAGATATCCATGTAAATAGCTGTCATTTATTGATTTTTATGTTGATGGATATTTTGATTATTTCAAGTTGCTATTATAAGCTACATGACTATTAATATCCTGGTATTTATATGATAATAGATATTCAGAAGAAATTATCTAATGTGTGTGTATATATATATATATATATATATATATATATATATGTAGAACTTATGGGTCATGAATTATTCATATATTTTTCTTTGCTAGTTAATGAAAATTTGCTTTCCCATGTACCTGTACCAATTTAAATTCTACTGATAATAAATTCCTATTCCCTTCTCCCCTACCTGTAATTCTTAGAATTCTTGGACTTTAAGAATTCTTTTTTGAATATGGATGGTGTGAAATGGTATCATAAAGATAACATTTTTATTTTCTACATTAAAATAAAAGAATGAGGTTTATTTTTATTGGTTAGTCATTGATTTTCATTGATGTTTTTACTCTTCTAGGAAAAATTTATTCAAGGCTTGCAGGATTTTAATTTTATTTATTAATTTTGAATAAAGATTTTATTATTTCCAGAGAGAGGGGAAGGAAGAGAGGCAGAGAGGGAGAGAAACATCAATGTATGGTTGCCTTTCACCTGCCTCCTGCTATGGACCTGCCTAGAGACCTGGCTTGCAACCTGGTTATGTGCCCTGCCTGGGGAATTGAATCAGCAACCTTTGGGTTCGCAGGCTGGTGCCTTAGCCACTGTGTTAGCAGCCAGGGGAAGGCTTGCAGGATTTTTAAATTCAGTTGTTGTTCTCTTTGATTTGTAAGAGTTCATAATATTATTTAAATGTCGTTATTTATTTAAATAGGCTGCAAATAGCATCCCAGTTTGTAGTTTATCTTTTTATACTCTTTTACTAACAATAATTCTCAATTTAAGGTAATCAAATTTATCACACTCTTTATGGTGACCTCTTTTGCTACATCTTTAACCAAACATTTCATAGACTGAGATCATGAAGATGTTCATCCATATGGTTTCAGAAATATTTTAAAGTTTATCTTTCACATTTAATTTTCTGAATGATTTGAAGTTGATATTTGAGATTGGTGCGATTTAATTATTTGATCTCATTTTAACCCGAGCAGTAAACAATTGTTCCAATATCATTTTTATTTTCCAATGTTTTACAATTTCAGATGTGTCATATAGAATGTGTCTATATTTGCACATGATTTTTATCAGTTCCACTGACTGATTTGTCTATCCTTGTTTGGACAGTACACACTATAATTAATATAGCTGTAAAAAAGCATAAATATTCTGACATCTGTCTACCCTTTTGTTAGTCCAGAATGTATTTTGTATTTTTAGTCATCTGCTCTGCCTATAGATTATAGAAAATTACCTAATTCTTTTGCTTTTGATTTTTATGCTTTTCATTTATATATATAAATCAACTTGTGTTAATTTGATACTGTGTTGTTAGTGAAGTTTCTAGTTAGTGGCATGCATGTCTCTTCATTTAGGTTTTCTTTAATATTTTACAATTATCTAGAAGAAACTCTTGGCACATATTATTGTTATATTTTTTCCTGATTAATTTATTACTGCAAGTTACATAGTTTATTTTTAAAATATGCACAAAACCTCTGAGAATAATAAATGTATTTTCATAGTCTTTTTGTATTTTTGGCTAATACCCCAAATATAATGATGAATAAAAATTTAATAGTGGCCAGACTTCTCTTGTTTGAATTTATAAGAGAATGAATTCTTATAATATTTCTCCATAAATAATTATGTAAGTTTTTAGTATCTAATCTACATCTTTTACACTATGTCTAACATGCCTTCTTTTTGAAATCAAGAATGTTTATTGACTTTTATCAAATATGCTTTCTGTTTCAATAAAAATTGTATAATAAAAAACTCTAAGCATTAAATGTGGTTTAATTAATATATTGCTATCTGATATATCACCAAAGATATATTTCTGAGGTAATCAAAATTGATCATGGCTTTGCTTATTTATTTAGTATTCAATCATGAATGGTTTAAGTATAATGTGGTTATCAATCTATATCTTATCCTTAGAAAACATAAGCTTTTATCATCTACCTCCCAACTAGTGCTACTTTTTCATTAGATTTGTCTGTCTTTTTAGGTTTAAACCTTGCACTTTAGAAATGATTTTTATTATTTTATCTATGCAACTTTGGTTTAGATTTCACTGCATATTTGCCTTATTTTTATTCGGCTCACATTCCTTCTTTTTGTAAACCTTGCAATGTTATTCCCTGGTCATTTTATTTTCTCTAGAGCTACATTCTTTAGAAATTCCTTTATCAAGGTATTTGGTTGTATATTCTGTTCATTTTGCTATACTCGAAATGCACTTCTTTCACTCATTTCTGAAAAGTATTTATTCCTATTTCAAATATCCCATTGTGGTACTATGTTCCCTCTATTCTGTAAAAACCCCACTTCTTTTTCTCAGTGCCCTCTGTGACATTTGCTCCAGCAGCACTAGCCACGTACCTGCTGCAGGTGTCCATCGAGCATCTCTGTGTGCTAGCCCCGCAGCGCCACTCACTGTCCATCCTGAACCAATGTCCAGGGCACATTTGGTTGCCTAAATCCAAGATAGTTCTCTAATGTTCCCATGAGTTTGGCAATACCGTGAAAGGTATGGATAAGTTATCTCATAGGTATCCTAGTAAAAGGGCTCTATGAGTGTCTTTCTTCCGTAGTGGTAAATGCAGAAATTCTATTGATTTAAATATGATAATATTACAAGTATAATACTGAAACTTATAAATAAACCCGTTTAAGCCCAAATAAAAGTAACAACTGTCAAAAGTACTTGACCCATATTTAAAGTAATTAGAGACTAGTGATTCTGTGGGAAACTATTTCTATACTAAGGATGTAATCTATTGAAAATTCCTAGAATTATCCATTCCTGTCCATAATTTTAAAATATGATTTAATTTCCATATATATATATATATATATATATATATATATATATATACACAGAAACTTCCATGGCATCTTTCTCCCACAAGCTCTTCCAAATATCAAACATGTCTAAGTAACATAGCCTGTATGATACTCCAAACTTTTACGTTTAAAGTCAGATACATTGAGTTATAATTCATGCATATATTCATCCTTAGTTCTGAGTTTTGAAACATTCATATAAATCAAGTATTATTATATATATAATGTCAATCAAAGTAAAATATATGATCAGTAATTGGAAACATCTACAAAGAAATTGCTTTCTTTTGTCTGAGAAAGAATTTTTCTCTATTCAAATCAATCTCAGAACTCAGAATCAGGTGTGGAATTGAAGAGGGAATGATGAAGGTGACAGTATAATAAACCTTCAATTCAGTCACCTTTTTCCTACTTAATGCAAGATTATTTAATACATATTATTAAAGAAATAAACACATTATGTTCAAAGGTATTGAGATTGGCATTGTGTATCTTTGGGGAAGAGTAAGTAATACAGGTGGTTTGGGGAAGAAATTTCTGTACTTGGGGAGAAATACAATCCATCAAAACAATAGCCAGGCAGTGGGCATGGGTGAGGCAGGTAAGGATGGCCTTGTCCATGGGAACCAATTTTGGATACCAGGAGCTCCAGCATTGTGATAAGACACTGGACAGGTCAGCAGTGGGACTTCCACATTTTTCCTCAGATCTTTAGTACATATCAAAGTCATTCTGAGTGTGAACATAGATAGGATCAAATACAGGAAAATTCTGGTAAGAAAAACCTTTATTACCAGACACTTTTATGCGGGTGGCATTATACAATAGCTCAAGCCTTATATTTTATTTATTATACCCCTGAAGCTGTCCATTAGGATGTTTTAGCCTGAGTTGGCCTGAAGTGTTGTCTTGGTTGTTGTTCTAATAAAGGACTTTTGGAGTCCCACTTCCTTTCTGTCTGCTGTTCTTCCAATCCAACATAATCATAGGCACAAGAAAAAGGATAGTTCTGGTTGCCTCATGGATTTTTTGCAGTCAGTATGAGATAAAATATGAGTCGGTAGAGATTAGTAGGGTTTTTTTTTTGGTGCAAATGTGTATTTTAAGTATACCCATGGCATCTTTCTCCCACAAGCTCTTCAAAATATCAAACATGTTTAAATAACATGGCCTGTGTGATACTTAGAACTTTTATTTTTAAAGTCAAGTACATTGAATTATAACTCACATAGAGAAATATTCACCCTTGGTTCTGACTTTTGAAACCTTCATATAAATCAAATGTAATACAAATTATTCTATTATGTGACCACAACCATCAAGAACAGTCTCATCTTCACAAGAAATACTTTAAAGTTGTTTGTGTCAACTCACGACCTCAGCCATAGTCTGACACCCACCAATTCATTTTCTGTCCCTATAGTTTGACTTTGTGAGCATGGTTAGTACATTTATTTTGAGTATTATTTGTTTATTAGAATGTTCATTGAATACCTACCATATAAAAGTCATTACCCACAAAATTATGCCAAATCCTACCAATATTCAACAGTCATTTCTATTCATACTTGAATGTTGTTCAGAAAAAAATAAACATCAATTTGCAAACTAGCCACATGCAATATGCAAATTTCTTCCATAATCACTACACATTTTTTAGTTTTATAAGTCTAAAAATGGAGACAGTGATTGGTGGGGAGGTTAAGCAGAGCCTGGTCCACATTAAGATTTCTTAATCAGTGAGTGATGAAAATCAGTTTATGGAACTCACACTGACTTTCAAAACAATGCCTTCAGAGCTACTCCAGCCATGGCTTCCAACTGCAGCTTGCCTCCATACTAGAGAAACTGAAGATCCTAGTACTACAAACCCCTACCCGTTGTGCCACCATATAGATGATTGATTTAGATGAAGTTGGCTGGAACAGATTTGTACCATCCATAGAGGAAAAAAAACCCAAATTCTAAAATGTTGAGGCACATGATACAGCTCAAACATTATGCTTTTTAAAAATCCTAAGTGAAAAATCAACCAAAATATTGTGTTTCTTTTGAGTTTTCCTTTAGAAAGATTCCACCTTTGCAAATGGTAGTTTATTTTTTGGCATAGAATCTCTCATCCAGACTTGATGAGTTTTTATTTTGTTGGTAAATTGTTAACAAAGAGTTGGTGTTCGTTTTTCTCTTGAACTTGGAAAGTGTGAATCTAGGCAATTATTTTCAGTTATCTCCTTGAATAACTGTTCTCTTTAAAAAATTTAAACTATTATTCAGTATAAATTATGTCAGAAGAATAGAAATATGAAATTGCTTATTATATTAATTAAATAATTATTATATTAATTAAATTATATTTTGAGTCATGGAAGTATTCAATATGATTATTCAAATTCCCATTTTATCTTTTTCTTACTAAATATATTTTCTTGTTCATGTGAATTAATATTCAAGTCACTTCTGAGTTGAACTACTTCAATCAAAAACAAATAAAACTTTTAAAGCTCTTTTATCAAGTATCTGCATTCCCTTGTCACCAAGTCAAACTGTTTATTGTAAAATAGCAACCAGTGAACCTAAGTAACTGTTAAACTTTTGAATCGCATGAATGCATAGCTTTCTCACCTTTCCACTTTCATAAAATCACATCTTTTAATGGTAAATATAGTATTCATTCTTATCTATTACTGTCTTCAAAGTTATCCTAAACATATTAGTACCTATTATTATAAAATTAGTATTTAAACATTTTTAATAAGTCAGTTACAGCTATCATTTAAAATTATATTAGTTTCAGCTGTACAGCACAGTGGTTATACTAAGTGAAATAAGGCAGACAGAGAAAGACAAGCATCACATGATTTCACTTATATGTTATCCAAAGAACAAAACAAATGAAAAAAACAAAGCAGAAGCAGACTCATGGATTCAGGGAACAAAGTGATGGCTGCCAGAAGGGAAGAGGGTTGGGAGACTATGTGAAAAAGGTAAAGGTATTACAAAGTACAGATTGATGGTTGCAGGGTAGTCATAGAGATGTGGAGAAAATTAAGTTATCAATTTTGCCAGGTGCAAGTTAAAAATCATAGTTTTTAGTTGTAAGCATTGGGGGAAACCTGCAATGAGCTATTGAACAAGCAACTCATTAAAAATTTTCTTTTCCATGTGAAAGCAGCATCTTTTCTAGGAAGCCTTGTCTCACTCCTAGTCTAGACTAGTTCCTTGTACACTTGTAGTGCAGTAATTATTCATTTGACTGCTTCTTTCACTAACCCCCAAATTTCTTTAGATTATGAATGTGTGTCTTAATTATTTTTGGAATTCTTCATGTAGAATGAATCTATTAAATGTCTGCTAAATAAGTAAATATATATATTGAAAATAATTCCTTTTTATACTATAGTTTGCTATGAAGAGAGGAGCTGTTTAAATATATAAGATAGTAAAAGATATGCAAGACATACAAATTAGAACACTAATTTACATTGGGTTCACATTGCTTCAGGAAATTATCAAAAATCTAAGATATCAAAATCAGGGTGTAGAGCAAAGGTGTTTGGTGTGTCTATGGAGAGCGCACACGTGTCATGGAACCAGAGTCGACTTTCCTAAATGTTTGCCTTAATGTTTCACTGACATGGTTTAGTACATTGTGGAGTTGGTGATAGCATGTAGGTTCTGTTTGCTGTCATATTTAAGAAAACATTGCCAAATCCAGTGTCATGAAGTCTTTATCCTATGTTTTATTCTAAAAGTTTCAGCTTTAGCTCCTGCACTTAAGCCTCATGGGGTTAAGTGCAGTCCTAGAACCTGTTGTCTGGAAAATCAGGAAAGCTGGTTATAGCAGTGTTAGGCTGAAGGCCTGAGTGCCAGGAACTCCAATGTCTGAAGCTTGGGAAAGGCAAATATCCAGTGCAAGAGGAGAGAGAAAAAATGTTCTCCTTATAAGCTTTGTGTTCTTTGGGCCCTCAATGGATTAATTGATAACAGCCCACATTAGTGAAGGCAGATCAATTTTCCAGTTTACAGAATCAAATACTAATCTCTTCCAGAAACACCTTCAAGGCACACTGAGAAATAATGTGGCCAGCTAAGTGAGTGTCTCTTAGTCCAGTCAAGTTGATGCATAAAATTAACCATCATATGTAGGTTATAAAAATTCACTTTTGACTTAGTATATTTCTAGTCTGTCAGTGGAAACATTGGAATCAGTTGTGTTTTGTTGCCTAAGCACTCTTAGATCTCAAAAGTGTGATAAGGTTGTAAATAAACATTTACTTTTTTAATTATTATTTTTATTACAAAGTATTCTTCAGTATAAGAAAATGCAGTATTTCATTTGTGATATTTTATTTATTTAAAGATTTTATTTATTATTTTTAGAGAGAAGGAAAGGAAGAGAGGCAGACAGGGACAGAGACATCAATGTATGGTTGCCTTTCACCTGCCTCCAGCCACAGACCTGGCTGGAGAACTGGCTTGCAACCTGGTTATGTGCTCTGGCTGGGGACTTGAACCAGCGACCTTTGGGTTTGCAGGCTGGCGCCTCTTCCACTGTGCCACCAGCCAGGTCCTTACATTTACTTTTGGTTGAAAAAAAGGCACATATTTCTATATGACAAGACCACTGTATTATATCAAAAGGGCAGGGGAGAGCAATAGGGGAAAAATTGGATAAATGTAATACAACAGTAAATTAATTTAAAAAATAAATAATAAAGTGCAAATGCACATGCCTGTTTGGCCTCTTCTATAACATATTACAAAACGGTAACATTTTATTTTTGAAGACCTGGACGTAAAATGGATGATTTTCGTAACTTTGGGAGAGTATAAATAGTCTACTACTTCAATATTCTAGACTCCTTGGTGACAGAGAAAACAAGTTTTCTGATTCTCAGATGTGTCATTGCAATGCAATGTGAGTCGAAAATCTGCTTGCAGTCTGTGATACTCTCCTGCTGAATGAGCTGTCTGATTGTCTGCTTGAAGACATGTTATTGTTGATCACAGTTTAACTCAGTGTATTATTAATTGTGTTAATAACTTGATTTTGCTGTGTCTTTGTTCTCTTCTTTTAAAAATTCTTTGTAGCATTCACATGAAGGAAACTAAATTGGTGGTGACCAGTACATCTTGAGCATTAATTCCACAGATGGTCTTGTTGAATGACCTTTAATGTTCTCTGGGGAATTATGTCATTTGCAGTAATTGAAAGCTACTTTTTAAAATTAAGCTATTTCTATCAACTGTACTGTTATCTCTTACAAATACAGTCATATCTTTAAGTGAAGTTACTTACTATTCCAGTCAAACAATATTAAATAATGCAGTTGTTAATAGTTTGCTTAAACAACCAGATTTGGTAGACAGAAAAGTTTTTGGCATAAATAATAATAGTGATATCTAAGTGAGGGCTCAAAGTATGATTAAACCTTAGTCTGTCACATGGGTAAATAGGTATGGGATATTGAAACAGCAAACTATATGATACAAGATTGGGATGTCAATAAAGCATGATAATCAAGATATGAGCTCAAGATAACTAGAACCAATGTGGCAAATGGGGTGTCAATATAAGAGCTCAGGTTAAGAAATACTTATTATTGTGACTTTATATCTTTTATATCACTAGTATTAATTCTTTTAAGATTGTTACTTCTGTATAAAGTAAATATGAAGTGAAATGGAATAGGAATATCAGTAAAAGATCATGAAGTTACCTAGGAATTTTTTGTCCCTCTAAGCAATTTACTTTAACTCTTACTATCTGTATTTCCAAAAAGTATGCACTAGAGTCCTGTGACATTTTGTCTATTTTAAGAAACTGGTGTCACCAAGCTCATTTTTCATAAACTAAATCAAAGAACCTAATTATAGTTTCAGAGATTTCCATCACATTAGCTGTTCTGAACACTGACACTATCATTCTGAAAACACTAGATGCATCAGAAAAATTGTAACCCATTAAATTTGTAAGTCCTAAAATACCTGAAGCATCTGACTTGTAAAATAAACTTTGTAGAGAGAAATTACACAGAAGATAGACTTGACTGACAATCCATCATCAGTAGTAACCCAAACATATTAAATGTTTTAACATGCTTTTTAAGTGTCAGTAAAGATGACACATGCTCAGCATAGTATAGAATCTGCCAACAATGGACAGTGCCTGGCATATCTTTTTCTCTTTCATGGTTCATATTTTCTGACAAGTGTTTGCAGGAGTAGATAGAAGAAACCAATTTGAGAATGTTCTTGAATCCTTTATAAATATTGATTTCATGAAGAATGCTTTTCAATCTTGTGAATTCCTTGGTATTTTTAAACTTGAGATAATCCCATACATATGTCCATCTATAATAGCCACTTGATAGCTAAAATTTATTAGTTAAATTCAAAAGTGATATTACAAAAGAAAGCTGAAAGAAAGAACAATATAAAGTTTGCTTTTAAAATCACGGATCTTATGTTTCAGAAAAATGGAAGTTTGGGATAAACATAACACTATCAGTTTGATAGGGCAAAAGTTGGACAATCTGACACCAGCATATGGACTTTTCTTTAACAACTTCTTATCTAGCTCTAACAATTTCTTCCTCTTTCATATTTACAAGACAAGGCCAGTGAAATGGAAAAGTGTGATGAAGTTTGATTTTCAGGGTAGCTGGTGCTTTCCTTTTCTTTTCCAAAACTCCTTTCTTTCTGGCCCTCACTTCTAGAAAGTAGGAGTTGTATATTTTTGTTTTTATTTTAGAAAAATGCAAAAATTAAATGTTTTATTCTTACATTACTTCTTCTATTTTAGTGCTTTTGTTTAGCAAATTCTAAATGTCAGTTTAGCTGCTAACCAAATTCATTCTGGTAAACAGCTATGCCAACTATGGAATTCTGATCAAATCATCTGATTTACAGTGGCTTAAGTTATGAAAATTTTGACTTTTTATACAAGCCAAGGTTGGTGTATTAACTCAACAAAAAATAAACAATTAAATAGAAAATAAGGGAAGAGAGAATAGGGCACCTATTTTTCAGAAAGGTTGGTTTTTGTTTCTTTGAAAACTTCACTTCTTGCTTTCTGATTTCTGAAGAATAGTTCAAATTTGTTTATACCCTTGTTTCTAAGTAGGAAAGATTTATTTTTCCCCAAATTTCTACAAAAGTTTTTTTTGCTTTGATTTTCTCTACTTTGAATATGATATGCTTAGGTATATAATTTTAAGTGTTTATTTCCATTGGTATTCTTAAGGCTTCCTGAATTTTTGGCTTGGTGCTTTTAATTGATATTGAAAATTTCTCAGTCATTATTACTTAAATATTTCTTCTTATGTTATTCCAATTTTATATAGATATATATGTGTATATATATGTATGTATATGTATATATCTTATACTTTTTGTAATTGTGCCATAGTTTTTGGATATTCTGTTTTATATTTTCACTTTCTCCTCCTTTGAATTTCAATCTCAGAACTTTATATTGACATATGTTAAATTTCACCCATTCTTTCCTCTTCTAAAACATTCTTCATTTCTGTTATGCATTTTTAATTTTTAGCATATTATTTAGCTTCTATTTTATATTTTTATTTCTCTGTTATATTACCAGTTTATCAGATTAGAACCTTTAATGTTTTGATCACCGTTATTTTAAAGTCTCAGTCGAATAATTCTAAAATGTCTGAGTTTGGCACTAATACTTGCTTTGGGTATTTATACTTGTTTGGGTATTTATACTTTTTGTCTTTTAATATGCTTGGTGATTTTTGTGGTTCTTGAAAAATGAACATAGTATATTAAGTAAATGAAATGTGGAAGATAGAACCTCATCTTTGTGTGTGAGGTTTTATGTTTTTCTACCTATGAGCTAGGCTGTATTTACTGTAGCTCTGGTGTCAGAGAATAAAACTTCCTTCATTGTCCTTCTTTTATTTTGTATTTTTAAAATTTTTAAAGATTTTATTTATTATTTTTAGAGAGAGGGGAAGGGAGAGAGGCAGAGAGGGAGAGAAACATCAGCCACGGACCTGGCTGGAGACCCAGCTTGCAACCTGGTTATGTGCCCTGGCTGGGGAATCAAACCAGCAACCTTTGGGTTTGCAGGCTGGTGTCTTATCCACTGTGCTACCAGCCAGGGTTGTCGTCCTTCTTTTAATCTCCCCATTTTTGAGATTTACTTGGGACTTCTTTAAAATATGTATAAACCTGAATTCCTTTATTTGCAATTCTGTGTTATTATAGGGGATCTGGTAGTACAGCTTGGCATCAGGGTGGGCAGGAAGAGGATATTGTCTTAGAATTTGGTCTCATTCATTGAGCCTGAATTAGGTCTTTGTTGTTCCAAGTTAAAGGCTAGAGAAGGTTGGAAATTAATATTTCCATTCTTCCAGATTAGTTAGGCTTTGGTAAAACCCTAGTTTTTTAGGCTCTGATAAAAGAGTTCTTTTGAGAAAAGGTCATATGAAAGAAAACAGAGGGCATTGGGTATATTTCAAAATGGTACTTTCAGTCTGTCTCTATAGTTTTCAGGGCAGCAGTTTGCCTTGTGAAAACAATTCTCTGATAGATCTAAGAAGAGTTATTGAATTTGAATTTGTTTAGCATTTTTCTTTTTTTGAAGAGTGAAATACTAACTTTTAAGCTCTTTATATATCAGTAAACCAGAAGTCTCTGATGTTTTTTTAATGTTCAAAATTACTGTGGGTCCTGCTTCATAATAATTTGTGCATTTAATTCGATTGCTAAGATGTAAGAACAAGGTACTATGTGTTAAAATATACTATATAATAAATCATATATGCCATTTTCACAAAGGTCTCTTCCAGTTTTGAAGAAGAGTATGTCTTGTGAAAGAACATGTCATGTGAGACATGTTTATTGAAAATGTACTCAATATATGGATTTGATTAACCCCTTGGTTCAATAGTCCCTTTTAATTCCTTGGTTCCATAATTCCCTTCTGAATGTTCCACTTTGTTAATAAACTGAGGTGTATATATGTATGTTGTCTTTTCTAGTTACCAAAAATTTAAGAGATTAAAAATAAAAAATTCTTATCTTTTTGTGTTTATAGAGGGAAGTTGTAAATATGGATTTATCTTGACTAATTGTACTAGCAGAACATGAGCAACAAATCATAGAATATAAACCAATGAGCATGAACATTTTTTAAAATATTTTATTTATTAATTTTAGAGAGAGGCAGAGAGGGAGAGAAACATTAATATATGGTTGTCTTTCACCTGCCTCCAGCTACAGATCTGGCTGGAGACCTGGTTTGCAATCTCATTATGTACATTACAGTTGTTGGTGTGGAAAATAATACAATAATTAATAAATAGTATAAGAATATACTCTGGGTTTTATATACAACTGTAAATCTACTTTGCCCCACCCTGTGATAGTAGCAGTAATAGCAATAACTCTAAAGAGACATAAGGAGTTTAATATGAAAGACTTTATATAAATAAATATTTTTCCTGAATACAGTACTCAAGTTTTATTCATTAAACTAAAAATCAAAATAACCATGGGGTAGACTGTACTTTCCCAAAATGACCACAGCAATATTTCAGTTTACAAATTTTCTTTTAGAACCTTGTAACATCTCATCAAGGGGCGTCTATTGCCTCTCTTCTGAATCTGGGTGGGGCAATGTGTTCCAATGAATAGAATGTGCTGGAAGGAATGATGCTGAGTAATTTTCAAGGTTAGGTTAAAAACAGGCCATACAATATCACAAATCAACCTATCTCTTTCTCTGTTCTTCCATTCTCATCCCTTGAGGTTGAACCCATGCACCATGTTCTGAGAAAGCCCTGGCCATACTAACACACTACATGTAGTTCTTCCTGTCAGAGAAGCTTCAGTTGATGACCAGTCTCAGTATTAGAAACATAAATAAGTGAGCCATTAGATGACTTTTAAATGCTAATATGTGCACCATGTCATTCTTGAGCAAATGCCAGGTTAAGGTGCAACCTAAAGTTTGTTATTATTTTCAGGCACTTAGTTTTGAGGTAATTGTTCTTGTAGTTATACTAACTAGAACATAAAGCAACAAGCATTCCTATTGTTTTTCTGCTTTTCCAAGATGTAAATCAACTTCACAGTGGCAACAACATAATCTATTTTATTCACAGCTATTTCCCTAATGTCCTGGCCATAGTATGTGCTGAGTGAAAAGCAGGTGAATCAACAAGTAGATTTTTGACAGAACTGTTCTGACATTGAAATTTATAAAAGGTTGTAATACCACCAAATTCTTTCTTGCTTGGGGGTGCCTTGAATATTTATATTAGAAAGTTTCTGTTTACTGTTACATGTTAAATTTTTCTTTGAAGCAGTGGGAAACATTGATCAGTAATAGCCACAAAAGGCCCAAAATAAACCTTCCTTCACGTCTTCACCAGCCTTATAAGACATTGTTTATGCTTAGGAAGCAACCTTTCAGCCATTTTCCTTTTTAAAACCTTCCCAAAGCTTTCCCCACCATTTTTAGAAGCTGGTATCTCTTTAACTCTCTCACCCACAAACTTTTTTACACATGCACACATGTACTGCTTTTTAAGTTTATTTATCTTTTAATTGTCTTTTGCTTAGGATTAATTCATTTAAATGTTAGCCTGTGATTTTTCATTACTTTTCAAGTTCAGAACACATTATACAAAGGGCTCAAAATGGAGCTCTGTCTTCTGCTCTCTCAGTCATGTATCAGATTTGGCTGGCAATTAGGTAGATTGGGCAATATCAATTACTATCTCAAGAGTTTATGTAGTGTTCCAATATTTTCCCTCCATCCTGATGGTCACCTTCTTCTATTATGTATCAGGCAAGTGGGTTCTATCATATTCATTGCTGAGTCAGTTTATCTAGCTTCTTGCTTTTCTGCATTAACTTGTTCATATCAGGTTGTCTTTTGTTGGATTTCATCACTGTTCTTTCATTCCCCTAAATTTATCGTAACACCAGGTGGTTTTGTGTGGAAGACTGTTCTAAAGAGTAGGGAGTAACAGAATCCAATTACTACATAGGGCTGGAAATAACTGCACACGTAATCTCAGACATCACTCTTTTAGAAATGCATTATACATTTCCTAGTCAAGGTGATTTTTCATTACCTCTTTGTTCTCTTCCACTCCAGTCCTTTGTCATGCTGCTAGAGTCTCTCCTTTCCCTTTAGTTAACCTCCAGTCTGCACTCTACTTAATTTATTAAGCAGAACATTTCTATTTTCTTTCAGTACCCTCCGTCTGAATTACACAAATTATGATTACGATTCTCTGCTTACAAATAAGAGTGAGACTCATGTGTTGGGTGACTGGAAGTCTTACCAATACAAAATAAGCTTATAATGTCTTAAAAAGTAGCCCCATGCTTATAGAGATAGAAGGGAGATGGGATATTTTTCTTTCAGGTAAAAATAATGGCAATGATACAACAATGACAGACAGAAACATGCATTCTGCTTCTTTTGTTATTCTTCTCATGTGCTGCAAAGTACATTGAGTGCAGTGAATATTTTAAAAATTATGAATGGCTAACATAGAATGACAAGTCTAAAAAGCCCTAGAAATTTACTTTGTGATTCCATCCAGTTAAGGCTGGTATTGTAGAGTTTCACTCAGTAAAATTGCTGAATGTAGTTTCAATACTTAAGTATTGATTACAGTTAAAATTTTAGGAATTAAAATTGTTTTTCAGAAATTTTCTCAAAATACATATGATGAGTTAGAGGATAATGTAATTCTAAATTAAAAAAACAGTTTTTGCCCTGGCTGGTGGCACAGTGGATAAAGTGCCAGCCTGCGAACCCAAAGGTTGCTGGTTTGATTCCCAGCCAGGGCTCATAACCAGATTGCAAGCCACGTCTCCAGCCAGGTTCATAGCTGGAGGCAGGTGAAAGGCAACCATACATTGATGTTTCTCTTCCTCTCCTCCTCTCTCCCTTCCCCTCTCTCTGAAAAATAATGGGTAAATTAAAAAAATAAGAACAGTTTTTAATGCATTCATTTATATGAATATAAAGATCATTGCTTCTAAGAATTTGCTGAAGCTATGGAAATGGGCAAAACCATGGAGGAAGAGAGAGAGAGGGCAGCCATCAAGCAAGATTCTCATTAGAAGGTGAGTAAAGGGATCCCTATGCTAATGGGCCCACAGTGCCAAATCCCGCGGATCCAAATAGGATGGGGCCTGAGTCAGTGATGAGGCAATTTAGAGGACTCACATTCTTCAGGTGGAATGAGGAGACTTGGGAGAGAAGAAATTAAGTGTATTTTGAGTTGAACAATGGACATTAGTATAAAAAAAAGCAATTAATAAGGCCAACATACTCTCCAAAGGTTAGCTTTGTAAGAATGTGGAGCCAAATGGTGGTAAGGAAAAGATGTAAGTGAAAGAGATCATTTTATTTTGCTTGGCTTCAAAGAATGGGACTTGTGAATATGAGTACGAGGTCTGTCCCGAAAGTGCACACTGTTTCAATTACATTGGCATTGGCTTGATACTTTCTGGGCAGACCTCCTATGGTTCTTGATCAAGAGAGAACCAATATGGAGGGAGAGGTTAAAAATACATTAAAAACAGAAATGTTATTTGGGTTAGAAAAACAGCAGAACAGGATGAATTAGTAATAATTTGGAGTAAAAAAAATAAGGGTGGGCACAGATATAGGAAAATGAATAAGTATGGGTGGGAATAGGGAGTTGAAACCTCATTCCCAAAAGATTCCCTTTATCTAGAGAACTAAGACGTTTCTCAAGGTATTGATTCTCTTTATACTTAGACTAAGCATTTTAATGTTAATATATTAAGTTATAATTCAAGTTCAATAGCCGTGCTTTATTTCTTCCTCTTCTGCAGTATCTCCTGATACTGATAAATATATTTTAGTAGTATGTTCCATCTTATGAATATTAATAAGAAAGTCTCTAATATGGTATATGACATGTAACCTTCTAACAAGTGAAAGGAAGTTAGTCTCCAAAAAGTTATAGATCATTAATATGTTATTTTATAAGTAACAATGTCCTATTCAAGTATATTATTATAATAAAACCACTTATAAAGAACCTTTTAATTCTTGTTCATCTATATTCATCTATATGTGAATGTAATTCATCTATATGTGATGTAAATGGTGTGATTGGACTTGTACAATGTATCATTCTTTCTATGACCTGGAGGTCACAAGGCCTTTCTATCATATTACAAATGCATAGCACCACATCATAGAAAAACTTCACTAAGAAGCTTCTTAGTGAAGCAGAATGGATCAAACACCATGAAAAAGTAATTGGCTGCTCACTAATGCAATTCTTTACTGCTTAAAATTTGCCTTTTGATACACAGCCTAATTTTGATGAATATGTAAGCAAGTGCATATGTGGAGCAGAATCCAAAGAATTAGTAGTTAGTAAAGAAAAAAGATGGCCCTAGACATTTAAGTATTTGTTTGAACAACCAATGTATGTTGCATATATGAAAAGCTATGAATTAAATTGGAAATACCGAACCAACTCCTTGTGGCAGAGAATTGTAGAACTTCAGAACTGGAATGAATCATTTTACAGAGAATGAAAGTTGGGAACACAACTTTGACAAGTTCATTTTCACACTGAAGAACATTGAAGTTGTTTATATAGGTCCTGTTTGATTCTTAAAATCTCATGGATTACTTGTTGAATGGTACTTAATTATCCTCCTTTTCCTTACCAACATACATATGATCTTATGAAAACCAAATTTCTAAAAATTACTATCAGCAAGTTTTTCTTATGTGAAGAGACTATATTGATCCAATTAAGATATTTTATAAATTTCTAGAGTTATCTAAACAAGAAAAAAGTTGTGAGAGTTGCCATGCTTTGTAGTTTTAGTTTGATGTAGCACCTTTTATTACACAAGGAAGAATAAAATTTAGCCCATTTAAGATTTTCTTCAAATTATGCACTGGTATAGTTAGATGTATTAATATAAAATATTATTGGTATTACCATAAAATAAAATGTATACTTTTCATAACTTGCTGTACACTGACAGATATATGCATATCTCACATATTTGTACTTGTAAGTTAACTGAATGAAAATATCTTTAGAATGTGAAAGGTATCTAATGTGAACCCTTTCTCTCTCCTTCTCTGTCTCTCTTATAAATGTCCCTCTTATCTTGGAGCTTTACCTTAGCAATTGGAACACAATTGAAGCTGATGACATAGCAGCAAATACTTCAGACACACCAAATATTATTTCAGGTTTGACTTTGCCACCTTGTGTGTCATATAATTGAACCTTGTTTATCAAAAATAATCTTACACATATACGTCATTGATCCATAGATACATCTAAATGGTCCTCTCAATTTTGATATTTTAGCATGTAGGCATGTTTGTAAAACTGCATAAAACAAGACACAGAATAGCCTATAATAATTGAAAATTCAAGCTCTGGCTGGTGGCAGAGTGAATAAGGCACTAGCCTGTGAACCCAAAGGTTGCTGGTTCAATTCCCAGCCAGGGCACATAACCAGGTTGCAAGCCAGATCTCCAGCCAGGTCCCCAGCTGGAGGCAGGTGAAAGACAACCATACATAGATGTTCTCTCTGCCTCTCTCCCTACCTCTCTCTCTAAAAAACTAATTAATAAAAAATTTTAAAAATTCAAAAAAGTAATAATTTTTTATAATGTGCATACCTATTTAGGGTTCATTTGATTCCTAGGAAGAAAGGGGAAAAATGGTTTCTACTCTGTAGGTAATAAAGCATTCTGGAAACAGTAAAATAAATCACCACAGGAAGATGAATTGTTGACTGAAAGGTGAGAGAACTTTCCCTTGTACAACAATCAGGAATCCACTGAACAAAACAAATTATCCCCTGTCAGCCATTTGAATAGTGGTCTCAGAGAAATAAAGTGTTTTAAATATAAAAGCCACCTTTAAATGTGTATAAGTAACTGCTTTACACATCAGGTGGTATGATAATAAATTTATTATTTAAGTTGACTCCAAATTACATCTTATTGCTTTACCAATTTTATTAAAATAAATAGATGCTAAAGCTTTGTTTTTATGAGGTCCTTTCCTTAAATTGAATTTATTCTTGAATAAATATATCAACATGGATTTGGAAAAAGGAACTCATTTTTTTGCAAAAGTAATGGCAAGATGAAATAAAACTAGGAGTTCCAGTTATCAAAAAGAAGTATAATTTTCAACCTATATGTTTTCACAGTTGAAATAAATTTGGTTCAGTCACCTAAAAATTACAGAAGGTGAATTTCTTAGATGTTCTAAAAATACACTGGCTTACTTCATTTTTTATACTATAGTTAAATTTGAATTACATAAAGGATAAAGCATAAGGTTTCAAAAACCTTCCCAATAACACATCAGGGTGTATTTCCATAAAATATCATGTCTATTTCCATATTTGAATAGTTATTGACAAATGCCTTCACTTGAATTCTGTCAATTAAAGCACTATTGGGATTATAAAAATTCTTTCGTACCTCATTAAAGGACAGATATATATTGTGCTTGATTCATAAACTAAAGTCATTGATTTTACAGATTGTCCCACATGGACTTGGATAAGTGTAGATTATGGCAAGCATTTAGTCACTGCCATGTAGATGTGGGTTTTCTGCTTCAGACTTAGACTGACCTTGAGTTTTGTAGGACTCCTGAAGTGACAAATCAATTACAGTGCTCCAAAATCACCTTGGCTCCTTTTCACATCATCCTTCTTTCCCTCTTTCTTATGTCCAAATATACACAGGCACACTAGACAGTATTCTTCGAGAAGCCAGACAGAATGTCAGCCAGCCATGACTCTTTTGAGCTAAGCATTCAAAATGTGAAAGAGAGAAGATATATCTCCGGAGTACTAAAGGTGTCCTGCCAGCATCCTCTTCTCACTTTCCTCCTTTCTGAAAATCCACAATGATGTTTCCCTGTTTAGACTACTTTTACAATTTGTTGCCAGGCCAATAAATCTCAGCATTTTAACATGAAATGCATACCATATATATGGTACAATAAGGTAAGTGGAGGTCCCCTGGTTTTCCTAAGGAAGAAAGACTAATATCTCACTCAGTTTGAACAACTCTGACTGTTCATATAACCATACAAAATGATTAAGTAGGGCCCTGGCTGGTGTGGTTCAGTGGGTTGGCGCCAGCCTGCGAATCCACGAGTTGCTGGTTCAGTTCCCAGTCAGAGCACATACCAGGTTGCAAGCCAGACCTCTATCCAGGTCCATAGCTGGAGGTAGGTGAAAGGCAACCATATATGGATGTTTCGCTCCCTTTTTTTTCCTCCCTCCCTCCCCTTCTCTCTGAAAAAAAAAAATGAATATAATCTTTAAAATTAAATAAAAAGATTAAATGATATCTTACATATTTTAATTATTTAATATATAGTAATGTTGCATTCCAAAAGGATAATTTTAAGAGCATACCTCATATTTTTGTCATTTTTCATATTAACTTATATACTACTTATATACTACTGGTTCAATGGGAGGGGGACAGAAAGTGAGAGAGAGAGACCAGATTTTTTAAATAACTTGTTCTGTTTGGTCATCAAATTATAGAAGTTAATTGTGACCCCTAGTCAGTAAATGTACTGAAACTTTAGGGGTCATATTTTTGTCTTTGTCTTATTATAACTGGAAAATACAACTTGAATGAACTTTATATTTTTGGCTTTAATATGTTTAAAATTATAGTTGCACTCATGAAAGAGGATTGAGTGCATAGCATATATTAAAATATCCTACAAGCCAATATTATAGCCGAGTGGAATGATTTTACCATAAATCATTACCTTTACCAGCTCTCCCTACTCCAGTAAAGCACCTGATAAATGCTTTCACTGAATGGTCATGAAACTTGCACCTTTGATCCTGCTATCAAAACTGATTATATAAGATGTAAAGTTCAGAACAATTTCCATCTAATTATTACAATGACATTTATCAGAATAATGTTTCTTGACACTTAGCACAAATTGTACTATTTAGATCCTTTACCTGGGATCTCTCTCTCTCTCTCTTTCTTTTTTTTTTTTAGTAACCCCAGAGTATCTGCTGTCATAGTAGATTGTGCAATTTGTACATATATTTTGATTAGTTTTGTAATATCTTTTTATGTTTGATAACTTTTTACAGGAATCTATGGTACAAGATTAGGTAGTTTTTATTAAAACTGGTATTTTTCAATAAGCATCTTAGAATGTGGTGAACATTTTCATATACATACATTAATTATAAAATGTCTATGAACAACTTTTAAGTGTAAAATACAGACAAGATGAAATGTTAGAATTTTCCCTCAAAAGCCGTCAAAGAGAAATAATGAGTAGCATTTCAATAGTCCATACACCTCACGGTGTGAGTTTAGAACTGGTTGTGCTTGGTTGCTTTGCTGATTGTTAAAATTGACCATAAAGTTCTACTTGGATTTTTTATTATAGCAGTATACAAACTATTATGGCATTTTGAAAACAGCATAAGCTTATTTTCTGACAACAACTGAGTTTCTCAGCATCTTTTTTAGACTCACACAGTGTTTCCTAGCTGATGATGAACTGCATGAGCAAGTGAGAACGGAACATAGGGGGATTAGCAATGATCTGAGGTTATGAGGTATGAATTACTGATAAATAATTGCTTTGCTAATCTCTTACAGTTTTACCTGAAAAATTAGAGCTGGTCACATGGTCCCTACATACCTTTAAACTGTGAATCTAATGATTACTTTTTTCAAAGGCCTAAAGTTAACCAAATAATCAGAATGACTCATGTATATATTCTGATGTTTAAGAATAAAATGGAAAAGAAACTATGCCAGAATAGTTTGTTCCATAAATATAAGCAGATAGTACAATTGAGCAAATGCTTATTTATGACCTCCTATGTAATTATCATGGTCAAAGTCACTATTTTAGGAAAATTTATGGCTCTACCACAGACCCTATGGATGATTTGAAATAAAAGGTACTATTTTTTTCTGAGTTTATTTCTAAATGTTAAGGGAGATAATATCAGGTTTTAATTGATCCATAGAAATAATGAGAATGTTCAATAAAATGGTATTGGTGGTAAAATTTGAAATGTATATTAAAGTAATTTGAAATATGCTATGGAAAAGTAAAGTAAGAAATAAAATTTTATTACTCTGTATAAAATTTTAAAATCTCACTGCGGTTTTTCCCTTAAAATTATAGAAAAAAATCAATATTCAATTTTTAATTTATTATTTTTAGAGAGAGGGGAAGGGAAAGAGTCAGAAAGGGAGAGAAACATCAACGTATGGTTGCTTCTTACCTGCCTCCAGCTACAGACCTGGCTGGAGACCTGGCTTGCAACCTGTTATGTGCCCTGGCTGGGAATTGAACCAGTGACCCTTGGGTTCGCAGGCCTGTGCCTTATCCACTGTGCCACCAGCCAGGGACAATTTTTTAAAAAATGAATAAAAAATCCAGATTTTCACTTAGTATCTGTATAATTTTTGACAACCTGTTTAATTTCTCTGAGCCTAATTTCCTACATCTGCAATTAAGGCTAATAAAATGTACTTACGACATGGGTGGACATAAAGCATACATGCATAAAGCTCCTGGTACTTAGTAACTTAGTAAATAAATAGCTAGTGAAATCTCCATCCCATTTTTCCTAGACTAAAAAATCATGAGGAGATAACAAAGGACTTTTTAATCTGTTTTAGGTCAAAGCAATATAGAGTATGCAATTCCACATCCATTCTAGTTTTAGAGAGTTCCAGGGAAAGTTCACAATTACTCTTGTCACTTGTTCCAGTTTATTAAACCAAATAAGTTCTTTTTTATGCCTAGAATATATTGAACCCACAATAAATAGAACTTACTATTTTTCTGCATTGCTCTTAGCTTGTCAGATCCTACTTTATAATGACTAATGTTTATGCACCTAAAGATACATTTATACACATGCTGGCATACCTTGGAGATGTTATGGGTTTGGTCCAGACTGCTGCAATGGAGCAAATATTGCAATAAAGTGAGTTACACAACTTGTTTTCATATCCTAGTGCATATAAAGTTATGTTTACAATATACTGTAGTCTATTAAGTTTGCAATAACATTATGTAAAAAAAAAAAAAAAACCAATGTGCCTACCTTAATTAAAAATACTTAATTGCTAAAAAATGCTAAGTATTATCTGAGACTTCAGTGAGCTGTATTCTTTTGCTGGTGGAGGGTTTTACTTTCAATTAAAAAAAAAAGTAATATCTGCAAAGCACAATAGAGTGCAGTACAATAAAACAAGGTGTGCCTGTAATATTTATAATATATAGTCAGTTACTGAGATGACAAAGAGAAGCAGTAATGTGATAATCCAAACATCATTTATATTTGATTTTGGACTCCATTTGTTCTTGCTTTTCTTCAGGTTTACATGTTTAATCATGTTTTGCTCAGCCTTGTATTTAAATTAGGTTGATTACCTGAGCATAAATATTAAGGGTAGAGAAAGACAGCTTAGAGGAGCGCTTGGTAACTAAGAAATATCTGTATTTTTTATTAATAATATACACATAAAATATAATTATAGGTAATCTACACCTTGGACTGACCATACATAATGAATAAAAATGTAAATAGCTTCTATTAAAGTACCGATAAAACACACATTTCAGCACTTCATTACTACCCAGAACTCTGCACTAAACTCATGTGATGCCATGATCATTCTACTATAAAAAATTCCAATCTATGGAGAAAAATCAGTCATTTGTGCCAAAGGAAAAAAATCTAATCACAATTGTAGGTGCTTTTCAGTTGTGGTGGTTTCGTGCTAAACAATCACATCATGGTTGGAACATCAGTATCAAGCTTTCAACTTATAAGTTGTTGGGCTGCTTTAGGAGGAGTACTTTAATAGGTATAAGAAAAACACTAAGTTCTGATGTGATAGAATAGAACTCAATGAATGGTTTAAATATTTGGTTTTCAGCATGAAAAGTTTTAGTTTGAAAAATTAACAATATGTTGAATAGAAAGTAACTGAAGCTCACATTGCTGTCCATTACCATTTATTCTAATCAACTTATGACCTGGCCAATAAAAGCAACATGGTATAGCAAAGTAAACAAAACACATTATTAACTCCAAGATTTTGAGAGTCATATCACACAAAGCTGAAATTCCTCTGCCCAGAGTACAAAATACTAAATGTGCAGGCCGTCTGTCAGTTTTCATTGTTTCTTTGTGAATGAATCACTGAGGCTTTATTTCAATGTCCTTGAATGCTTTGAATTTTTGCTTTTATCTAAATTGTTTCTAAATACACTGCCATAAATAATCACATACATCGAAATAGCAAACTACCAAGTGATCTCACAATAGAAAGTTAAAGTTGATAGCACAAACATAAAGGTACTTCATCTTTGGAAAGAAAAGCTTCAACTCTTTTTCCTTGTCAGCTCTTCCTTCTTATGCTATTATTCACTTTATTATTTTATTGTTTTCTATAACAACACTATCTAAAAATGCCTTGTTTGCTTGTTTCTTGTAGTTTCTGTGTTCCTCCTTCTTGGCAGCTCACTATCAATTCTCCGGTGACATAAACTCTAGAATTCCCACACCTTTAGCCATCTTCTCCACAACTGAATCAGGCTACTGCAATACAAGAACACCATGGGTGTTTAATAAGCCAAATACACGTCTGGTTTAATTAATATATACTTAGTTTTTAGTTAACTGAACGATTAATATCCATTAAGACAAGACATTTCAGATTGAGCCTGAGATATTTATCTACCATGTTTTAACTTTTCAGAATTGACAACCTTCAAATTAGTACAGTAGTGTATTTGATAATGTTTTGGATATGACACCATAAGCACAGGGAACAGAGCCAAAATTTAACAAGTAGCCTACAGTGAGCTAAAGAGATTCTTCCCAAAGAAAAATAATGGATGTTAAAAGGAACTCTAGGTAATGGGAGAAAACTTTGGCTAGCCATATACCTGATAAGGGGTTAATTTCTAAAACATGTAAGAAACTCATACAAATAAATAGCAAACAAAACAAAACAAAACAAAACAAAACAAAACTCCAAAACAATCCAATTTGAAAATGTACAGTGTATCTGAATAGATATTTCTCCAGCCCATGATAACTTAGTTTGCTGAAGGGTAATATAAAAGATGGACTCAAATGAGGCCACATTCCATTTTGTAGGTCCCTATCCACCACACCCTCACAGCTCCCTCTCCCCAGCACGTGCATCCTTGTATTAGCAGCTTGAACCTTAACTGAAGGGAGAAAAAAAAGGTCAGGCTGTAAAATAAGTTGAAAAGTGAAATTTTGAAAATAAACCAGAATATGGCTTGGTACAAAATGAGAATGTACTAATAGCCAAAAGTTATAGGAAAGCATGGAATTGAGCCAAAACGTAATTTAAATACTTGCTATATAAAAGGAAGGAAAAGTTCAATAGTGAACTGATGTCAGCAGTGTTTGGAATTAAATAAGATCAGTTTCCTTGACTTCTGGGAGCTTATGGTTTACCCTTTAAAATGTATTTTAATTTTTACTTCCTTTTGTGTGATAAAAATATATTGCTATCTCATTTGAGATCTTTCATCTTTAGAGATAATATTTTTTTTTTGTTTTGACATGTTAATTCAAAAGAATGAGAGAAAGAAAAAAAAGAACTATGCAATTATCTTAATTGTTTAAGTAGGGAACATGCTAAGATATGTAACTTGGTTGACATATTTAAAACTTAAAGCTGATCTTTTCTAATGTTATTTTCACTAAAAATATTTAGTAATTCAACATATATATTATAATAAATATGAAGTGCTTTAGTAAGACTAGTTATAAACTATTCTGTACATACATGCATGTATGAGTGATCCATAATGAAAAATTCCTATTGGTTAAACAAAAAACTAAACCTAAACAAAAACTAAAATATAAGAGGCCATATAAGATAATGTCTTCTGAAACAGCATTAGTTTTTGATTAGAAAGCATCATAATGTGAGTGTATTGGTGGCAAACTTGCAAGGCCGTATACTGTTGTAAGCAAGTTAATATTTTCAAATTTCATAGTCCTTGTCTATAAAATAAAATGATACTAGATGAAATCAGTACTTTGGATGCTATATATATTAAAATAAATATAATTATAAAACATAAAATATATGAAATATCTTGAATATAAATAAGTAATGAGTATTGATTGCACAGCATGTTTATTAATTTATTGATTAATATTTTAAAAATATACGTGTAAATGCACCTAGAACCTAAATAATGACAACTACAAAATTGGTTTTCAGATTGTAGCCATTTTTTTAAAGGACTTTCATTTATTTTTTAATACTCTTAAACACATGGATTCTTCACCATTCAAAACTTAAATCCTTCTTCATTATTCTTTAAATAAGATCTGCGAAGGGTCATAACCTAATCTAGGCTCATCCAATTTTCTTTTGAAATATATTTCCCATCTCAGACCTATGATCTGTACTTTTCAAATGAATTTTATCATTTAAATAAGAAAATTGATATTATTCCAATGCTTTATTTTACAACTTGTCACCTACTGCTTTCATTTTCATCTTTTTGAAGTTTTGAGATATTAAAAGCTAAATATTATTGACTAAGACATTTTTCTTATGCATGGTTTCTTTCGAGTAGTCAAATCTAGGCCAATTTTCTATGAATTGATTTTAGTCTATCTCTTGGTATAACACAATATTTTTGATCATGCTGTTTTCTCAATCAAACATGCTGTGTCTTTCTGTCCCACTGTTATTCACCTCACTTATTGTACACACAAATAATAATTATTAATAAAAACATAGTGTTTTTGCTTCTCATAACAAATAAGAAAGAGATTGGGTGACTCGCTAGGATTAAAAAATGAGCATGTACTATAACTGTAATATAATCTATATGTTGTTACCAAAACTGTTTCCCTTATGAAATAAGATATATTACTTATTTAAATACCATAACTTTGTTCAATGTATTCTATTTCTGTATGTTTATGATAAAGGACACTTATGATATATGAAACTACACCCATGATAATAAATTATTAAACACATTTACTCAAATATTGTTACTCATTTAATATATTTTTATTCTATAGCTAGTCCATTAGACTACAGCATTATGAAAATCTAATTATATCTAATTTGTTTTAAATTTTCTTTCGATCAATAACTAAATCATTCTTTTGAAATGCTCTGTATAATTTATTGTAGTATATTTTCCTACCCATCCATAATCCAGTTATTAATCCACTTTGATACTAAAAAGACTAGTTTGAATCACAATCAGTCCCCCTCCAACCTATCAGTCCCAAATTAATTTGTACATAATAGAAACAATATCCATTCTTATACATAAGCCAAGAACTCTATTTTCCAGCTTTTGAAACAAATCTATATCTAAATTTATTTGATTTCACCTCATAAATATTTCTTGAACATTTTCATTCCTTTTTAGCTTTACAGTCAAGTCCAAGTTTCTATCTGTTGACTAACTCACACTCCCTCCCATTAATCTCTTTTGTTTGTTCTGACATCCCCCCAGACTGGTTCTTCTCACACTGCAACTAAAGTTATCTTTTTGAAATGCAGACTTAAACGTGCCATTCTCTATTATCTTAGCCCATAAAGACCCATTTCTCTGCCAGCTTCCCTGCCCCTGCATGGTTGGATTTCATCAGCACCTATTCTCTTTTAGTTCTTTCACCTCGTCAGGTTCCTTCCTATCATAACACCTTGGCTGTCTCCCTAGGACAATTTTCACCCTTTACTCACCCCTCCTCTCCCTTCCCAACACACTACAAAATAGCATCCTTTTTCTCTTTCACTCTCTCTCTCCCTTTGTTCTTTCACCAAAAAGCATGGCATAATTTCCTGACCTGGTAACCACTTATCATACATGGTAAATATACATAAAATCTCTCATTAATGTCTTCTGCTGAACTTTAACTTCACCTCTACTGAACTTGAAGCTTTATTAGGATATGGACCATGTTGATAGTGCAATCAATGGGAAGTTTTGACATAGTAAAACATTATTAGAAACTCTAGTCATAAAGAAATGGAATCAAAACATATTGAAAAGCAAATTTACCTAATTTTTTGTTCAATTTATACTTATCAGTTTATTCTATGATTTTGAATACATCTAATTATACTATTTTTAATATCACTTCCTTTAAGTAAAAATCTACCCTGGGTTTCTTGCAAATAAGCCCTATGAATTCCAAAAGAAAAATGGTTATTCACTTGGGAGCATGCCACATTTATAAATCAATCACTTGAAATTATTTATAGGTGGCTATCCAGCTACCTTTCCAAAAACAGTGGCATTATTTTCAGTATAGGATGAATCTAGTGTTTATTATTACTCCCATAAAATTGTCTCAGAAATGGTAATATTAGATTTACTGGTGTCAATTGAAGTTCATTCTGCTTTCTTTTTTTGTTAAAAGAGAATATTCCACCAAAACACTTCTAGTTTTGGGTTTGTATGTAGATTTCTTTATTTCTCTAAACATCAACACAAAATTAATTTTGAAATTATTAATAATTATTCTTTATAAACAGACTGATAGGATATATAATAAAATAATAGTTTAATATTACTAATTATTAGGATCAATGTAAACACTTGGAAAAAAACATCAGAAGAAGATAAAAATAAAGATCACTCATAAGTTAATAACCCAAAAATATTTACTTCTAAAATTTGAGCTAATTTCTTTCCAGATTTTTAAAACCCTGTACCCAAACTTTTATTTTGAATTATAATCACAATAATGCATATGTAGGGGTACTTTTAACACTTAAAATTATCAAGTGAATTATAAAATGATATTTTCTCATGTCAATTTATAGATTTAAATTTTGTGTGCTATAATATTGTACACCCCTAATGTGTTTTTAATCCTTGTTATAGATTTTATCAGCAAATAAATATTTGGGAACTTCTAAAATTCCACTATTTTATATATTATCACTATATCACTATGTATATATATGTGTGTATCTGATTATTTTTAGATATTTCAAAATGTATTCATCCACTTTAGTTATAATATTTTAATGAATATGTTATCATTAAACATAATATGATTTGTTATAATATTAAGTTGGTTATAGTATTATTTGTGCAGGCTTTTAAACTGAAGATGACTGGTTTGATAAAAAGCTATATTTTAATATGGTCTACTTATCATTTAAAAAATCCAGTGTTCTTTTTTTCTTTCTTATGAAATCTTATTTTTGGACATTTTTCTCTCTAAGACATTTTATTTAAGGTTCATTGATCATAACAGATGCAAAACAAAATTTCTTGAAGGTAAATTAATCATTTGTAACATCAAAAATAAATCATCACTTTTGATAATGTGCAATGATATAAATAAATCAAAGGGCATAAAGTAAAAACTAACAAGCAAAATTTAGAATACTTGGATTTGACTGCATATTCTGTTCAAAATCTCTGCAACAAGTAAATTTTCTACTTATCAAAATTAGTTTACAAACATATATGGGTATTTAGCTCTCCCGGCTTCCAGACTTTGTATCAGTATCACCATTTAAATGACTATTAGTGACACCACTTTGGACCAATGTGTTTCCTGCACTACTTCAGTAAGCTCCTAACTGATCTCTCTACATCCCTTTCATGCGCCCTAGAGACTATACTCTATTTTGCTGCTACACTAGTTTTCTTCTGAAGTGCAAATCATATTATGACACTCCTCAACAATAGTTTCTTATCTCAGAGAGAAAGCCAAAGTGCTTATCTATTTTATGTTGTTTTCAAACTGGACTCTAGCATTTGAGTCACCTAGGCTGCTTTTAAATGTTGGTCACTATCAATGAAATCAGAATTTCTGGAGTTGAGGACCACAGAGTAGTATTTTTAAAAGGTTAGGCTGATAGGCAGGTGGACTTGGCAACCCCTGACAGTTACGATCTAGCTTCTACTTCTAACTTACCTTATCACATTCGTTCTTGTTCGCTCACCTCCAGCCATAACGGCCTCCTGACTAGTTCTCTAACTAGTATTGTCATAAGATCTAAGGAAAAATGATTTCCTTCCCCTGAAATGAATATTTTAAGTGGTTCCAGTCTGGCCTTCTATTGGCTGCACCCTCCCTCCTAAGTAGGCGTGTGTGAAGACAGAATATGTCAAAACACATGTCCATTTTAAATCTTACTATGGAAAACTCAAATTCCACAATTTCCTACCAAAAGGGCCCTAATTCCAGATACAGGGCTCTTCCCTGGACATTCTCGCAAAAGTAGCCCATGCTACATCAAGAAGTGGGAAGAGTTTAGACATGCAAGCTGGCTCTACAGAAACTTGTGCGGCCCTTCATGATGCAGTGCAACATTCAGTGTAGGAAAAGAGGGAGGTGCTCACCAGACTGGAGTCTCACTTTGAGGGTTACTCTTCTCACAGTGCAATGCGTTCCTCTATGGAAAGTCAGAGTCTTGAAGTTCCAGGTAATTAGGAAGGTTTATTTGGGTAGATTTCAATGGTTTTTAACACTTGGTTTATAGTTTTAATATATTTAAATATATGGTTTGTAAACTTCTATTTATAATTTTGTCTATGGCCCTGCAAGTGTTAAGCATGGGCAGTCTCAAACATACCAACCATGGTCTTGCTGTGTGGTCTTGGAACAGCCTGCTTCTTCTTCCTGGAATACTATTTCCCGGAATTCTTCATGCTTTCTTTGCTCACTTCAAATTTGTTTAAATATTATTTTATTTGTGATGTCTTTTCTAACAGCCTTGTATTAAATAGCAATGTTCTTCTCCCAAGCCTAGAATTTTCTATGCTCTCTATGGAATATTTTTCTTGTAAATTCTTATCTAAATTTTTTTATTACATAAAATTTATCTTAATTTATAACTGGC
This sequence comes from Noctilio leporinus, assembly GCA_004026585.1. Classification (NCBI taxonomy): domain Eukaryota; kingdom Metazoa; phylum Chordata; class Mammalia; order Chiroptera; family Noctilionidae; genus Noctilio; species Noctilio leporinus. The sequence continues at coordinate 148,081 of PVIW01000770.1, read as the reverse complement.
TTTTTTGTTCTCTCAATAGTGTTTATTAGAGAGAAAGATATTTTGGTTTTAATGAAATCTACTTACTTTTTTTGCTTTGTAGTTTGTACTCTTTGTATTAAAAAATCCCTTATGAATTGAATTATCTTGACCCATTTGTAAAAATAATTTGTAAAAACTATTTGACCATATATGTGTGGGTCTATTTTTAGACTCTACTGTTTTCCACTGATCAATTTGTCTCTCTTTATGAAAATATATCACTGTTACTTTAACTTCATAGTTAATTTTAAATTCAGGCAGTATCTGACAAAGGACATGTATCCAGAATAGATGAAAAACACAACTCAAAAATAAGAAGACAAATAATCCAATTTAAGAAATGAACACAAGATTTGAACACATATTTCAGTCAAGAAAATGTACCAATGGTAATTAAATTAAAACTTTGTTTAATGTTATTAGTCATTAAGGGAGTACGATTTAAAACCGCAATGAGATATCATTACACACTTACTGGAAAGGCTAAAATTACACAAAGACTGACTATAATAAGTATCAATGATGATGTGGAGATAGATATTAGAGATTATCTAAATTGTTGGTGATAATTTAAAAGGATGCCTTAGAACTAACTATGTAGGAAAGGAAATTTAGAAGGTAGGTAGAGTTCTAAGGTGAATCCACACAATTTAAAGCCCTACAGTCAATTTCTTGTTACCTTGGCCGATATATGCAATATTTTTAACTTTACAGGACTTGCAGCTAAAGGGAATAGCAAAATGATTTTTCACCTATAAATGACTCAACTATCCTTCATAAATACCAAAAATAAGCTAACCTTTCCCCAACAAGGCTGCAAAATCACTTTAGCCATGGTAGTGTGAAATGCAGTATATTACTATTCTATTTGAACCACACTCTCCTTGACTTCTAGTAATTGAAATATGGCAATCTACAGTGAACTTCTATTAGCAGTTTTTATATTTGATAGGAGGGTATGAGAAAATATATAATATTTTATATATACCCACATATGCTCATACCACTACAATGAAGAAATACAAGTAACTTTTATAGTTCTTGTTCTTGTTTCTGTAACTATTCCTATGTGTATAACTATTAGCTATAATCATCTTCTCCTGCCCATTCATGACTTTACAATCTCTGTTACCACTTTGGCTGGTTGTGGTATTTTTGTCTGATGGGAAGATCCAGACTTTGTTCCTGAGCATTCTGTACTGTTAACAGTCTTTCTGAATTTTGACTGTTTCAAATTGACTTTAAATTCAGCACATGGGAATACTAGAAGGCAGTCCAAAGAATCACCTCCACTCAAACATAATATTCCTTATGCCATTATGAAGAATATTTCCTAAAATAGTACAATAACCCTCAACCTAAATATTTCATCCAGTAGAGTTAGATTCTTCAATTTCTTTGGATTCACTGGCATTAGGATCCCAAAGTGGCCAGGTGGTAAACTCAAACTTAAATATATTGGGACTATTTTTGAGCCCTCCAGAAAAAGTGTTCTCCCGTGAGAACTTACACCTATGTCGCAGAGCCTGAAGTTCTGGTACTTGTGGACTAAAAGCATATATTTCATCAGGTGTGATAGGAATGACTCTCATTTTCCCTTATGGGAAAAGAGTTCTGTTAGCAAGCCCAAATGATGTACTTGTTGCCTACCAAATCAAAAAAATCTCTGTAAACATTATGTCTCTGTCTTAGTAGCAGGAGAGTAGTATGTAGCAGGTTATGTTTCTGAGCTACTCCAGACTACTAAACCATTAAAAATCAAGACCAAACAAGAATCATGTATTATTCAACTTGAATTCAATTCCCAATGCCAAGCTTTTCTTTTAAGGAACTTAAGCAATAACTTATATAGATTTGTATACTTCAAATGTACCCACAATGTTTTAAAGAACAACTTATAAAAATTAATGAATTATGAAATATTCAGAAATTCTGAAAAAAATCCATAAATCATTTCTGTAATTGTTAAAAATATGTTGCCTTAAAGAATTCTCAGTTAATCCTCAATGCATGACCCACTTAAAAAGTTAATGCAATCTTTACTTGACATTTTAACAGTAACTGAATACATGGTTTTTCATTCCTAAAACACATTAATATATTGACTACCAGGTGCTTGACACACTGAGCAGAGTTTACAGTGGTAACCAAAATGGCAATGTGCCAATTGGAAAGTAACTATTCTGGAAGGTAAGGGGGAAAGGGTAAAACAGACCAAGAACAAGTAAAACTACTTTAGAAAATTATAAACAGTGCTATGAAGAAAAGAAAACAAGGTAATTTGAGAGAGTGACTCTAACTAGAGGAAGGCACTTTGGATGGATAGAATTATTTGGGGCTTCTTTGAGAATGTGTCATTTGAGCTAGGAAATAAATGGCAAGAAGGCCACTGGAGGAAGATCTGAGATGAGAGCTCAGTGAGGTACTAGAAGAGCAATCTTGGCATGCTTAAGGGCAAAGAAACCAGTGTGAATAGAGCATAATGTGAAGGAGAAAAGTAATGCTGAGTAGGGTTAGAGAAATAAGTAAACTGGACTCAGAATACATGGGACTTTGTAGACAATAATCAAAACCAAAATTTATTATCCAGTGAATAAATTGGATAGGGAGATGTTAGTTATTTTTTGCATGGGATTAGCATAATATAATTTATGTTAAAGAATAACAGAAACCTCTATTCTGTTACTAAATTGGTCCCTAGAATAGGACCAGGGAGACTAAGCAGAACAGAGCTATAGCCAAGATAATAAGTGATGATGACTGTGATGGGACTTTGTTATGTGAAAAGGAAAAGTGGCTACAGGACATGTTGGAGTAAAAAAACTAGGGCTTATTAATGTATTAAATTTAGAGGTATGCAAGGGGAAAACCAATCAAGAACCTCTCCATGGTTTTGATCAAGTACATGTATGTAAAATGTTTTGCTATAACTGTATAGTGAGATGAAATGTTCAGTTAGAATTAGGGATCATTTCGATGGAAAGTTAAAGGGGGTGGTAAGTCCTGAATTATGTTTTTGTGTTGTGAAATATGAGATTGCTATGTAATATCAAAGTGAAGATTTTGATTAGTTGGATCCATAAGGAATTATACTTTCTCTTTGCAAGCTAAAAACTTTCAAATGAACAAAACAAACAAGCAGAATAGAACCAAGAGGCATGGAAACAAGGAATAGACTGATAGTGTGCAGAGGGGGAGAAAGGGCCAAAGAAGGGAAACAGTTTAGTCAAGGAACTAATATAAATGACCCATGGACATGGACAACATGTGGGGATTGACTGTGGGAGAGGGGATGGGGAGGGCGGGGCAGGAGAGAGCAATGGGGGGAAAATGGGAGAAATGTAATACAACTGAATTAATTTTAAAAACTGCCAAATGCCATCAATTTCATGCGACTTTACATGTGGTTGTGTATTTGAATCTGGAGTTCATAGCGAAGTTCAGATCTAGAGAGAGATTTGGGAAGAACTGGCATGTTGTTGTTATTTAAAGCCACAAAGCTAGATGAGATCATATAAGAACAAAGTATAAATAAAAAATGAGCCCATAGGTGAGCTAGGAGCACTATAATATTTATAAATTAAGAATAAATGGGAGTACAGCAAGAAACCTCAGAAAAAGCAGCTGAAATGAATCTCTTTTTTTTCTTGAATAAAATAGGAAAACGTTTTTTTTGGGTCTGATCTTTTGGCATTGCTATTTTCCATTTCCTGTCATGTAAGTAAGATAAATACAACTTTCTGAGCCACTGTAAGCATCAAAAGTTGGCTCTTAATCTAACAAAAAACCTTCATAAGTATTTTCAAATGTGCACAACCTTAGGATTTATCTACCAACAATATTCAATGATTTATATGCTGCTCCGACTTCTACCAACTGTTACAAAGAGTATTGATAGTTGAGGGTGGACTCAAAAATAAATACACAATCATAGTATCTTCCTATATTGTATCATACAATGAATTTAACATAGAGTTTCCAAACACATATTTGTTTGATAAATGGTGCAATGTAAACTGAGAGTTTCAACTTTCTCCTTGGTTCAATAGATTGTTGACTTCTTTATCTTTATATTCAGAAATTCTGCCTAGAGCCAGTGTATACTTGTTATCTACAGTTAGGCAGCATCTTTCAGAATCCTGGTACTTGATTTCAAAAACAGACACATAACATAGCAATGAAAATACTTTATTGAGATGATATAAAATTGTTCCTAGGATGAATCTGGATAACTAGAGTTAAAAAATGAGCAGAAACAAGGTAAATAGCAGAAAACAGGGTTTTGAAACAGACTGGATAGATGCCTGTCTTGGCATGTCAATATTGGAATCTAATTCAATTGGTGTCAATATTGCCACTTGTTACAAATGCCATCATTAAAACCTTGATCCTGTCCACCTTAATAACCTCTACATTTTCCTAAACTTTGTGGTTCTCTGTGAATATTCAATGCCTTGGGGAAGAAAGGTTTGATTTGCCAATCCAAACTTATGTGTCTATGACCTATTAGCATGTGAATGTAGGATAGGTACTTGCCTCTTAACATATATACCAACACTCTAAAAGTTCCTTCAAATAATCGATAATAAACAAATAATAAATATCTACTGTAATCAGTTTTCTTTCCACATCTTTGTATATTCGTCCTTTTATACTTGGAAAAATATGGTTCCATTGGACATAACACAAATATTTAATATACCACTGAAACACATTCCATTTCCAGGTGAAAATGATCTAAAATTTCATTAATGTTTGCATCCAATTTGAAGTCCAGACTCTCTAGAAATCCTTATTCTTTTCTATGGAAAGAAGTTTGTTTGCTACACTATAGAAATAAATACAAAAAAAAAAAAAAAAAAAAAGAATTCCAAGGAATTAGAAATGGATAAAGATTATAGTCCATGGTGTTTAAAACTAAATATGAGGCCATGGCACATATTTACAAATTACCTTTCCCACTCATTTTAAATTCTGGGGGTTTTCAGGCAGCAATTAAATTTGTCAGGATCCTCTATTCAGTGGTATAATCCGATGTTTTATGTAGGAAAGATCTGATTTTGGTGGTCCTGCCTGTATAAACTGCAATAATGTTTAGTACTCCATGTAATTGTAGTAATTAATGGGTGCCCTGGGGGAACATCTGGGTTCCATTCATATTCTTCCCATCCATTATGTAATACTTATTACTTTGATTCCTCCAAGTCAACACAAATGCCCTTTTTTGACTTTAGACCTAATTGTATGAGAAGCTGCATGGGCCCAAATGAAATCTCAGGTTTTGAATCAATGCAATGACAATCAATGCAATTCAATGACCATTTTGGGAGCATTTTGAATACCAAACTTCCTAATCAACAGAGCCCATAACTGTGGAGAGTAAGAATATATTTTCCTAGTATGAAGGAACCATGGACATGGACAACAGGTGGGACAGACTTTGCGGGGGAATAGGTGGGGGGGAAGAGAGAACAGAGGGGAGCAAAAATGCAAAAATGGAAAGGATGTAATACAACAATAAAATTAAATTAAAAAAAAGAGAATACATTTTCCCCAAAGTATACATTAGGTAGAATTTAACGTCTATCATTTGCTTCTTATTGTATTCTACTTATGGGAGAAAATTTTCCAAGTATCGCTAGTTTAAAACACATTTTATAGCTTGCAGGATAGTACCATAACTCTGCAGTGTTCTGTCACATGAAAAGATCTGTCTTCAAAATTCCTATCTACAGTCATTCATTTCTCTATAACAGGGAATATATGAAATAATTAAATGTCATGGATACCAGTTGAAACTTCTTTTGCTGTAAATAAATTTGGTCAGATTCATACTTGAGATATCATAAAAAGATGATGCATTCATATACATACAATTAATAGTGCTAGAAAAATAATAATAGGTAAAAACAAATCAAATATAAATTTTGCATGAGAGTACCTGCTTGGAAAGGTCTAAATCTGGGGTTTATGCCCTAGCTATAATAGGATGAGATTTGGGAAATAAAATATGAGGGATTTTTATTGTATTTAGAATTTTTGTCTTGGATAGGAGAGTGAGAGATATTAAATATCTATAAATTGAGTGTTATTATAGTCACTTGGTTACATTTGACCGCAGATGTAACAGAGGCACTGCAAATATCAGAGAGGTGACCAGTGCAGGGGTAATAGAATAACATGTGGTAGGCTTATTTTAAAAGATTGTTTTAGGCCACCATTTCAGCCCCATAGCTTTGGTGGCCTAATTAGAGGGCACTTTGAGACACTTATTTTAGTTCTCCAATATCAAGTAATGTGTGTTTATCTTGATCATCTGAGATTCCTCTCCCGCTTCCCACCCTGTGACCCTTTCCATCTGGTCTTCGTACATGTCCTGGATCCCATATTGGTTTGTCTCTGTCTCTTGCATCACTCACTCTGAGAGAAACCAGCTGCCAACAGTGTAGCAGAGCTCTGTCATGGAACCCATGTGATAAACAGCTTTTGGCCACTGATCACGTTTGTGAATAATCATGGAAGCAGACACTTCAGGCTCTGTCTCAGACTCATAGGACTGTGGTTCTAGCTGACAGCTTAACTAAAAGCTTATTGAAGACCCATAATCAGTACCAGCTGTCTAAATCACCATTGGATTCCTAATCTCAAAAGCTACGCAAGATAATAAATGCTCATTTGTTTTAAACTGCTGAATTTTGGGTAAATTTTACACAGCAATAGAAAATTAAATCCGTTTGCTAAAGTGTCTTGAAAGCTTTATAGAGCTTTACTGATAATTATTGCTGAGGGCCCAAAGTCCTGCTTATGATTTTTGGCTATTGACTTAGAGTCCTTGTGGTATCAGGATTAATGAAGGTGATTGTTAGCAACAAACCAAAGAAAGTAGGGTAAATTTTTTGACATGTTTTAGTATGCCACAGCAAGAAAAATTTAAAGCATAATTAATGTCTACTAGTTTAAACAGAGGCTCTAGAAACCACAGTGAAATCAATTATTAGATATATATAGTAAATTGGTTAAAATTTTAGTTTCTGATCCTCCTCATCATTGGCCTAAAGTTAATCAGGACCTTAATGCCCCTACTTAAGTAGGAAATTATTTATAATATGTTGGTTTAACTTAGGAATTATTTAATTCAAAGATGACTTTTTAAATTTTCTTTATGAGTCAAATTTTCTTTCAAAATAAATTTTTAACATTTTGAGTCAATTCAACATTGAGAAATGTGGTTTGCTGTTTTTATTTTTCTATTTAGCAATATAAATACAGATAAGTATCCCTGAAGTGAATGCATAAGCTTGTAAGGCCATATTTACCATTGGATTAAGTTTTGTAAAGTGTACCAGATTAGTTCAGTACTTTATTCTAATGAAGCTTACTTTAAATACTTTTTGAATGGAATTTAATTGTATTGCTAACCTGTGACTGATTTACGATTACTATTATTTTAACCATTACTATCAACTTCCCTAAATTCCTTTGGGACAAATACATTTTCCCAAAGATCGTGTGGAAGGAAAATCACTTGTAAGGCAGCATAGATTCTAAAATGCCAACTCCTACAATTTCTATTTTAAAGACATCTTAATAGTTATAAAGAACCATTAGAAAAGATATAAATACATCTATCTCGCCATCCATGTCTACTAAGCAAATTATCTCTAAAAATACCTGAAGACACCTTATTGAATCATGACATGCTGTTAACTCTTTTACGGATATGTGTGGGTGGCATGTGGTGTGTGGGGTGTATGAGGTCTGTCCTGAAAGTATCAAGCCAATGTCAATGTCATTAAAACAGTTTGAGCAGCTGATACTTTTGGGACAGATTTCATATATATGTGTGTAGATGGTGTAAAAGCTGATACTAAAAAGTCTTAAAATTTTTGAACCTTTTAGTATGTTTTAAAAATCAAGCAAAAGGTATGAGAATGTATCTATAAGTAGCACAAAGCCTCGGAATCCTTGACAACTTGAAATTATGTGGTAAGAAAAATGCTTCATTGACATGGGTATCTTGTCACTGAGGAATCACATCACAAGAGACTTAGACACTTGGAAATAATGAAGAGCAAAAAAGTGTGCTGGTTAATTTATGGTACACATACACACACACACAGTAGAATTCTAGGTATTTGTTGTGCAGCATGGTCTTTAGCTGAATGCATAATTAAAGTAGAATGTATGCCTGAAAATGAGGGCAATGCCAATACAACATGTATCTATGATATTGTGATTCCATTTTCTGTGAAGGATAATGTGGGAAAAATGTAGAGATAAAATGTTTATTATGATATAATCATAGCAGTGACTACAACCTGGTATTCAGAAGCAATGGCTTTACATACCTAACACTTATAAAGCTAATTTTGCATTCTTGTTAATGGAAATATATAGCCGAAGAGAAAATGCTAGGTATTGTAATTAGTATTTTCCCATATTCCAATTGCACAAGATCATTTCAGTGTTTATTTACTCATCTGTCAGTGTTTTGCAGATACACTTGTTATTTTTTTAACATAACACCTGCATCTAGAATCACACAAAATATTTGTACTTCAGCTTTTCAGGTTTCTGCGCATATACTTGAGATATGTGTTTTGTTAAATAGCAGCACAGGTGTCCCAAATTACATTGTTTGTCAAGCTTAAAACAGAATACAGCCCTGTCTTTTGTGTTTTACAAAAGACAGTAATGCAAATAATGTTTCAAGATGATTAAATTGGGAAGTCTATTTTTAATTGTTCCACTTCTGCCCCCTTGCTTTTTAGTCTGATGAAAACTCTTTTTGCTCCCATTTCCATCAATATTGTCCTCATGGGACCATGAATAGCTAAAAAGCAATTTTATTTATTCATTCATTCATTCATTTATGTATCTACCTAACAAAATTTTAAAGGACATTTAGTTTGAATTTTCCAAATGTTTTTTGAATGACTGATAGTGGTTAAAATCCTGGGGTTATGTTGAGAAATTGAATGCATCAGTTTACATTTAAATTTCTTCTTAAGTTTCTTTTACACTTTATATGACCATTTCAATGTCAGCTAGGTAAGCCTGACAATAGCAACACAGGGAGACAATTAATATGAATTATCCTACTCATCTGGATTCTGAGTTTTGTATGCTTGACAAATCTGTTATGTGCCTTTAGGGCAAGAACTAAATCTAATTTTCTCTACTTTCCTCTTGCAGCACCATGTTAATATAGAGGTCATATAGATATAGATATAGATGATATAAATATAGATGTAAATATAGATATAGATATGACAGAGGATCTGTAACAAATTTATAATATAAATTTGAAAATTTTTTCCTAGCACTTTTCCTTCATATTTTTCTTTCCTTTATACATATATATATATGACCTTAAATGATTATATATATATATATTTTTTTTCAGATATTCTATAGTTGTATAAATGTACTTTTTTTTTTTAAATATGGAACGCTTCACGAATTTGTGTGTCATCCTTGCGCAGGGGCCATGCTAATCTTCTCTGTATCGTTCCAATTTTAGTATATGTGCTGCCTAAGCGAGCACTATATGTACTTTTTTGATCTGAATATTTCTAAAAATAGATTCAGGCCTATATTCAAACTTTATATTTGCTACAAGAAACAAAAAGATTGAACAAGATGTTAATTCTCAGAAATATTTGAAAATAAGAACAAAAAGTTGTAACTACAATTTAATATTTTCACCTCCGGTATTCATTTGTTATGTAAGTATTTAGATAGAAAAGTGGGTTAAAGAGAACTAGACATTGAGATTAACACAATGAAAAGCAGGAGCCAGATTACTGCACCAGGGAGCTGTTGCTTCCCACCTCACAGGTGCAGCATTGTGCTCCACCATGGGGATCAGAACTCCTCCCCTCCCACTTCCCTGCCAAGGTTGGCAGGTGAGGGCAGGGAAGAGCACGCCCTCATACAGTATGAGTGGAAATGGTGCAGGAAGAGGTGCTTGACCTAAAATGCCTTTCAGTCTAGCCTGGGAGAAAGAAGGGGATTGGTTGGGAGATAAACCTATCCAAAGTTTCCAAAGGTTTGGGGAGTTGATTGGTTCTTCTTCTTTCTTTTTTAAGATTTTATTATTTTTAGAGAGAGGGGAAGGTAGAGAGGCAGAGAGGGAGAGAGACATCAATGTATGGTTGACTTTCACCTGCTTCCAGCTATGGACCTGGCTGGAGTCCTGGCTTGCAACCTGGTTATGTGCCCTGGCTGGGAATAGAACCAGTGACCTTTGGGTTCTCAGGCCAGTACCTTATCCACTGTGCCATCATCCCGAGCTTTGATTGGTTCTTTTGAAAAGTCCCAAACTAATATAATCCCAGGAAAACCAAAAAGCGCACTTTCTCTCTTATCTCTTTTGCCCCCTGGGTGATGCACTCAGCCAATTTGTTGGTGTAGTCTCTAGTCTAGCTGCCCACGGCCACCAGGGTCTAGCAGCTATTGGCCCACAGCGAATGTAATGGGTTCCAAAAGACAAAGCTCGAACACGAAGCCAACACTTTGGACACTGGCTTTTGTTTTGGCCTTGCTGCATACAAGGGTGGATTTTCACCGGTGGCAAAACAGATGGAGATGGGACACTGAGAATTTGGGAGGCAGCTTCCATTTCCACATGACTAAATCATGCCACACCCCAGTCTCTTGTGTATGGATCCTTGAAATGCTTTCCTCGTGATTCTGTGGAAGAGCCTGATTTCCAATTATGACAGTTTTGCCTTTGAATGTTGTGAGATTAATCTTGATTTTTAAGCTATTGAGTTTGCAAAAATGTTCCACTAGAGAGAATAAGAAAAGAAAAAGCAGAGAATTTGATAGTGCAACAATCTGTATTCTGTTTCCTTTCAGCAGATGCAATTCTTTGCAGTGAAAGTTTCTCTAAATAACATTTCTATCCAATTATTTCTGAGATGGGAAATGAATTCAATTAAGTGTGGTTAGAGCCAAGAAATGTAAGAAATTCAAGCACCTTTAGAACTGCAAACAGCACAAAAGTGGTATACACAGAGCTAAATTTAATAATAAACACATTTGAAAGTTGAGAAAAACAGGAAGGAAAATGACCTTCAAGGACCAGAATAGAAAGGAGCCTGTATAGTTTACTTTTCAGCCTCTGGATTTCTAAAAAAAGAAAAACACAAAGGATACAGGTGTTGTATTAGAGAAAGACATGGGAAAAAAAAAAAAAAAAAAAAAAAAAGATCTGGAAACATGAGCTTTCAGTGATTTCAGCCATACATGAATGCCTGGATAAATTGGGATTGTATCCAAAAGGCACAAGACAACTGAGATGAATCATGCTGTGCTCCAGTGAGGGTATTAGCAGCTTGATAATTGCGCCCGAAATGCTTTCTTTTGTTTCTGTTTAATTGCCATTTAATTCACCATTTCACACAGAAGTTAATGAGGAAACTCAAGAAACATTCTGAGTCATGTCAGTTCATTATAGGACTTGTTTTGTCTGTTTAAAATCAAGCCAATTTTTCCACCTTACAAGTCATCCATCTGAAGGAAATGATTATAAATGACCTGAAAAATGATACAGATGGGTGCTAGGAGGCCAGCCCTGCTATCCATTTTTCTCTTATCTTTTATTTGCCTGGTGTGGATTTTAAGAAATACATTTTCCATCTTAAAGATGGGAATAGCCCTGGCTGGTGTGGCTCAGTGGATTGAGCTCTGGCCTGTGAAGGGTCACCAGTTTGATTCCCAGTCAGGGAGCATACCTGGGTTGTAGGCTGAGTCCCCTGTTGAGGGCATGAGAGGCAACCACACACTGATGTTTCTCTCCCTTTCTCCAATAAATAAATAAATAAATAAATAAATAAATAAATAAATAAACTCTTTACTACATAAATAAATAGTTTACACATGGGAATAAAAGTGTGTAGGGGGGTTGGTTACTGCTAATTTTAGGGTATAGATAGTAAATAGCCATTAAACCTTTCATTTCTGATTCTAAATGATGTGGTCTTTCACCTATTCAATTCTATTGAACAATACATTGTCCACCCACAGGAGTTTTTAAAAATTACATGTCAAATTAGGACTTCAGATGGATCCCCAAGGCTTGGGGAAGAAAACTGGTGGCTTTACTTTTAGAGGTGTTGGCTCCAGACAGAGGAGGCGTATGTATTGGGTAAGTGTGCACAGTTGTATACATCTTGGTTAAATCTCTGCATCCTTACCAACACTGGCACCTGACATCAAGTATACGAGGTCTGTTCCAAAAGTATGGAGTCAATGTCAATATAATTAAAACAGTTTGCATGGCTGATACTTTTGGGACAGATCACGTAAGTTTTACCAGCCCTAATTCTCTGCCTATCTGAGTACCCCATGTGTTGCAAAATTAAAGCATTTGCCAATTATTTGTTTACCGGAAGGGAAAATACTTTATGCAACTGAATTATTACATTAACCCTTTCGAAAAGCATCCTCTCGTTAGCTTGGAAGTACAATATTCTTCTTTGAGTACCACGTAAATCATATTGCTGTTTCATGTTTGCAATTTACTCAAGTTGTGGTATTTCTTCCAACATTATCATCTTATTTAGAATGAAGTCTTAAAAACTGGAAAGTTTACTAACCAAGCTTCAAATAAGAAAATATTTAATGTTTTTACAGTGACAGTTGTGCTCTAGGATTCATTGCCCAATTTCAACAGTTTGTATCCCTAAAACTCATTTGAGAATAATGACATCTCTAGGGTCAGGGCTGACTCATACTGGAGCCTCTTACAAATATAACACTGTCCTATCAACAGCAATTGCTGAAATGCTTGTACGGTTATTTCATGACTTGAATAAACTCTTGTTTACAAATAGTAATACAACTAAGCTTTGCAAAACCATCACTTTAGAGTCATATTTCAGTCTATGCAAAAGCCTCATTGGAAGGAACACAGAAGTTGTTTGAACCCTAGCTAACCCACCCTTCCTTCCTTCCTTGCTTGCTTGCTTCCTTCCTTCCTTTCTTCCTTCCTTCCTTCCCCTCTTCCCTCTTTCATTTTCTTCCCTTTTCACTTACTTGAGATCTAACTTTCTATTATCACATGGTGGAAGCTGCTGAGAATCAAATTTCATTCTCATCAGAAAGAGGAAGAAAGGATTCTGATATACTTTGTGTGGGAGTTTCTAACAAACTAAACTTCCTCTGAGCTTAACTTGACTTCTACATGGAACTGAGTAATCCTTACATCCAGGGATACATTTTTAAAGGAACAAATGGAGTGAAGAGAGTAAAAATATTTAAATTACAACCACCTGAGTTTCTAGTCTGTGACATTCTTCTACCCTCTGGGGCAGTAAGTTCTTTATTATTACTAAAAGGATCACATGTCTATCAATCTAATGTTTGACAAAGTAGACAATTGAGAATGATACCTTAACAATTCCTTCTCATACTTGATTAACTAGAAAATAAATATCCTTGTTTTTTCTCCAAGGCAATGTTCTGGCTCAACTACCTATAAAAATTAATTTCCTGCCCTGGCTGGTGGCACAGTGGATAAGGCACTGGCCTGTGAACTCAAAGGTCACTGGCCCGCAATTCCCAGCCAGGGCACATAACCAGGTTGCAAGCCAGGTCCCCAGCCAGGTCCCCAGCCAGGTCCATAGCTGGAGGCAGGTGAAAGGCAACCATACACAGATGTTTCTCTCCCTTTCTTCCTCCCTCCCTTCCCCTGTCTCTAAAAATAATAAACAAATAAAACATTTTAAAAAATTAGTTTCCTAATGTACTCTGTAAGATAGAAATAATGATAACTTTGACATAAAGTGATTGGGAGGCCCTAATGAAATAATAAACACAGAATGTCTGGATCAAAACACTGTCCATTTTTTCTTTCTTCTTTCTTTGCTTCCTTCTTTCATATTTTGATGACTTAATTAAATTATATCAATCAATAAACTTACAGAATCTTCCCTCAGGGGACTTATGGTCCAGGAGGGAAAAAAGATCTTAATAAAAGATTAAAAGTTCATATAAAGAAATGCAAACATTCTGTTGTGAAAGGCATGGCAGGTGGAGGACACATCTTCACGCTGTAATTTGAGGACTTCTCAAGAAAGGTTTCCTTGAGAAAATAATAATATTTGAGTTGTGGTCTTAAAAAAAGGAATAATTTAACTAGCTAAAAAGGGATACATGGGAAGATTTCTCATGTAGAACAGACACTGGTGAGGAGAAAAAGCAAATTCAAGGAGGCTGGGAATCACAGAGGATCAAGGAGGCCCCAGGTCCAAGGTGCGTGATATTACCTTGCTTATAGTAAATAGCTTAGGCTGAAAAATGAGGTAAAAATCAAGCAAACAAAATAAATCTCAAAATGTGTCCAGCTTATACAATAGGTAGACATGATCAGTTATTAAATATAGTTTAACTAAAAATTTTATTTTATTTCTGTTTTATTTTTACTAGAATTACATAACTAATGTTTTGATAATAAAGATTATTAGGAACTTCTTTCTAAAATGCATACCCTATCAATCCATTTGCTAATTACCTCTGTAAATAGTGTCACTAATGGAGCACATAAACAATCTCTTTTAAAGCCTATATTGAGCCCAAACATTAGCAAGAGTAAACAATTAGAATGCGATGTATAATGGCTAACACTAGTTAGCCAAATTTCATTAGGAACACAACACATATTGCCAACTGTTTCTCTACATATTTGGCATCTCACTGAGCATATTGGGCACCTAATAACTTCTGATGCGTTCATGGTCATGTTCAAGTGTGCAGAGAGGTGAGGATTTTGCACAAATTATTAATAGCACCTGGCACTTTATGGGTGCCAAGAAAGCACATTACTTAGGAAAATGGACTGAAATCAAAATGTCTTAAAAAACAGAGTGGCTTCTTATTACCTTGTTTTACATCAATTATGATAAGGGGCTCCAACTGTCAAGTGATGGCTCTTTTACCCAAAGAAGTTTCTAGAACAGTAATCTCTCATAGTGGATGATCATAGGTAAACTCTTTCTCACACTGCACTGAACTATAAATGGGACATTTTATTTATGAGGACAAGAGCAACAAAAACAACACAAACTCTGATATAACCTCCCCTCTCCTTTTTTTCCTTTCCTCTTACAGTTGTTAAAACCTGGGATGCTAAAGTGTGATAGTCTCTATGTAATTTTGACTATGAGCTACAATTATCCAGAGTTTTTGTGACAATTGTACTGAACTGATGTTGATACTGCATTAAGTAATAGAGCAGCTTTTGAAAAAGGTTCTCAACTAACTAGAGAATATAAGAATTCCAAGTTACTACTAATTTAGAGAAATTAGTCTAAAATTAAGAGCAATGTGCTTAAATTGACAGAAAGGTGTTTTAATATAGATGATATTCAGAATACAGTTGTATGCAAATCTCTGGAGTTGGAAATAACTATTTTAAATTTGAAGAATTATCCTTATTATTTTTATACCAGTTGCTGTAATTTCCTAAGTAAAATGATCACATTTTAAATTTAATTAAGCATTGGCAACCATGCACTGAGAAACTCTATTCAGAGATGTAATAGAAGCAGCCTTAATTCTTTCTTTCCCTTGGTTAATCTAATCAATACTTGCCAAAATCATTTAATAATATCTCTTGAATTAATTAAATTCTATCCATCACCACTATAACTACCATTGTCCAAGCAACCATTATCCCTCACACGGTTACAACCAATTCTCTATCCTTTCCTATCTTCATTCTCTATCTCTTTTCAGACAGCTAACTTTGTAAAACACAAGAAAAACATTCCATAACCTACATCACTACTATACTGATGCTTTAAGAACTTTGCATTACACTTAAAATAAGATCATTCCTGCTTACCATCTCACACCCCTGTTACTCTCTCTGTCCTCATTTCTATTCATCATGTCTCCTGATCAACATAATCCAATCATAATGGTCTTCCCATTTCTCCAGTACATCCCATTCTCCCACAGTATATATTTTTTAATAAGCTGTTTAAATAAATGCAATTCTCTAAGCTTCTACCCACCATCATTATTCTCAATACCTACTCACTCTCACCCTCCAGGTCCCAGCCAAAGTCTCATTAACTCAGAGATGTTTTTCTTGGGAACACTACGGAAGGTATGTTTAATTTAGCACTGCCTGTACTTCCCTTCATGGAAGGTACTGCAGTTTTCTCACTTAAATGTTTTTGTGTAGATGTTTTTCTGGCCCCCTTAATAAACTGTGTTCCTTAAGAGCAGCAATCTTATTTCTAATTTACCATTTTATAAATAGGACTTAGCACATAATATATACAGGTGCTCAAAAACTGTTTCAAATAAATAATTAAGACTTCTAATTTATCAAAAATTGATAGAATTAGGAGGAGTATCAAAAGCAGTCCCTGGGGGAAACATGAACACACCCTCAGCAGACCACCCACATAGGCTCGCCTACATGTTATGCCCAAAATCTAATAAAACACAACTCTAGCGAACACACGTTTGTAAACAATATTTTTTAAATCAGGCCTACTCATCTGAATACTAGAATATTTATTTATTTATTTATTTATGATCCTCATCCAAGGACATGCTTATAGATTTTAGGGAGAGGGAAAAAAAGGATGAGAGAGAGAGAGAAAGTGAGAGAGAGAAACATCAGTATGAGACTAGAAACATTGATCTGTTGTCTTCTCATCAACTCTCCAATCAGGGATGAAACCTGCAACCTAGGCATGGGCCCTGACAGGAAATCAAACCCATGACCTTTTGGTGTACACTCCAACCAACTGAACCACACCAGCCAGGGCTAGAATCTTTATTTATTTATTTATTTTAGATTTTATTTATTATTTTCAGAGAGAGGGGAAGGGAGAGAGGCAGAGAAAGAGAAAGATATCAGTGTATGGTTGCCTTTCACCTGCCTTCAGCTATAGACCTGGCTGGAGACCTGGCTTGCAACCTGGTTATGTGCCCTGGCTGGGAATTGAACCAGTGACCTTTGGGTTTGTAGGACAGCACCTTATCCACTGCATCACCAGCCAAGCCTAGAATATTTATTTTAATAGTGTTATTGTACAGTTGCTCTGGGTATATATATGTTTTTAATAGTTACAGAAATAACTTGAAAAATATAAGAAAGTAAATAGGTTTTTTTTAAAGATTTTATTTCATTATTTTCAGAAAGAGGGGAAGGGAGAGAGGCAGAGAGGGAGAGAGACATCAATGTATGGTTGCTTCTCACCTGCCTCCAGCCACAGACCTGACTGGAGACCTGGTTTGCAACCTTAAAAAAGTAAATAGGTTTGAAATAAGGAATTAACTCTTGCTTAGGACAAAGATTATGCATAGGCCAGGTAGCTCAGATGTTTAGAGCATTGTCCTAATACATCAAATTTGTTTTTTGTTTGTTTGTTTGTTTTTTCTTGCTTATTTATTTATTTCTATTTAATTTTATTGTATTGTAACATATTATATCCATCCCCTTTTTACTCCCCTCTGTCACAATCCCCACCCATCCACTACCCCCCAAAGTCAATCCCACTTGTTACCCATGTCCATGGTTTATCCATACTAGTTCCTTGACTAAATTGCTCCCCTTCTTTGCCTCCTCCTCCCCACTACCCCCACCCCCTCCCTTCTGCCCACTGAAGGTCTATTCATTGTATTCATGTATCTAGGGTTTTTTTGCTGCTTTGTTTGTTTTGTCCATTATTGTCCTGTAATGGGTGAGATCACATGGTATTTGTCTTTCACTGGCTCATTTCACTAAGCATAATAGTTTCCAGTTCAATCTATGTTGTTGCAAAGGATAGGAGTTCCTTCTTTCTTTCTGTTGAGTGGTATTCCATTGTGTAAATGTACCAAAGTTTTTTGATCCAATCATCCGCTGATGGGCACTTAGGCTGTTTCTAGCACTTGGCTATTGTAAATAGTGCTGCTATGAGCATAGGGGTACATAGGTTCTTATGAATTGGTGTTTCAGGGTTCTTTGGGTATAGTCCTAGTAGTGGAATTGCTGTATCAAAAGGCAGTTCCATTTTTAGATTTTTAAGGAAACCCCATACTGTTTTCCACAGTGGCTGTACCAGCCTATATTCCCACCAACAGTGCAACAGGGTTCCCTTTTTCCCACATCCTCACCTGCACTTACTGTTTGTTGATTTGTTAATAATTGCCATTCTGACAGGTGTGAGGTGGTAGCTCATTGTGGTTTTAATTTGCATCTCTCTGATGGCTAGTGATGTTGAGTATTCTTTCATATGCCTCTGGGCCCTTTGTATGTCTTCCTCAGCGAGTTGTCTGTTTGGATCCTTTGCCCATATTTTAATTGGGCTGTCGGTCTCCCTGGTGTTGAGTAGCATTAGTTCTTTATATATTTTGGATATCAAACCCTTGTCTGAGGTATCACTAGTAAATATGTTTTCCCATATGGTTTGTTCCCTTTGAATTTTGCTGATGTTTTCTTTAGCTGAACAGAAACTTTTCAGTTTGATATAGTCCCATTTATTTATTTTATCTTTTATTTCCTTTGCCCCAGGAGAAGTATCAGTAAACATATTTCTGTGTAGGATATCTAGAATTTTACTGCCTATATTTTTCTCTAGGACCTTTATGGTGAAACTGCTATGTTTAAGTCCTTTATCCATCTTGAGTTTATTCTGATATATGGTGTAAGTTGGTGGTCTAGTTTTATTTTTTTGCATGTTGTTGTCCAGTTCTCCCAACACCACTTGTTGAAGATACTGTTTTTGCTCCATTTTATGTTCCTTCCCACTTTGTTGAATATTAATTGACCATAGAGTCCTGGGTTTATTTCTGGACTCTCTATTCTGTTCCATTGATCTATATGTCTACTCTTATGCCAGTACCAGACTGTTTTGATTATAGTAGCCTTGTAGTATAGTTTGATGTCTGGTATTGTGACTCCTCCTACCTTGTTTTTCTTTCTCAAGATTGCTGAGGCTATTTGTGGGTGTTTTTGGCTCCATAGAAATTTTTGAAGTATTTTTTCTATCTCTGTGAAGTCTGTATTGGTATTTTAATTGGAATTGCATTGAATCTATAGGTTGCTTTGGGTAGTATGGATATTTTAATGATGTTAATTCTTTCCATCCATGAACATGGTGTATGTTTCCATTTATTTGTATCTTCCTTCATTTCTTTCTTCAGTGTTCTGTAGTTTTCTGAGTATAAGTCTCTTCCCTCCTTGGTTAAGTTTATTCCTAAGTACTTTATTTTTCTTGTTGCTAATGTAAATGGGATTTGTTTTCTAGTTTCTTTCTCTGATATTTCATTATTGGTATACAAAAATGCTTTTGATTTTTGAATATTGACTTTATATCCAGCTATTTTGCTAAATTTGCTTATTAGGTCAAGTAAGTTTTTGGTGGAGTCTATCGGGTTTTGTATATACACTATCTATCATATCATCTGCAAATAATGACAGTTTGACTTCCTTTTTTCCAATTTGGGTACCTTTGATTCATTTTTCTTCTCTGATAGCTATGGCTAGAACTTCCAGAATGATGTTGAACAGAAGTGGAGAAAGTGGACAGCCTTATCTTGTTCCTGATCATAGGGGGAAAGCTTTTAGTTTTTGCCGGTTGAATATGTTGGCTTCAGGTTTCTCATACATGGCCTTTATTATGTTGAGGTATGATCCCTCTATTCCCATTTTGCTGAGTGTTTTCATCATAAGTGGTTGCTGTACTTTATCAAATGCTTTTTCAGCATCTATTGATATGATCATATGATTTTTGTCTTTCATTTTGTTGACGTGGTGTATTAATTACATTTATTGATTTGCAAATGTTGTACCATCCTTGCATCCCTGGAATGAAACCCACTTGATCATGGTGTATGATCTTTTGAATGTATTGCTGGATCTGCTTGGCCAAAAGTTTGTTGAGAATCTTAGCATCTATGTTCATCAGAGATATTGGCCTATAGTTTTCTTTCTTAGTTGTGTCTTGACTGGTTTTGGGATTAGAATAATACTGGCCAATCAGACTGGGATTAGCTGCCAGGCTAAGGAACTGCTAGGCTGGAAGGATTGGTTTAGTTGTAATCCTATTGGTCTGTGATCCATCACTAGGCTCGGATGCAGCTTCAGGTAACAGACTGGTTCAGTTGTAAATAATTGAATCAACTACCAAACTCAGGCCCTACTAGGCTAGATAGAGAGGTTCAATTGTAATCCAATGGATCAGCCACCAGCTCAGGTATAGCCTGGTGGGACAGATTCAGATGTAAATCAATGAATCTGTGATTAGCTGCCAGGCTCAGGCACCACTGGGCTAGAGAGCCAGATCCAATTGTAATCCAATGAATCTGTGTTCGGCCACCAGGCTCAGGAGCTTCTGGGCTAGACAGCAAGGTACAATTGTAATCCAATGAATCTGTGATCAGCTGCCAGGTCCAGAGGCCAGTGGGTGGGACAAACTAACTCAGTTGTGAACCAATGAATCCACGATCAGCCACCAGGGTCACTTGCCACTGTGTGGGGCTGACTGGCTAATCCAGCTGTAAGTCAGAGAGTCTGTAATCAGCCACCAGGCCCAGGCTCTGCCAAGTGAGAAAGACTGACCCTGTTGCAAAGCAATGAATCCGTGATCAGCCACCAGGCTTACATGCTGCTGTGCAGGGCTGACTGACTGACCCAGCTGTAAGTCAGAGTTTGTGATCAGCTGCCAGGCCCAGGCTCTGCTGGGCAAGAGGTATCTCTTTAGATACCTTTGCCAACTATTGTATCTATGCTCAGACAAGGCATGGCAGGAGAGGTTTATTTAGATGTAAATCAAAGAATTGTGATCAGGTGCCAGGCTCAGGCACCACTGGGCGGGGCAGATTGCTTCCAGTGGGCGGAGCAATGAGGACCCTCATATGGAAGCCTCAGGGCACAGGGCAACCTGCCCGAGGTGTGGGCGATGAGTCAGCACCAGGATCCTCACAGCTGCTTCCCCACTTGTCTCCTCCAAGCCACCGCCACAAACTCTCCCCATGAGCCTCCCGTCCTCTCAGCCCTGCCTCCGCTGGAGCCCAGGGTAGGTGGCTGCCAATGTATTGTCACTGTGTTCACCCTAGTAGTTCTCTGTCTCCAGTGCTCTCTTAGGCTAATAAATGCCACAGCTTTCCACCCTTCTCAGCTGGATGCTACTCTGCTCTCTGCCGTGTTGCTGTCACTGGGACACCAACTGGGGGACCAAGTCCCACCCTTCTCAGGTGGAGCCCCAGCTCCATCCCTTTGGCTGCTGCCTGCAGTGGAGGCCCAGCCAGCCCTCTTGAGTTTCCACGATTCCTACCAGTCATGCTGTGATGCAGCAGCCTTTTCTGTTCTGCCCGTGGTTATAGGACTTCTTTCCAGCTGGTGTTCCATTGGTAATTCCAGCTGACATTTTCTCCAAAAAAGTAATTCCAGATGTGACCCATTCTAGCCTCTTCGTGGTGAGAGCGAGGGGGAGCTGCTGCTGAAGGTTCTGCCCTTCACCACCAAGCTGGAGGCGCTGGGGCTGGGAGTCAAATTTGTTTTTTAATACAACTCTTCTAAGGCCTTTAGTGCCTGATCATGAAAAATGATATGGCTTTATATTTTAGAAATATCCTGTAAATAACAGGCTTCTCTCCAACCCCCTAGTTAATATTTCATCTTTTTTTTAGAAATGAGTTCATATAAGAATTCTGTAGCAATCCTTCTTTTCACCCTCCTTCCTTCCACAGTAAATCATTACATCTTCAAAGCTATTTTTTGTCTGTATTAGTTATCTGTTGCTGTGTCAAAATAGACCAAAATTTAGCATCTTGAGAAAAAAGGAAACATTTCACATTTCACAGTTTGCATGTGGCTCAGAAATTTGAAAGTGGCTTAGCTGGGCAGTTCTGTGTCAGATTTGTTCCTAGATTGCAGTCAAGATGTCGGCTGGGCTTGCAGGCACCTGAGGGCTTGAACGGAATACGAGAATCCTCCTCTTTAATGTGTCACTCACAGGGCTGTTGGCAAGATGCTGAGGCTAGTCTCCACACAGGCCTCTCCAGAAGGCTGCTTTGTTGTCCCCACAACATGGGAGAGATGGCATCCCCCTGAGCGAGAGATGTAAAAGAGAGGGCTGAATTCAGGGGCCACAAGGAATGTGGGTCGCAATGCCTCTTCCCATCTTAACTAACTAGGTTTCACAATAGTATGGGAATTGAATCCCTCATTCCCCTGCCAGAGTTAAGTCACTCTGTATATGGCAAGAGGAGAAAGACAATAATGGAGGACATTTATTTTCTAGAAAGTAGGATAAGCTGACTTTTACCGCCGTTTTTAGACCCACAGCAATCTTGTGGGGACTAAGTAATTTTGATTGCCTCCGCATTTAGCATCGTGATTAAAATTTGATTTTTATTTTAAACCTCTTGTAGACTGGCATCAAAAATTTAAGGATGAGCTCTGGCTGGTATGGTTCAGTGGATTGAGCACAGGACTGTGAACCAAAGGATCACTGGTTCGATTCCCAGTCAAGGCACATGCCTGGGTTGCAGGCCAGGTTCCCAGTTGGGGGCATGTGAGAGGCAACCACACATCAATGTTTCTCTCCTTTTTTTTCTCCCTCCCTTCCCCTCTCTCTAAAAATAAATGAATTAAATCTTAAAAAAAAAAAAAAAAAGAAAGAAAGAAAGAAAGAAAAGAAAAGAAAATTGAAGCCTGAGTAAACGCCCATGTCAAACCCTTTATTACCGCCCAGCACACAGGCAGTTGTAAGACCCATACCTCTCTGTCAACACAGCAGCAGGTCTTTCAGTTTACCTTGAAAATGGATGCTAATTGCATTCAGCAATAGCCACACTATGGCTGCTATCCATTAGAGATGCATTATCACAGATGATTTTCTGAGATACTTTCTTGGGGAACAGGTTATTTTTTTGAACAGAAAACAAAGTGACATCCAGCTGCTTTCTCCATCATGTTTCTTCTTGTTTGTTCAGGCTTTTATTTTTTCCATTTTCTTTTCTCTAAATTCATGAATATTTACATTGATAAAAGGCTGAAGTCCTTGGCTCTGTTAATGAAAACCAGGATTCCTATAAGACCAGCACATTGTGCTTTTCAGTTTTCCATTATGATACTCTATTAAATATTGGTTGTTGCTTTCTACTGGTGCCTTGGTCTGAAATTGTCTCTCAGTGGGATTTTGAATAGCAATGAGCTCTGTCATTAACCATAATTACAAAAATATGTCTACTGAATCTAAAGATAAATGTCTTTCTGTGGGGATGTATATGAATCTTCAACCTGGTGAAGAATTTCTCATTAAACCACCAGGTGGTTTTAGTGGTTGGGGATCCTAAAAAAATGGGAATTTCTCTTAAAAATATCATCGTAGAAGCAATAATTAAAAGTCAACTTGTGTTTAATATATGCTTATGATTTATAATACCTGTGTGCCAATCTAAATTTCTGGAGAGGATTGTGGCAGAATTATTGGCTTTTGTAAAATATGCACTATTTTCTTTCAAAGTGAGAAATTGTATTAATTTTTAAAGAATAAATCAAGCTGTGTCAAGAAACAAAATATAACCTCAAATTCTTAGAATATAGGCATACTGAAGAATAATTTTTTTTAAAAATTCTGAGCTACATTACTTTTTGAATCTAATTGTCAATTGCTATAACTTTAGTGGTTAATGTCCAGAGAGGAATGGGTGACTGCTAGGAAAATAGTCCAACTTATAATATGATTCAACTTAATAATATGTTTTACACTGATATGATAAACAAGTTAAATGAACTATATGTTTCGTTGATCAGTCATAATATGTTCTAACAGCTGTTTAAATATTTAACTACAATTTTACCTTTCTAGATTTTTCTATCACTTTTTATTTCTAATTTTATCTTTGTCCACATATGTAAATACTGACAATAAATTTTGTTTTATTGATGCCTAGGTTGAGAAAGCATGTTTTAAAATAACAGTTGTACATCTTATTCTAATAAGTGAAATTTTGTTTTAGTCATTAATAAAAATTTTTTAAGACTGTATTAAGTATTTTTAGAGAGAAATATAAGGAGGCAGAGAGGGAGGAAAAAAAGAAGAGAAACATCAATGTATGGTTACTTTTCACCTGCCTCCAGCTGGGGGCCTGGCTGGAAATCTGGCTTGCAACCTGGTTATGTGCCCTGACTGGGAACCAAACTCGCAACCCTCAGGTTCACAGGCCAACATTCAATCCACTGAAGCACACCAGCCAGGGTTAGTCATTAATAACTTTATAGTTTAAAATAGTTAATATTTTAATAATATTCTCATTCTTTAAATTGTATGGGGAAGATCTGTTGGTTTGTTGTATTTGATTATAATTGCTTTGGACATAAAACTTTCTAGATAACTAATTTCCAATGGACAATATTTGAGGTGCAGTAGTAGACATTTGCACAATCTTCCAACTGTACTTAGGAAATTTCAGGACCATGTTATGACTACCTAAATTGGCCATTTATTTTGCATGATTTTTCATGACCTGACCCCTCATTCTAGAAAACACAGACTATCTCTTAGCACTATAGTGATTCATTTCCTTCTTACAAGTAAACTAAAAATAGATATCAAGTGAACTAAAGCTATGACACTGTATCTTGGAAAGCAGCAAAGGCATAAATCTTAAAGAAATAAGCCAAGCTATAAATTGTCAGCTAAAAAAGTCATTACTTACCAAACATTGAAGCTTAGGAGTTGGAAGAGTTGAGTTCTCCAGGAAATGTAGAAACATGTGAGAAAATAGACAAAAATGAAGATAGATTGAATATAGTAGGTAAGTCATTGAAAGAAATAAAAGTGTTTCAGTTGGTATTTGGGCCCCTGAGAAGGCAGCCTATTGCACTTTGACATGCTGATTTTAGATATCTTAGACATTTTGGTCCTCTTGGTCCAGAAATTTTGCTCATTAGAAACCATATTTCTTCATTACTTTTATAGATATTCCTTGTCTTCTGTGTAATCATTTAATGATGCCATAAGCCTTGAGGATGGACTTCATTAAAACATCAGCGTTTCTGTTTTCTCTGCTTTTGGTGACCGTGAATTCATCATGACACCATGCAGTAGTTGGTAGCGTTTTCATCAGGATTGATTCATTGCATATATCCAGCCTGACTTTTTAAAAAATATTGATTCAGTCCTAAGTGGAGATTTTGAAGATGGATAGAAAGTAGAAGAACACTTCTTGCAATGAGAACAGTGTGATCAGCATACAGAAGTATATAGGAGTGTAGCTGATTGTTTGAGAATGAATGGGCTCATCCACAGTGGAGTAAATTGGAGATGTATAATAGACTCAGTCAGATACTCTTTTCTTTGTCCCAAACCTTGCTTTTGTCATACAGAATTAAAATATACATACATTATTTATAATTTCTTTAAAAATTATATACCTTAAAGAAAATGGCCTAGTTAAGAATTGGATATATTTTATATTTCATAATGTGGGGGGAATATAGCAAATAAATGCTTTTGTAATGTTATATATTTAAAAGTGTACATTAATCATTATAAATAAACCCTTAAAATTTAATGTATAACTCAAACTGTAATACACCCAATTTGCCAAAGATCCACGTCTTCGAAATACAGAGATACACTTTTTGAAATATCCCCTTGGGTAAAATGGGAGATTGCATATTCAAAGTCACCTCATATTTATGCATATGTAAGGAGGGTTTATAAGGTTATTTTAAGCTGTGATTCTATTTCAATCTATATTTCACCACACCACTTTCTTTATCCATGAAAAAATTTTCAATTTGATGCCTGCATGTTAGTTATGAAATAACATCTATCCAATTTATTCCACATTCTGTTAAATAAAAGATGTATGTCTTTTGACAAGTCATTTAACACTTGAGACTAAAATACTTTTGTCATCAAAAATATCAATGCTGCTTTGATAAGAAAGCGATTATTTAAAATTATAGACAAGTCATTATAATCTAGACTTTAATGTATCATTTAAAGACAAATTATGCATTTACTTAAAAATACAATGACATCCTCAAATAATCCCTATTCCTCTCACAAGGCCTTATTATTTGCAAGGCACTATTAATCTATTTGGTAGTATTTCTTTTTCTGTAAATTATACAATACCAATAAAGTAAGTAGTGTATCAAAGAGAAGGTGTTTTGTTGTTGTTACCACTATTATCTATTATTTTCATTTTTGTATATTCCAGTAGTAAGAAAATTAGAACAGAAGTTGTGTGTGTCTAATTGAAGTATAATTTACATACCATACAATTTACTCTTTTAAAGTAAAATTCATTGTTTTTTAGCACATTCACAGAGTTGTGCACCTATCATCATAGTCAATTTTTGAACATTTTTGTCACCCCCCAAAAAATCCTGTACCCACTGGCAGTTCCTGCATAGGGTCACTCTATTTTGCCTCAGAATGATCAATGTTGAATTACCTTTCCAGGAACATATTATCAGTTTTTCTGATATTCTTTGCTTTAGTATCTCCATTTGCTAGATAATCCAAGTGTTTAGCAGCATTTTTAATATCCAATCATCTGGCACAGCACAGCTAAATAGTTTTCAGTTACAACTAAAATGGATTATAAGTGATATAATTATTTTGGTAGCACTAAAAATTACATGAAAAAGATAATAACTTCCTTTTAAAATGAACTCTAAGCATCTCTGGAGTGGTAATATAATACTTAATTGTGAAGGTGAGTTGACTTAATTAAAATGTAAAAAATAGCACTTTTAATAAATATCATTTACCACTGAGTATGATTTATCAGCACATTTGGTAACAAGCTTGATAATTTTTCCTATAAGAATACAGAAAAAGAACTGCAATTTACCTAATAGCAGTGAAAGAAAACAAGAAAGTTCATATTGATGATCAGGTCAATGGGGAAAATAATTTGCTTCCCAAGCAAAAATGACACTGTCTTGTTTGTGATCTGTTCATATCTCCAATCTGAAATTTTTTATGACAATGATATAAAACAACCTGCAGGGCAGGATTTTCTGTGATTCATAAAGGCAAGATTGCCTTCCACATAAAGATTTTGCATTCCTGAGGTTAATTTTTTTTCATATCGTATCCTTAATATAGCTGTCTCCAGGGTAGAGTTTCTGATGTTACATTAAATAGCTATACTTCCCAAGAAGAAGGTGGTGCCTTGATAATATCTTCATTATTGAGGAAATACAGAGAGTCACTTTCCAGAGGAGAATTGATATATTTTACAACTACTGATGTGTTTTATTAGATTACTATGCCTGGGTAGGGGGAGGGGCCAGTTTTCTGAATAGCCGTGATCTTACAAAGGTATGTTTGCAGGGCAGGATGTTGGCCATACAGTCAGAGCTCGGCAAAACACATGGTAAACATGAAGTGTACATGACTCATTGCACATCTTGTTCGTGGCCTAACTCAATGACTATCTGGGTTGTCTTAGAGACTAAATCACCCATTTAAAATGTATTTGGGACTGCAAATCACTTCTTAAAGAGACAAATACCAGTACAAACATTGCTATAATATGGGTCGTTCGTCTGACATTTGCCCACAATACTTTATGATGGGATGAAAAATACTCACAGGTATGGAGATCATTTAGAGGGTTATCAGGTGGAACAATGAAGGGAGAGGATAGGGGAAAAGGTGAGGGGATTTAGAAGCAAAATTGATAGGTACAAAATAGACAGGGGTATGTTAAAAATAGTATAGGAAATGGAAATGCCAAAGAACTTGTATGTACAACCCATTAAAATACACATTATGTATAATTCCTTTAAAAATAATAAACCTAAAGAAAATCATCCAGTTAAAAATTGAATAAATTTTATATTTCATTTCATGAGCTAAGGGGTGGGGATTGCTGAAAGGAAGGGGGATATCTAGTGGAGGGGAACAAAGGGAGAAAATTGAGACAACTGTAATAACACAATCAATAAAATATACATAAAAATGCTAATTCAGTATCCATTACAGCGATGCTTTCCTATAGCAGGAGTCTCAGATTTATTTTGATTTAATATGTTACCTAGAATTAAACTGAGGCTTTGCACCAAGTCTCTGAAACCAATGCTAACTCCAGGTTATGATCTTTGACAAGGCAGCCAAGTAACGGGGCTTCCAGGAAGAGCTACTGCTATCATTGTGGTGACATATATACATAATGTATGTACAAATGACACAAAAGAAAGAAGGAATGTGGAAACAGTGAACAAAAACTCGGTCAAAACAAAAATAGATGATAAAACAATAGAAGAAAATTAATTTATTTTGTTAATAATTATTTGCTGTGTAACTGAGGAAGTAAAACCCTCAGTTTTACTTCCTATCTATAAGGAACATCTTAAACGGATGAAAGTAGATGGAAAGTAAAAGTTTGGGAAAAAGTGTATCGTGTAACACTAATCAAATAAGTGCTAGGGAAGACTAATGCTTCTGGCCTAGATTTAACCTCCTTAAAAATACAGAAAAATATATAAAACAATCGTTTCAAGACAGTAGATAGCAGGTAACAAAGGATAGTGTTGCTTGAGATACAGGAAACAAATGATCCAAGGTCTGTGATTGCCTCAGCTTAGTGTTTTACTTATTCTATTCAAGTTTATAGCAAAATACCACAGACTGAGTGGTTTAATTAACAGAAAGTTATTTCTCACAGTTCTGGGGCTGGGAGGCATAAGATCAAGGTGATGGTCAGTGTTATTTTTGGTGAGGACTCTGTCCTTGGTGTGTGGTCTTATTGTGTCCACTTATGGTAGAGAAAGAGAAAGAGAAAGAGAAAAGCTGTGTTTTTTCCACTTCTTATAAGGACACCAGCTTTTTAGATTTAGGTCCCATTCTTATACTTTTATTGAACTTTTACCACTTCCTAAAAGGCCCTATGTCCCTACACACTAATACTGGGGGTTAGGGTTTTGACATGAATTTGGGAGGACACAAACTTTCAGTCCATTATGTGTCCTTGGGGAGTTGCACACCATAGTGCAGGCAGGAGACTCCAATGTGAAACCTGGCAGTTAGCTGAGAGTCTGGCAAGTTCAATGTGACTAGAATTTATAGACACAGGACTGGAGAGGAGAGAGCTGTACAGAGGACCCTGGAAATATGCCAAGGTTTCCCTCTTAAGTATTTGGCCAGGTACTGATCACAGCAGGTGTGAAGATGTTACTCAAGATTGGAAACAAGAGTCTGCAGTAGGGAGTAGAGGGTAGAGTGCCTGGCACTCATGTAACCTGAGAAAACGTGCCTGCTCTCACCAACTAGACTAAATGAATCTCCTAATTTAAGGTTCATCGAATAGAGTACTCAGAAAGGGCTTGGTGGTGAGGAATAGTTAGCCTAAGAGTAAAAGTTGCTCTGATCCAACCTAACAAATCTTAAAAGCAATACTCAATAGGATAAAACTGTTTCCAAATAAGTTGAAATCCACTGGCCTAGGTAATTCTTCAAAACTTCCTAGCAAGACACTAACATTTCCCTTGGAACTCAGTCTTTAAATAATGTGTTTTTACTAACATAACTGATTCCTCAAAGTAATGGGGGTAGAAAACTGGTTTTATGTGAAGATTTTTTTCAATTGTACACAACTTTGGAAATATTAATTAGCCATACAATAGCGTTAATGGTTCATCTCACTATTTAATGGCCACACAGATCATTCAAACCCTGAGCTCTTAACATCTCTCTCTCTGATTACCCTAATTGTGTAGGAAAAAATTCAGAATGTGCTATTATTTCCATTCAATTATATTTTAAAGTATTTTATTAAATACCTTTTCAAAGAGTAGCTTTGTCCAAGTGATTTAATTATATATTAGGAAACTAAGCCTTTGTATGTAATTTAATAACTTAATCCAAAATTTTAAAGGGGAGCCAAACAGAAAAGTTTCTCATTCAAAAGCTCAGTGGACAAACCAACTTCATATTTCCACAATTAAGATGATAAAAGATTAAAATGTGACTAATTACTTCCATCTATTGTGCTTAATGAGCATAAAGAGTTTTAAAATATATTATCCCAAACCAATATTTTTTTCCAAAAAAATAAATTAGACTATGTCTTTAGTTCAAGGGCCATAGTTATAATTATTTCTTTGCGTTTGACCCAGAAAAATTTTAAAGTCAATGATTTTTGTATTAACTCTTTATTTGCTTCCTATAAAGTAACCTTTTAATTTTTCTTTTTAAAGAAAGTATTAGCAACATAACCATAGTATAGAGAATGTTTAAGTTACAGTATAAATGCAAAGGAAAATTTAAATGTTTCTTAATTTCACATGTTTATCATATGTTTTAAAGGAAGGTTTAATTGATATGAAATCATATAAACATTAGTTTTTCTTAAACTTGTTAAATTAAAATATATTTTTACTGATAACATCCCTTTTTAACTTACTAAGGAATTCGGGTCTTCATTTTATATAGATTATGGTTCCAGCCTGTTAAAAGTAGTGAAATTGGTGAAGAAACATATTTAATTTTTATTATTATAGTAAGTCTTTTCTCTCATCGTTTCAAGAAGTAACTTTCAGCTTTGCCTCTTTTGCAGAGCAAGCAGGAGTTGTGGGTTCTATTTTGCAATGAAAAATAACATGGTCATTTTGGGAAAATGTCATGAAATTCCTTTTGCACTGTCAAAAATTCATTGTTCTTCATAAATGTAATGGTAGAGTAATTGGGTTACTAGTTACAAAATCAATGTAACCAATAAAGAGGATTTAATAATTTTTAAAAGACTTATGGCAAGTTCCTAATGAATCTCTATATAGTCTATTGGTTCTGTTTCTCTGAAGAATCGAACTAAAAAAGTTTTTATAGCCCTGGCTGGTGTGGCTCAGTGGATAGGCACTGGCCTGTGAAGCCAAAGGTTGCTGCTAGTTCAATTCCCAGCCACTGCACATAACCAGGTTGTAAGCCAGGTCTCCAGCCAGGTCCGCAGTTGGAGGCAGGTGGAAGACAACCATACATTGATGTTTCTCTCCCTTTCTTCCTCCTTCCCTGCCCTTCTATCTAAAAATAATGAACAAAATCTTTAAAATGAAAGTATTTATATAGAGTTTTGTTATAAGTATTTGGCTGATATGATTGTGAAAGCTGAGAAATCCCAAGATCTTCAACTGGCAAGGTGGAGACCCTGGAGAGCCAATGTGTAGTTCCATTCCAGCTCTAATGGCCTGAGAACCAAGACATCTTCCTCTGCCCGTCTCTTATATGAACACCCGTGATGACATTTTGGGCCCATTCCATAATCCAGAGTAATCTTCATACCCAATGGCCTTTATTTAATTTTAAAGCTGCAAAGGTTCCTTTTCCAAATAAGTCAACATGAACAGCTTCCAGACATATGGCTATAGATATATCTTTGGGAGTCAAATCAGTGTATCACAATAAATAAACAAACAAATAAACAAATCTTAAGTTTTTCTAAGCATTGCAACAGTAGGTAGTATCTAGTAAAATTTCCTATATTTTAAGTTAACTTCAAAAGTAAAATGTTAATTTCACGTTAAATTTGAGTCACAATGTTAACTATAATTGTAAATTTTTTTTAAATTCTAAAAGCAAACAAAACCTGAAGTCACAAAACTTACCTGTTAGAATCCCTAATATTACCTATTTTCTTAAATTACAAATTCCAAAACACTATAATTATAGAAATTAAATTTAACTAAAATTATCACCATAACTATGTACATTGTTTACCTATGACATTAAACAAACCACTTTGACATCCCAAGTATTCGATACTACCAACCCAAGATAGCTGACATTATTATTCAAAGTAAACTAGATTATTATTCAGGTTAAGAGTGATTAATTACAGAATTTTAGCCAGAATTTCTTTTGTAATTTCTTTTACCTTCATCCTTTGACTGGTGGATAAATTCTGTAAGTTCCACTCACCTACTTCAACAATTTCTTCTTCATAGTTTGGGAATCCCTCATTGCATGGGGTTCTTGATTTTGTGTGGATGAAATTAATGCAGTGCCATGTGATGAACAGAAAAGGTACTGACTTTTATAATACATAACCTTTCATGCCAGAAATAGCTTTCTTGTTTTTTTCTGTGGAGCTAATCATCACTTGGATTACGATTTACATACCTAGGCTAATCGATCAGTCAAGAGAAGGGAGTACAATAGAGCTTCATAATACATACATTACCATGGAAGTCCTTAGACAGCATTTTGTTAGTAGCACTCCATGCCCAAACCTGGTGATTTGTAACAACAACTACTTATATTTCTTGCTTTCTGTTCATTGGGTGGGCTGAAATTGGCTCCAGCCTGTGAGTCTGGTAGGGTTCTGTTGCACCTATCTCATCCTGGGGATAGTAGCAAGAATATGCTTTTGTCATAGAGATGGTATTGAAGTACACAATGAAGGAAGTACAAAAAGCCAAACCAAATCTTTTGATCTGCTACATATTTCTAAGATTCTGCAGGCCAAATCAAATCATATGATCAAGTGCCACATGGAGGGGACAGGGAAATACACTGTGATCTATAGCCAGAAACACTTCAGTATCAACTTGTAAAAAAACCTGGATATATGATTATTAAATAGTGAGAAAGTGAAGATTTGGGGAAATTAATCCCTCTACCATAATGAGCATTAGTCTAGAAATGAGGATGCGACTCTGCACTAGAAAAATCATCACTACGAGTGTCTGTTTAACCAAAATATCTCAAAGGAAAATAATAGAATCAGATCCGTTGCTGTATATAAAACTACTTTTTGCAATTTTAAGGCACTACTCAAATATAAATTAAGAAATGTATGCCTTCAAATTAAAACAGAATAAGTGAAAGAACTGATAAAGAGTACTATTATATCTACCAGCATAGTTTCATTTAAATAGTAGTCTTGAAAAGGTAAGATAGAAGTAATCCAGAGAAAAATATTTGCAAGAAAACTGGATTTATTATACACAAACTGCTAAAAACCAACTTCATTGAAGTGCAGTAAAATTAAATGTAAATTTTGTCAGTTACCCTGCTTGGCTAATTATATCTATCAAACTTACTTATATTACCTGCCTAATTCCTAAAGCTTCATTTCACTTGCTACTGTGAAAACTCAAATATGGCACATTCTATTTTAAAAGGCAGAGAGAAGTCACACTATGTCAAATAACTCCTTAGAGAAATAGCCCAAGGTTATATTGACATGCAGAAAATGAAGTGGAAAATTGAGATAATTATTTAGATAAATCAAGCGAAAAATAATACTAACCTTTGCCCCAATTGCTTGAAAATTCTGGACAATTAAAATGAAGCCTAAAATGTCAGTTGCTGCAAATCTCTAATGCAATTTCTGAATAATTTATGCCAAAGTATATTATTATTTAGAAAGAAAAATATTATATTCATTTTTTTGTAGTGCCATAGGCCGTATTTGCTAAACATAGTTTTCACTTTAGTTTTCTACTTTGTTTCTATTGACTTGAAAATATTTTTTCCCAGATAAAATATCCAATTTAATTATTTTTAAAATCCTTGCCATTTAGAATCTCCACATTTAAAGGAAGAATAGGAATAGATTGACTGTTACTAGATCAGATTCATGGACTGCCTTATGTTCTGTACTTTTGACTGTGATAATGCATGATATATTAGACAGATAACTCTTCTGCATGTGATTTCTCACCAAAATTATATCCTTTTGTTTCATGTCTAGAATGAGAATATTTATAACCTTTCCCGAGATAAGAACTTGTATGCTGGTGCTAGCTTATTTGAAAGGCTGTCCTAGGGAGTACAATTGAGGAAGTGGGGCAATGAGGCATGAAAGGAAGAACATTTTTAAAGTTGTTTTATTAAATTGGTTTTTGCTATGGACAACAAACATTAATCCTTAATCCTATTGGATGTTCTCCTTAGAACCTGCTTGAATGTACCTCAGACTTTTATCAACAAGAGATGGAAAGTCTAAGGCCTTTATCCAATTCCCATTTTCCCTGCTTGAGTTTTCAGCCATAGTCATCAAGTTTTCTGAGCTTATAAGTTGCAACTAGATATGGTCTAAGTAGCATTCCATGGCTTAGGGGAGAACCCTGAGGCATAGAAGCAAAGCAATATCAAGACACAAAACTTGAATATATGATATTGGTAACATACATGAACATGCCATGCTGAAATCAGGTGGACTGAGGACATCTTATGCAGCTGCTATTGTTAAATTTTCAGGATGCTCAAGGGTGACCAGAGAGTGAACTCCTAAATGGATTCTCAGATATTTTAGTTTTTTGAGAGAAAAACAGTGACATTTGTTGGATGCTACTTAACAACCTACCTTCATTTATATGTGTTATTTTAAAATAGCTACTGAATTTTTAAGATATGAATACCTATTAAGATGTTTATTAACTACTTAATAAATAGAGCTTGTAGACATTTTTTGTAGGGGACTATTAATGCCATGAAAAATATTAACAAGACACCAAGGGTGCCATGAACCAAGACATTAGGAACCTTTTTTCTACTGTATCATTTACCTTTTGTAGACCAATCTGAAAAAGCAATATTGACCCCCATCAGAATTTTAGTTCAGATGTCAAGGTTGATAGTGTCACATACACACCAAGAGAGAGTGAAAAGTTTTGTCACATAACAAGGCTTTCTGCAGGGAGCAGGGTGAGTCCAGCTATCACTGTAGAGAGCGAGGGAATAAGACTGGTTTGGAGTTTATACACTGTTTGGGGGATGAGAACAGTATGTATGTTCCCACACTTAGCTTGAATTTGACACTTGTACCAAAGGTGGGGACAACTTATTTTTGTGTTGTTGTTTAGTCATTTGTTTTATTTTATTTATTTTTTTCTTAATCAGCTTGCCCAGATGTAAGACAGAAGGAGAAGTGGTAGAATTGAGGCTTGAAAGCTGTCAGGAGTAAAATATCAAAAAGTGGAGTCAGACTATTATGTTATCTAATGACATGATACTAAACAAGGTGGTTCTTCTGTTTGTGTCAGCTATTGTAGTAATTATTTAAAAAAATACCATAGTGCAAAAGGCCAAGGAAGCTGTTATCAGATTCTAAACCTGCCTATCAACAACTTTTCCATTCCAGTTTTGGAGTCCAGCCAGTTGCAACTTTGATTCTCACAGAAAGAGACTTAGTGAATATTTTCTGAGTGCTACAAGGACACTTTAATTTGACAACTTACTGTCTAAATCTACTGTAGTGCTGTCTAATAGAACTTTTCATGATGATGGAAATGTTTAATATATACAGTAGTATCTC
The DNA here is from genome assembly GCA_004026585.1 of Noctilio leporinus. NCBI lineage: Eukaryota > Metazoa > Chordata > Mammalia > Chiroptera > Noctilionidae > Noctilio > Noctilio leporinus. Next base: position 112,819 of record PVIW01000770.1, on the reverse strand, counting down.
TCTAGTTTGTGGTTTTGATTTCTTCATTTCAGCTACTCATGGTCAACTGGTTCAAACACATTAAAGTGCATGACAGTCTGAGTAGCTTGATGAAATCTCATGATCCATCTGCCTAGAATATGAATCATCTATTTGTCCAGTGGCTTCAAGCTGTATATACCAAATACCTCTTAGCCACTTAGTAGCTGTGTTGGTTGTCAGATCAGCTTTTAGGGTATCACAGTGCTTGTATTCAAGTAACCCTTATTTTACTTAGCAATAGCCCTAAAGTCACTTGCATACATTTTATTACATTACGTTTTATTTATTCTACTTTATTATTAGTTGGTGTTAATCTTTTACTGTGCCTAACTTACAAGGTAAACTTTATCATGGGAATGTATGCATAGGAATAATCGTAGCATACGTAGCATTCAATGCTATCTGTGGTTTCACTATCCATTGGGGGTGTTACATTGCATCTTCCACAGAGAAGCTGGGGTCACTGTTCACTAATATGATAGCCAATAGCCCCATATAGGCCATTGAGTATTTAAAATGTGGTTAATGAAACTCAGTATCTGATTTTCTTGTTAAGTTTTAATTAACTTAAATATAAGTAGCCACTTGGGGCAGGTGGTTTTCAAATTGAACAAAGCAAATAAACTCACTCCCACAGCCAAATTAAGGTTAATTGTAAAATTAATTCCATCACTGTTACTTATTAATAATTAGTTATTAATAAGAAATTATTTATTATTAATAAGAAAGGGATGCAAAGAGAATTAGCTTAATAAATTGGGGAACATAAGCTTATTTGATTCATCAAAAAACCACAACGTAAGCCCTGGCTGGTGGCACAGTGGATAAGGTGCCGGCCTGCAAACCCAAAGGTTGCTGGTTCGATTCCCCAGCCAGGGCACATAACCAGGTTGCAAGCCAGGTCTCCAGCCAGTTCCTTGGCTAGAGGCAGGTGAAAGGCAACCATACATTGATGTTTCTCTCCCTCTCTGGCTCTCTCCCCTTCTCTCTCTCTGGAAATAATAAATAAAATATTAAAAAAAAAACAAAACATAACGTCACACCCCAGGTTATCATCACATTGCTCTGCCAAGGGGATTAATGATTCTCCTTTCACCCCAGTACCAGATTTCAGAGGCGGGAGGCGGGGAAACAGGCACACGTGCAATTAAAGTCAAATGTGTAAAAGTTTGACCAGGAGGCCTCTAGGTCTAGCCTGGGGAACAACAGATTGGCTAGGGGTGGGCCCATCAAAAAGTTGGTGAAAGCTTGGTAAATTGATTGAATCTTTTGAGGAGCACATGGTTTACCAAACCCAAACTAATATAACCCCAGGAAAACAAAGAAGCACCCCTGCTGCCCTCTCCCCCTCTCCCCCTCTCCCCCTCTCTCCCTCTCCTCCTCTCCCCCTCTCCCCCTCTCTCCCATCTCCCTCTCCATTGCCTCCTGCGCTCATCCATTAGGTCGTTTTGCAAGGGAACACGCAGCCATGTGGGGTCAGCAGCTACAGGGGCCCACAGCAGATGGCAGGGGCTCCAAAAGACTAAGCTTTAATATGAAGCAGAAACTCAGAACCTTGGCTTTTGTTTTGACCTTGTTGAGGATACTTTTGGACTTTTTTTCCCTGGTGGGACAAATGAAGATGGGACAAATTGGAAACTGAGAAGGCAGCTTTGATTTTCACTCAGATGAACACTCTTGCCACACCACAATCTTCCCTGTGTGGGGCCGTGGCATGCCTTCATCACAGTCCCATGGGAAAGCCTCATTTCCACCAACATTACCTAGTGAAAAGGTCAGTTCTGAGTCTTTACCTTTCTAATCGCTTGACATCTGCTAGGGTGTAAGGCCAACGGAAGTACTGCTCCTGTACAATCTGGCTCTGTGTGTAAACACTATGCCTGTTGACCTAGAAATCCAATTGTGGAAATACAGTGAGGATCAAAACAGATAGTAAATGAAAAAAGAGGATTATTACCCATAGAAAAAAAAGAGATCGTATGACCGGACTTCTATCCAGTGAGAAGTACAATCATCTTGTTTCCACATGAAAATATCAAAGCAAAGGAAAACATGCTTAGCTATCTCTTTTAGGTCTGGAAATGATGAATGGCTGGTGATGCTTAAAGAAATCTCTCCAGACATGTCTTCTCCAGGAAAAAAAAAAAAAAGATTAAATTCATGTTTATTTTCAAATACTTTCTAAAGATGTAACCTGAATAGCCTGTAAAAATAATACAGCTACCTTTGATGATTCAATGTACATAAAGTTGCCTCTGAGTATCTCTAATTCATGTTTTATGTGGTTATCATTCTGGGAATTTATTACCAAATCTATTTATCATTTCAAATTCATTTTTCATTGAGAAACCTTCAAAACTTTTATTTAAGATTCTATTAATTATTACCCAGCCAAAATGCTTTCCTTCCTTTCTTTCTTCTTTATTATTTTTAAGTGGCATACACATTTTTAGCTGCTTTTAGTAGATGATATTGGTCACATGGTAGAAACGGAGTCAATGATTATAATGACTTGCTGTGTGGTACGAAGTAGATGGATTTTGGAGTCAGAACTTGCAGAATTTGGATACCTCCACTACATGCTAGTGACTGCATAATCTCACACACTATTTACACATTCTGAGCCTTAGTTCGCTCATGTTTAAAATGACAATAAGCATGGCAGGGTAGCTCAGTTGCTTATCTTAATACATGAAGGTTGTGGGTTCAGTCCCCCAGGGCACCAGGACACATATAAGAATCAACCACTGAATGCATAAACAAGTGGAACAATAAATTGATCTCTCTCTCTCAAAAAAGTCAATAAATAAAAAAATTAAATGACAATAATAATACTTCCTTTCCATAGTATTATTCAGTAAGTTACTACATGGGAAAGCTTCTTTATTGACACAAAACTGGTTGTCACATAAATGATTCTTTTCCATCTCTTTCTCTTCAGTAAGTATTCTACTTGTCTAACAATATTCTCAGTTACTATGCAAAATAATCAAACTATTGAAACATACTTTCCTATGCCTTGACATCAATAAAGGCTATTTTATTAAAAAATACTTACATTTGAACTATCATTGTTCATGCAAAAGAAGAAAAATTAGCTAATATAAAGAAGAGCCAAACATAAGTTTTCAACTTTGATAAAAATGTAAAATACAACAATTACACTTTACTTAAGTATACAGCATGCAGTAAGTGCCAAGAGCTATAAATATTAAACACTTCAATACTTTGTTATATGCTCTATCTATACTTTTTTAGGTCAGAGATTTTCAAAAAAAAAGAATATTGCCTCTTTCAATATTGCCTTTTCAAACTTTTGTCAGGTTATTATTTTAGAGAAATCTAGAGAGAGCCATCTAAATGTAATTGCTGATTTATTGCTGAGTGATTGATTTCACTGAAAATAGTATAAAATTCAAACAAAGCACCTGATTTAGAAAGGATACAATCTCCCTTCTTTTAATGTTTACTTTGAGTTTTTAAAAATTATGCATGCATCCAAAAAGCCTTCCTTTTTTCTAAAGAAAAATTAAAAGGTTGTTCTGAATTTTATACTTTATATTATTGACTAAAGCACAGCTTGAAAGGAAAATTATCAAGAGCATCAGTTAGCTTTATTTCAGATTTTAAAAAATTAACAATTTGTGGTCATGAGAAATTATAAAAAACATTCTTTCAGCTAATTAACTAGTTTCTAAAGAGAAACTTCCTTTCTTCTTGTAAGTTTTAAATCATTATGTTATGTAATTACAATGCTCAAAATCATTTTGGGTTAATGTAGATAATATGAAAAAATGTCAGAATACATATTCTCCTTTCTTGTCACTGAAATATAATTTAATTATTACTACATTAATCCAGAAATAAGAATGTAATAATCTTGATTTTAATACATATATTTTGTAGAATGCCCTACTGTTGACATGATTTTCTCATGCTAAAACTGAGCTTATGAGATATGAGGAGGAAGACCAAGGGGTAAAAGTGACATTTTCATCACACCTTATCAAATGTATATGGTATCAGCATGATTTGAGAATGCTGAAGGTAGCCTTGATCACCTCTCTGAGGTAGTGTGCATCAGGTTTCTCCACTGTCAACTTAGTGTTTTTCTCTCTTTCCTTAATGTACACTTTGGAAGGGAGTCACCATGCATAGCCCACACCTAGAGTTAGGAGTTATGTTCCCTACTTGAAGGCTCAATATATTATGTAGTCATTCTGCATGGAAAACTTATCACTTTTCCACATTTATAAGTGCATCCAATCACTCACGTTTGTCAGTTAGATTGATGAATATGTATTTTATACTTTGGGTTACATGTAATCTAATACCACTTGAATTATTTTTCCCCTGTTCCCGAATTTACCACCCTTGGCCATGGGGAGTTCTTTGCCTGCTGTGCCACTTCGAAATTGCCCCATAGAAATATTTTTAAAAATTATTTTGAAGACCATAAGATGCTTAAAGCTCCTTTTGCATAAGTCCTATCCCAGTCCTAAAACCCACCATTTTTCCAAGGATCTCTGCTTCTTTTTATTGGCGAATGATATTAAAAATCAAGATGAGGCCAGTAGGTATGTTAGTGGCTAGTGGGGTATCATTTGTTTTAGACCCTTTCAGCTGACAGGGAAATAACATATGTGTTTATACATACACATATAAATATTTCTATATGTAACCATTTGTATCTTTATTAACCTAAACATAAGTTCATACTGTCCCCAGTTCCAATCCATTACTATGTACCATTTTAGCTTACTCCCCTTGCTTATTTGTAAATTTTAATTCCATCAGTGAGAAACCACTGGCCCTCCTTTCTTAACCATTACATTCCAGTGTTCAGCAGAGCATTATTACAACTGTCAATCCTTGTCCCCATGCAAAATGACTTTATGACCTGGAATACAGTGCCTCTCAGCAGTGCACTTTGCCTTTAGACTATTCATTTCCAAGGTCACTTAGGCCACCTCCGTTTACCACTAACCTCTTCATTGAGGTTGTTGAATACATTTGTAGTTCAGTCAGATTCTGTTGTTAACAGTCTGCATTTCTTCCTGGGACTGACCCTTTTAATGATTTTTAAATTAGCATAAGTGAAGGTTTACTCTTTGTTCTGTACCATCCTATGAGGTTTGACAAATATACAATGGCTTCCATCCACTATTGCAGTATCATAGAGAGTAATTTTATTGTGCTAAAAATCCCATATTCCTCATTTATTTGGCCTTCCTCTCTATTCCCAACACTACTCACCAGTGATCCTTTTATTGTCTCTAGATTTTTATATTTTCTAGAATGGCATATAATTGCAATTGTATAACATGACCTGGGATGGAACCAGTGACCTTTCTCTTTGTGGGACAATGCCTAATCCACTGAGCCAAAAACAATCAGGGTCCTTAAGGGCCTTTTAGAACTCTGAAGGAAGTATAGTCTCCTTTTGCCTCGTTGTTAGTATTTTAGAATAATAGTCATGATTCATTCCAAGTCTAAATTATACTTCTTAATTAAGTTAGTTTATTCTCTCAATTCTGATTTTTCTCTGTTGACCCCTAAAAAGTTTGCCAAGATATTACATAATTTATTTATAAGGATATTTCTTTTTCCCAGGTATGAGTTGAGGGCATGTTTGACTTCTGAAATGACTCATAAAATTATTTGTCATGCCATAGTTGAAAGGCTTGTAAAGATATAATCAATTTCTATGTCCAGAGCATATTTTCTCCTTTTAATCTATCCCTTAAGCAAAAAAAAAAAAAAAAAAATTATTTCTTATATTACTTTCTGGGCTTACAGGATCAGAATCATTCCCCAGAACATTGCCCATAGTTTGATGATAATAGGGTTAAATACTAGGTTTTAACTACGCAATTGTTAAAAAAACTGACATGCAATTACAGTACTGCAATAACTACATATGGAATTAAAAGATGAAGTGATAGCAACATTTGCCATTATGTCCTATGTGTTGGCTGGGTGTTATTAACAATGTAAAAATTATAAAGTATATATAAACATTAAACTATCCAACATGTAGACTTTTTAGAAAACAATTTTTTAGAGTGCTTAATTATCCTTAGATAACCCAACAAGCAACTAAGAATTTGAACCCCTTTATATTTTTATACTGAATGCTAAAGAGAGAATTTAGCATATAAAGTGAGGATAGGGAGAGAAACAAATATCCTTAAAATAATATGAAGGAAACATAAATATGAATATTCATAAAATTGCTTAAATTATATTTAGAAGGTATCATGATTCTTTTTATGATTATAAATCATCTTCAAGCACAGAACTGTTTAGAAATGCCTAGATATTTCAGGTGAAATGAGCAAGTGTTCATTATTCTTGAGAAAGGTCTTGATGTTCATAGCATTGCATTTACTCATTAGAATTTGACTACGTATAAATTTCCAAATGATATATATTCTATTTTCCAATTCATTTTCCTGAATGAACATCTTCATGGTATCCTAAATACTAAAGTACTTTAGTTTAAAATAAGATGAGTTGTTTTTGTTTAAAAATCAATTTGAATGTTCTGAGGGAAATTGTATTATTGCTGCAATTCACACCTGTCAAAAATCACTCATTTCTTTGAAAGAAAAATAAAGCTGACAGATTAGAAGACAATTTCTTCATGTAAATATTCAATTTCATTTTATGTTCATCATAGATAACCATCTAATTTGTCATTTCACATATTTAAATACATCAGCTTGTAATTTTTAGGTACAAATATGTTAAATATAAATATACAAGTGATATTCTTCACAATACTTAGAAAGAGCACATATTTTATTCTGAAAAATTATCTCAAGAATAAGTCAATTTATGTTATATAGTTAGTTCTTATATTAGTAAAATACTAATTTCTGTAACTTATGAAATGAGAACTCTAGATATATAAAAATCTATATGCTAGATATAGCAAAGGAGAATATTAAGAATTTCACTTTAAGAGTGAATTTGGAATTTTTTAATAAAATAATTCCTCCCTATATTCTAGCTTTGGTCAAAGCACACTATAAACCTATGATAATTTTTTTAAATATAAAAGATACCAAGAGATCCCCAAAATAAAGAAAACAAAGTGGATGGTATTTAGATAATGGATGTGTTTCTCCACTTACTGCATACATATCCTTGATTCAGACTTTGCTATTAAGAATCATGGAGCACATTCCATGCAGGCTGGTCAACCACCATCGTTTCACAGAAATGCACTTATGCTAATCAACATCTCATGTAGAAACATTTTTATGGTAACACCCAATCACAGCTACTTGGAAAACCAGAGGCTTATCACCACACAGTTGACAGAGGTGCCTTGTGACATTCATAGTGAGGGACAGAGTGGGCCATAATCTGTGTCTATATCTTTAAGGCTCTTCCATTTCAAAGGAGGCCCTGTGTACACTCAAGACTTCCAGAATGCTTTAACTAAGCTTTCATAGCCAACACTCCGCAGCCCTGGACTTGGCAATGATGGCTCTTAACACAGAAGGAAAGAAAGATTTCTCCTCTTCTCCTCACTGCTGGGAAGAGTATAGAGATCATACCACGCACAGGAGGGTACCATTGACGTTTAAGTTTCTTACTGTATTTATTCATAGATGATGGGAGATAATCTTTTTGAAGAGCTAGGGAGAATAGTGTTGTTCACGTGGTTTCCAAAGATTCCTGCGGGATTCGTCCTTGTCAAGAAGCAGGGCTCCGGAAACTGAGCCAATTACTTTCTTGGAAATTCAATAGAGTGTGCTATCTAATATTGTTAGGGAGAAACACTACCTGCAGTTTGTAGGTTTTTGCAATGGAAAAAAAAAAAAACAGCAACAGTAAGACAAGGTAAGCCAAAGTGAGTATAGCTGCATCCATACTTTTAAACCCAGACCATCCAGCACACCCCAGCAGGCCGGGCCCGACCTGACAGATGTAGCCAGGAAAATGCAGCAAACCACTTTTACGGTTCAGGCAGCTTACTATTTACACAGCCAGCAAAAGGACAAGGAGCAAAACAAAACAACTGGCTCTGTTCTTTGTCTTGCACACTGAAAAGGATGAAACTGCAATAAAAGGGGCTAGCTGACAATACAATACAACTTGTAGGACACCCTGTTTCTGAAGAGTGCTTCTGAAGAAGCAATTCCAGGAGCTGTTTACAGATGGTGGTTATCCTGCAAGAAGCACAGGGCAGAGTGCCTCATGTCTCATTAGAACTTGGGAGGTGATGAGAAATAAAGCTTCCCCTGGAATAGAAGGTGATTAGACATTGGCCTCATAGCAGCTTCTCCTCAGTTTTCAGACTGTTGTGTTGCAGGAGAATCAAAAGGTTTTCCACAAAGGCTCAAAAAAGCTTTTGTTTAAACCTTTACCTGCCTGGCCTGTGTGAAAAATATGCAGAGTCACCAGGGTGCCAGGGGCCATATTTCCCCCTACAATGCCAGTAAAATATATTATAAATTGTATACTTTCTTCCTATGGCATTATTTTCCTTTTTGTGATATGCTATTTCTTTATTACCACCACATATATATGCAAAACACACAGAAATGTGAAACAAAAAATATTAAAATTGGTTGCAAGATACCTATTCAGAATATTAAGTACTAAAATGTAATTAAATATTGAATATTAAAAATACTTAAAACTGCCCTGGCTGGTGGCACAGTGAATAAGGCACTGGCCTGAGAACCCAAAGGTCACTGGTTCAATTCCCAGCCAGGGCACATAACCAGGTTGCAAGCCAGGTCTCCAGCCAGGTCTCCAGCCAGGTCCCCAGCTGGAGGCAGGTGAAAGAAAACCATACATTGCTGTCTCTTTCCCTCTCTGTCTCTCTCTCTTCCCCTCTCTCTAAAAATAACAAATAAAATCTTTAAACAAACAAACAAAGAAAATATTTAAAACTTCCATGGTACCAATAACAATGTCTTTTATGTAGATTAATATATGACTTTAAACCCTCAAGTTGATGAATACAGACAAATGAAATTATATGAACACAAAGCAATTTTAAGGCAGAACTGTATTTAACAATTTTCATCTTCTGTACCATTTGCAATTGCTTGCAAAAATATGATCACAGTATTTCTCTTCTCTGCATATAGTCCTGATTGAAAATAAAACTACCACCCTGGCTGGTGTGGCTCAGTGGATTGACATCGGCCTGTGAACCCAAGGGTTGCTGGTTCAATTCCCAGCCAGGGCACATAACCAGATTGCAAGCCAGGTCTCCAATCAGGTCTCCGGCTGGAGGCAGGTAAAAGGCAGCCTTACATTAATGTTTCTCTCCCTTTCTTTCTCCCTCCCTACCCTTATCTCTGAAAGTAATGAATAAAATCTAAAAAAAATAAAAAATAAAACCACCATATGATCGTACAATTCCAACCTTTGTTACATATCCAAAAGAATTGAAATCATGATCTCAAAAAGATTCCATGTTCATTGTGGCATTACTATTATAATAGCCAAACTATGGAAACAACCCAAAGTCCATCAACAGACAAATTAACAAAGGAAATATGTATGAGGTCTATCCTAAAGTATTGAACCAATATCAATACAATCAAAATAGTTTGCACTGCTGACACTTTTGGGACAGACCTCATATACATACAATGTAATATTTAACCTTAAAAAGAAGGACATTCTACCATGTGCAATAACATGGATGGATCTGAAGTCATCATACTAAGTGAAATATGCCAGTCACAAAAGGACAAATGCTGTATAACTCCATCTATATGCATTATCTAAAATATGCAAACTTACAGAAGCAGAAAGTAAAATGGTGGTATGTTGGGATCCCACTGGAAAAGCTTTGAGACTTGAAGCCATGTGCAGGTCAGGCAAAGGAAATGGAGCCTATAATATCTGACCAGAAAACCAGGAAAGCTGGGTGCATGAGTGCCCTGATGCTATAGCCGGTGGGCCCCAGTGGGAATCAGGCCACAAGAAAAGGCTTTATGTCTTTTGAAGCTTGCCCTGTTCTTTTACCTCACTTGATTGCTCTATTGTACCTGCGGTGGAGGTTTTAATTTTCACTTTAAATAAAATCACCCTGACCTGAGGAAGATCTCAGTGTTCCTTCAATTATTATTCCTGAATAATATCCATTTTCTGTAAATAGCACTGTTTAACATTGTTTGATGAGCTTTATATGCATTCTGTGTGCCCTTAAGCTAACTGCATTCAGTAAAAGACCTTGGAGGAAGGCAATTGAAACTTTTGTCTCTTAGACATTTGCTGGCTTTCTCTCTCCTTGCACAAACTTCCTGGGACATCTTCATTTTATCTGCAACACTAGGAGAACTCTGCAGGTCAGGGGTCCCCAACAGTGGTGGCTAGGGATTGGCAGGGAGGCAGAAGTGGAGATTATTGTTCAATATGTATAAAGTTATAGTTATACAAGGGGAATCAATTGTACGTGTATGCTGTACAAAATATACATGTTACATTTCTATTGCTCGCAATACAGTGTTGTCTACTTAACAGTTTGTTAGGTGTAGCTCTAATGTTAATTGTCTTACAAGAACAATAAAACAGAGACACAAAGTGACTGGAAGGTGATGGATATTTTTACACCTAGATTGTGGTGATGGTGTATGTAGGTATATGTCCAAATTACATACATGAAATATGTACAGCTTTTGGTATATCATTTAAACCTTTAAAAATCATCCTAAAGGGGGTACCTTAAAGAGGTCAAATCTATTCCTTCAACCTTTTCAATAGATTCAATTATTTGAATAATGTTTCAACAATTAAACATATCAGAAGACGTAGGGTACTAGATCTGATGTCCAGAGGCCTTGAATACTTTTCTCTTTCTCTCTTGTTTTGTTTTTAAATTTTATTGTTATCGTATTATATCCATGCCCTTTTTGCTCCCCTCTGCCCCCCTCCCCACTCTCTCTTTCTTGTAAACCTAATTAAGTAAGGTTTGGTTTGGTTTGCTGTGTGGTAAAAAGTAACTGACATTAATGTATATTCATTTCAGTAACAGAAACTCCATCAAGGAAAACCTTTGGTTTAAATGATTTTTGCAGCTAATTGTCTGAAAGACTTTCCAACTTTTCCTGTATGTTCAATTAAAGACAGTTTTGTAGCTTTCAAAATTAGTCACTCCAAGTGAAAAGAAAAGGCTTAACAAGTTTGTTCTTTTCTGTTGTTGTTGTTAAAGATTTTATTCATTATTTTTAGAGGGAAGGGCAGGGAGCGAGAAAGGGAGGGAGAGAAACATCAATGTATGGTTGCCCTTCACCTGCCTTCAACTATGGACCTGGCTGGAGACCTAGCTTGCAACCTGGTGATGTGCCCTGACTGGGGTTTGAACCAGCAATCTTTGGGTTTGCAGGCCAGCGCCTATCCACTGAGCCACTAGCCAGGGCTAGGTTTGTTCTTCTGAATGTACACATTTAGTCTTCACTTTGTTCTTTTGTTTGCATGGATGACATGCCAGTACTGCAGTGATAATCAAAAGAAGTATAGGAAGTATAGCGATGATTTCATTAACACTTATACAATGTACTTGAGTATTCTTAATGACTCTAAGCATCTCAAGCTGTAACTTAAATAACAAATGATAAAAATGTCTACTTATTCCTCTTATAATGTATAATGAAAGTCAGTGACCTGCAGGAAATAATTTAATGAATTGAGACATGAATTTATTGGTGGGTGATAATATAATCACTTTAAAACTTACCCATTCAAATTTTTAATAATAGGATTACACTGGATCTTGAGTGAAAGTGATTTTTTTGTGTTTTGAATTTTATTAATAATTACAGATAAAATATTAAGTGAAACATATAGTATTTTTTCTTTAAATATAATTGAATCATTCATTATATGCAATTAAGAACAATATTAGATTCTTGGGCAATTTGAGCTTTTAACTTATAATATATGTAACTCATGTTGCGCTGACAAAAGGTATATTTTTGAATATTAAAAACATTCCATATCTTTTGTTACACCTATGTAGATCTGCATTACAGTTCTATATGTATAATGTGAAGTAATAGAAAATAACCAATGGTTTAGTATTTCCAATTTAATATGTACTATTTAATTGTGTAAAATTGGAACACTATATAAATATTTAAGGAAATAGCTTTTAACTAAGAAACTAGGTCTTGCTCTCAGCAATTTAAACATTGTAACAACAAAATATACCTAATATTAAACAGTTATTCTCTTTTAAAATATTATGATTTATTTTTTGTGAAAGTGTCTCATAATCAATATAAAGAATTCAAGTAATATAGACATTTACAAAAATGAAATAACAAAATAAAATCCACCAAAAAATATCAAGTGAATATCATTCCAGATATCCCTAGATACACATACAGATGGAAAGATTCTATATCTATCTATCTACCATCTATCTACTTATCCATCTTTCTATCATATCTTTCCTCTTTATCTCTCTATACATACATAAATATAATACATACTTGTAAACAAATATTTATTTTGAGTGGAAAATGTATGATATACATGCTCAGCTATTTTCAGAGCCGTTTCTATCTAACTTCTTCTACTTTAAGATCACAATGAAAATATAACTTCTCAGTTTGTTTCCTTTCACATTGTGGTAAAAATTTTAGTGAGAATTTTCAGAATATTTATTTTTAATTTTATTTTTTGCAACTAATCAGTATGGCTTATAGGAAGTTACATTAGAAGTCTCAGCACATTTTTTCCAAAATTCCCTGGTTCTTCTACAACCAACATTTTTCAACATTGATGGCATTAGGTCAAGTTTTGTTCATTGATTATTTACTGATGACTTTTTGGAGATGAGACTGTGTATCATTTTATTAAGTATCATAATCAATTCTTATTTTTTTCCATTCTTGTTTCCTTTTTCTATACTGGTTGACAGTTTATTTCTTTCTTATGTTCCAAATCATTGATTTAAACCCCATTTTCCTTCTCTTCATCAATATTTCCATGTGTATTTTCCTTCATTTCACTTAGCATAGCCTTCACATCTTCCTTTCTGAGTTTGCCATACTCAAGCAAATCTGTCAAGTCTGTGAGCATCATTATCACCAGTGTTTTGAACTCCATGTCTGTTAAGTTGGCTATCTCCTCATCTGAGGAAGGGAAGGAAGGGGTGGACAGAGAGACTTATTTCTGTTTATGTATATGACAAAATATAAGATAGGATTTCAGGGTACTGCTAAAGAAAGTAATTTCTTGTAGCCATAGTGTTTGGGGGGAAAGGGAAGGGGCAGGGCTGGAGATCTTACATACATCTTGTTCCTTGTCCAGCCTGGCAGAAGTTGAGTAAGTAATGGGGAGTCAGATGGTGTCCTCCCTGGCAGGAAGTAATGTGTTAACCGGATATCATTTTACTGGGTCAGGGTAACTTCCTGCTTCCAATTTACAGATGGAAGTACACCACACACATGAGTGCATGCACTATTGTATTTCCAATGTCTCCCTTCAATTTTACACCAATTTTAAACACCAAAGGTAAAATATGGTTAACTTGTGTGCTATTTGTTTTGTTCTGGTGAACATGGAATATCAAAAAATGCATTGTGTTTGTTAGGCTTTAGAAGTTTCATTGCCCAGTTTCAAATTATATTTGTATGCTATCAGTTGTGACTTCCTTTGATATATTAATAAATAATGAAAATTCAGAAATACAAGCATTGTTCAAAATTCCAAAGTGTAGTATTATCTTGAGCATTGAAACACCTGTATATTTATTCTCTTTTTTTTTAATGATTTTATTTATAATTTTTAGAGAGAGTGGAAGGGGGGGAGGCAGAGAGGGAGAGAAGCATCAATGTATGGTTGCCTTTCACCTTCCTCCAGCTACAGACCTGGCTGGAGACCTGGCTTGCAACCTGGTTATGTGACCTGACTGGGGAATCGAACCAGAGAACTTTGGGTTCACAGGTTGGCACAAATCCACTAAGCCACCAGCCAGGGCTATTAATTCTTACTTTCACCTTTAAGGCAGAAGTATTTGCACTTGGAAAATGATGTATATGGATGAGAATAATGCAGTTCATAAATTATGAACTCTGGTTCTATTACAATGAAAATTTTCATAAGCATTGGTTTTCCCTTTTAATAAGGATTAATGCTTGGCACCTAATTGTAGAAATTATTAAATAGCCTATTTTAGTGTTCATTGTATGTGATGGTTTCTGTTCTATTTGTGATTATTGACCACTGTCTCTTTATTCAAACTCCACTCAATTGATTTCTTTCCCTCCCGGCTTTCAGAACCTATTCAATGTGCATTATCTCTTGAGTATAATAAATATTGTTATAAATAATATGCTATTTTATTCTTAATATCATTCTACATTTTTGCTAGACTTATTCATCTTCTCTCATGATCTCAAGTATTACACACATACATTAATTATACAAAGTTATATTTCTATCTCCATTTTAACCACTGAATACTGTACATACGTATATTCTATAGGCACCAAACTTGAAACATGCAAAATCATGGTCATTATTTTTTACCTAAAATATCTATTTTTTTTCTCATTAAACTTTGTTTTAATGGGTCTCAAAAGTCTGTGACAGAGTTTGGTCAAGTTATTTCCACTAAAAAGTACTAATTTTAACAACTAATAACTTAAAAACTGTCACACACACACACTCAAAACCCAAATGCTTCACAAAATTCTCATTTCCTTCTGAAGGTTTTACGATGCATTGCAATCATTAACCAGTCCTTTACTATTAAACTTAAGTGGACAATTGGGACCATTCTTCTACCACTGGTTAAGATTGGTGTGGCAGATATTGGGGATAATATTCACTTAGCTTTCTGACCTTTCTGGGCAGACTTGGTGACTTTCCCAGCCCCAGCTACCTTCTTGTCCATTGCTTTAATGACACCCACAGCAACAGCCTGTCTCATGTCACAGCAACAAAGCATACCAGAGGAAGATAGAGAAGCTCTCAATGAATGTGGGCTTTCCAGGAACCATATCAACAATGAGTAAGTGATGGGGAGTCAGATGGTGTCCTCCCTGGCAGGAAGTAATGTGTTACATCACCAGATTTCAAAAAATTTGGGCTATCTTCCAGCTTTTTCCCAGAATAATGATCAACCTTCTCCTTCAACTCAGCAAATTTACAAGAAATGTGAGCTGTGCAACAATCCAGAACAGGTGCATATCCAGCACTGATTTGACCTGGATGGTTTAGGATAATTACCTGAGCCGTGAAACTAGATGCTTCCTTTGGTGGGTCATTTTTGCTGTTACCAACCACATTGCCATGACAAACATTTTTGACAGACATATTCTTGACATTGAAGCCCACATTGTCCCCAGGAAAAGCTTCATTCAAAGCTCATGGTACATTTCAACAGACTTTACTTCAGTTGTATGTTGACTGGAGCAAAGGTGACCACCATGCTGGGTTTAAGAATTCCAGTCTCTACCCGACCCACAGGGACAGTGCCAATGCCAATGATTTTGTTGACATCCTGAAGGGGCAAGATGCAGGGGCTTGTCTGTTGAATGTGTTGGTGGCGAGATGCAATCCAGAGCTTCAGGTAGCATTGCCTTCTTTACAGGTGACTTTCCATTCCTTGAGCCAAGGCATGTTAGCACTTGGCTCCAGCACATTGTTGCCATTCCAACTAGAAATGAGCACAAATTCTACTGTAGCCAATTTTCTTAATGCAGGTGCTGACTTCTTTAACAATTTCCTGGTATTGCTTCTGGCTGTAGGGTGGCTCAGTGGAATCCATTTTGTTAACACCAACAATCAATTGTTTCACACCCAGTGTGTCATCCAGAAGAGCGTGCTCACAGGTCTGCCCATTCTGCTAGATCCCTGCTTCAAATTCACCAACACCAGTAGCATCAGTCACTGCAGCATAGTCAGCCTGTAATCATGTTTTTGATAACATCTCGGTGTCCTGGGTCATCATTGACGGTCACATAATACTTGCTGGTTTGGGGTTTCCACAGAGAGATATCAATGGTGATACCACCTTCATGTTCAGCTTTCATCTTATTCAAGACCCAGGCACATGTGAAGGCACCCTTGTCCATCTCAGCAGCTTCCTTCTCAAATTTTTTGATGGTTCTTTTGTCCATCCCACCATATTCATAGATCAGGTGGCCCCTAGTTGTAGACTTGCCAGAATCTATCTGTCCAATAATCACAGTGTTGAATTCCTTTTCTGTTTTGGCTTGGATTTAGTGGTGTTTTTCATGACACCTCTGTTCTGCTGGCAAACCCATCATGAAAAATTAAAATATCTTCATTTATACTGTCTTCTGTGTCTCTTGTCAGTGGTATCACTAATTTGTCAGTGATGTAAGTTTAAAAAGGTAAAGTCTTCCCTGATTCCCCTCTCTGCTACCTGTCTTCCAAAAGTTATCAGATTCCCCTGGCTGATGTGTCCTAAATAATTTTCAAATCTGAACGATTCTATCAATTCTGTTTGGACTCCTAAGACTTCAGCTTCTGTCTTAATTTTCTAAACCTTCAGTCTTTCATCTTTTCCAGTTTATAGTTTCCACTATATTTAGGTTTTTTATTTTTTCTGCAGTGGTTATATCATTGTTCTTTTTCTAAGATACAAATATGTAAAAGTAAGTTGTCTGGTGCTCTAAAATTTTGATATTTTTTCCATCATGTAAATAAATGCATGAGTCTGAACTCTTCACCATGACCTCTAAGGCCGTCAGGCTCTAGCCCCAGCAATCTCTTCTAGCTCTTCTTCCACACACAACCTTGTACCTCCAGCCATGTAGCACAGATTTCCATTTTCTGTAAATATACCTATTTCCACAATTCAAGGCTTGTTTGATTTCTTGGAATGCTGTCCTTTTCCCCCACCTTTCACTGCCTACTTTGTTCTTACCCATTCTTAAATGGAGGATGCCAGCAACCATCCTCATTTATATAAACTATTTCATTGAATTCTCAAAATAACACCTTGTATCAGGAACCATGAGTGTCCTGACTTTACAGGGAATGGTGCTTTGACAGGTTAAGTAATTGTGACACTCCCAATTGTCAGGCTGATGCTTGACTGTGTGATCTTAATCATTCTGTAGCAGTGCCTGTCCTATAAACTCCTCTAAGGAAGTTGCCATGAAAACTATATCACATCCTTATTTGAATTCCTAGCACCAAGCATGCAGCCTCACAGAGAAGCTCAGTGAATTTTGAATGAATTAGCCAAGTTGAGCAATTTACAACCTCTACAGGGAGATACATCCTTGTCCAAAGGAGTGATGGCTCTCAGCTAATATCTCCAAACATAGTTTACTTATATGTAAATTAATAATAAAAATTTAAAAAATGTTGCTGAAATACACAATATATTCTGTTATTGAATGAGTCAAGTACTGTGATTTAAACTAAATTCTTAGAATTGATTTTTAGCATAGAGCGGCCACTCAAAATAATTATTATTGGTTTTCTATTTTAACATCATTATACTTTTTGTTCGCAAGCATATCAGTATACAGGCCAATGCAGTCTGATTGTCCAGGAGTGGGCAAAAGTAGGTTTACAGTTGTATATGAAACAGAGTTTATTCATGTAATTATTTTTAATTCATTATTTGTATTACAACTGTAAACCTACTTCTGCCCATCCCTGTATTTTAATTCAGCATAAACATTGTATCTTATTTTTAATCTGGTTGCAAGTACTAAGTGAGCTAATACATTTCAAATTTTTAGCATAGTGTTAAGTATAATAATTTATTAATGACTAGTCATATATTTATTTTGTGCAAGTTTTATTGCTTTTAAAATATATGAGTATATAAGATCATATATTGTTTCTATTTTACCAATCTAACATAGGCTGTTTGATTATTAACTAGAGATACATTTAAATTTAAGGTATTTTTAGAAAAAAACATTAATTCTAATATAAATATGAATTAATTGCCTTATTAATATTTAATTTTTAGCAAGTATAAAATAGTTATTAATTTATTCTGTAACATTAGTGAAAACTAAGCTGTGGACAAAGGTAGGGGGGTCAAACCATGTTCTTTTCACCAGTGGATCCAAAAGATTCAAGAACTTTTTATACAGCATCTCAACCCTACTCTAAAACTTAGATGAACCCTCTGTTGAGGTGAAGATGATACATTTGTAATTACTGATCACCTGGATTATTAAAGAGCCTCACAATAATCCATTTTAAATGACCCATGTTGAAGTTAGGAGAGGTCATAGTAAACATTGTAAATATATCTTTAGATGTGATTATTTAATACTGTTAGTTTAAAATTAGAGTTGTGAACCAGATTCAGCATACTTTACTATTTTCTTCTTATATCGAGTGGTCAAAAATTTGTAGCAATTTTTTTCTTATACAGATACTGCTTACTGCTATCAAAATTACATCATCATGATGCTTGCCTTCCTTTTTCTTAGATATTCAAATGCAATAAGCTTTATAATGAACTTTATGTCAAGAGAATGGCTAATTATATCTAATTCTTAGCAAAATATGTCTTCTTTCTACCTCCTCTCACACATAAATTCCCCTACACAATAATTTTACAATGTTTGCTCATTTAAACACAATCCATTTTTCATTGTATATAAACATATCAACAGCACCCATGGGTAGTTCTACAATAATTAGAACTATAAAAATTATTATGCAAATATAGAATGATATAATTGAACATTATATACAATCATTTGTGTGTACTTCTATCTTCTTTAATCTTTCTTTTTATAAAATGTTAGCATTATTCTAAAAGAAGAAACCTAATATTCATGAACTGATAATAGTTCACTTCTTGATTTCACAGAATCTTAAAATAAGCAATGAAAAATTGAGATTCATAAGAGATTTGAGTTTCTAGCATGTCAAGAAGCATGCACCACACTGTAATTAGAATCAGAATTGGGATTCATCTCCACATCTGCCTGATTTAAACATCTGGATACTTTTCTCATACTGCACGACTCCCTTAAATGCATTTAAAATAACTGACATCTTTAAATGACAGAATAAAGGATGGGATCTTTTGCTGTATATCTGGATGATTAGCTTATGTAGACACAGTCTGATTTCCAACTTCTGTATTCATAATTTTAAAAGGGATAGATAGATCTTCAATGCAGATAACAAAAGAATTCTTTTAAGAAGACACATCCATTCTTAGAATAAAAAGCTACTTAATAGCTTTGCCCGTAATGTTTTAACCATCATCCTCACCTATCCAATATTGAGCACCCACAGGCCCTGTGCTAGATGTTTTTAATGCTTAAATTTCAGCTAATGTTCACAGTTTTTTTCCAGTGAAATGTATAACAAAACTCTTCTATTTTTTGAGGATATTTAAAAGATATTTTATTATTTTCAGAGAAAAGGGTAGGGAGGGAGGAAGAAAGGGAGAGAAATATCCATGTATGGTTGCCTTTCACCTGCCTCCAGCTAAGGACTGTGCTGGAGACCTGGCTTGCAACCTGGTTATGTGCCCTGGCTGGGGATTGAACCAGAACCTTTGGGTTTGCAGGCTGATGCCAATCTACTGAGCCACACCAGCCAGGACACAAAACTTTCCTTTGAAATAATATAATGTATCATCTTTCATGGTTTATTCCATAAACAAAAACAATAAAATTTTTTCTTTCAAGTCAGTTGACTTGGACACAAATGTAGAAAGCTAGACACATAATTGCATTCCATAACTCCTCATTCTTGAGCTGTCACTTCCTAAGTGAATTTGGCAGAAATGCAAAATTAACAGCTATGAAAGACTAAGAAGAGGAAATTCTTCATGGAGAAAAAATAATGTTTTTAAATGCTTATTTTCAAGATGAATCTGCTGTCTTTTATTGTTTTTATTGCTAAATTAAAAAGGGCATCATCAACTCACAAAAATATTTTAAATTTGTAATAAATTAGGAATGTGTTGTTTTTCCTAAAGAATGTGTGAATGTGTGCAATTCAGATAATGAACTCAAAAATAACTCCTAAGCTTTTTCAGGGCATGGGTTCTTAGTTAATAAGACTTTTAATATGTCCATTTTGTTCTACTAAGCAGTTTAATAACATTTGAGAAAAGAAATTGATTCTTTTTAAAATCCTTTGCTTGACTTTTTGTCATTACTTTGGAAAAAAATGATCCATTGGGCTAAAGATTTAGACAATTATTATAAACATTTGCCACAATTACACAGGAATAAAGAAAATAACAAGGTGTATTGAAATAGTCATATCTATGTGTCACAACATCCATTCTTCTTGGTTTCTAAGAATTCAAGAGATTTGTGTTTCAGCACCTTCTTGAATTTAGACATGGTCATTTGACCTCCACTGGGTAATGGTATATCATCCGAAATGACACATTTTATTTTCTGGTCGAAGCGTTTAATTGTTGGTACTCAGCTTGCTGGCCTGCTCATTTTCTCACATAACAACAGTGGAAACTCCTGTTGGTATGGAAACCACACTCAGTTGCCCTTGGAAAGTTGCTTAGACCTGCAGTAAACATTGCTTGAGGGAAAAACAAATTGGTTGTTTTAAGCCACTTATGTTTTGGAATTTGTTTCTATGTCTGAATTGAGCTATTCCAATGGATATGAGTACATGCCAAGTACAGGTTACAAATTGCACTCTTAACATGAACCACATAGTTTAGTTTATACGTAACCTGCTATTGATGACCAGCAACTTTAGGACATCAAAATGGAATGATTTAATTTATAGTGGTGTTTCATTTTCTTTGTTGATATAAAACAAAAACAAACAAACAAACAAAAAACTCACAAAATCAGCCCTGACTTGGCAATTGATATCCTTTCCCTGTTTGGCTTAAAGAAAAATTTCCTACACAATATGTGTATGTGCATGGTGTGTGCAAACGTGTGCATCGTTGGTCTTCTTTGCCTGTCAATATTGCTCCGTCCTTTCTTAAAACCTAACTGAGATTACTTCTCCCCCAGGATTCCGCCACTCCACAGCAATGTCATTTTATCTTTACTATCATCGACACCTTGTTACTTACATCTTTAAATTTTCAGTCAGCTTGTTAAAAATGTTTTTAAGTGTTTGCTTATGTATATATATTCAAACTTACCCATAGGTATTCTAAAAGATGCAAAAATCCCAGTCTCTCAAGTAATTCCTTTGTGCATCTCTTCTATTTCATGTTCTGAAATCCCTATTTTGTTCTGACATCCTCATATGCCTTTTTGGTTCTTAGATTCTTTCTTTAAGTTCCAGAAAATATAATGGAATATATCTCTCACTGGAGCTTAAGCTCATTTTACCTAACAAGCTCTACAATATATTTTCATTACCATTGTAGTCACTCTTAATTACTCTCTGCCATAAGTCTCAATGTTTCTGTTCATCTCCTGGTTCTGCTTTGTTTTACCCACATGGCAAATTAAAATCATTGTTATATTCTACTATATGCTTCCTATAATTATACATTTGCCAGCACAGGAGGATCCACCCGAACTGACATCTACTGATGGTACAAGTTAGCTGTGTAAGTTCTCCTAATGCTAGTTTGCTTTTGGGAATAACTTTACATGCCCTACTCTATTGGCTTCAATCATTGTGCCATGTGCCAGACACCTGCCCAGGGTGCTAGTTCTCCTTTGTAAGGTCGGTAGACTCAGTGCTGTAATCTGTAATTCCTTGGCAGAAATTGTTCCCCATGTTGTAATTTTTGCAACAGCACTCTGGCTGAGTGACTTTTCAGTTTTGTGTTTCCCCAAATTCTGTAAATTGAGCTACGATTAATTGCACACTAAGCCAGGTTCTTCAATATTTTACTCTGTTTGATACTGCGAAACAGAAATGGAGAGTTACCCTGGATTCCTTCACGTGACAAAGAAATAAGGCAAAACTATTAAGTCAGTGGCAAAATTCCTATCAAACAGGAATCATGTTTGGGAAATATACTTTTAGAAGCTTTCAACCCCAAATCTTCTCCACAACAGTAATAAAAAAGAACAAAAACATATTTTATTATTGAATAGGCATAAGGGTGTGATGTACATCCTAGGCAACGCATTAAGGGATTGGAAAGGATGAAATCTCAACCCCTAATCAAACTGTCTCAGTCCATTTAGGCCACTGTAACAAAGACACCATAGAGACTAGGTGGCTACTTCTAAAACCATACTCCTAGTTACCTTCTGTCATGAAGATTAGAGAAGTTTGATTTTTTCCCTTAATAAATCCCATTTGCAAATACAGTTAGTTACACCAGTTACCAGATAGAGTTGCGATGAACAATGGCTGACAAATAGTACTGTCCGGCCTTCTTACCTTGAGGACTAGTGATTGTTTAGCTTAAGAACCTGTATTTAAAGGCTTGCATCGGCTTGGCTATTGTTATAAATCAAGTGTTTGAACACCTTCTCAATTCAAATCTGGAATTCCTTCCCGCAATGAGATGGTGTTAGGAGAGGGGGGTCTTTGGCTGATCACCAAGGTTGATGAAGTCAAAAGTGTGGAGTCTTCATGAGTGGGGTCACTGCCACCCTGACTGAGCTCTATAGGCCGCTCTGTGCCCTGTGCAAAGGCTAGAGAAGGTCAGTGGCAGCTTGCTGTCATCAGAACTAGCACTGGGCTGGCACTCAGACTTCCAGCCAGGACTGGGAGCCCATGTTTCCAATGCATCTGGGCCACTCCGTCTGGTCTCTGCAGACCAAGCGGACTAAGTTTTGTAAAGTGATTAAGATTCCTTTCTGTCTTTGAGGGATTGCCAGTGATGTGCATTGTATTCTGGTTTAGTGCTTACTGGGTAACAAAATTACTTTCCTTCTCTACTACTTTGGTAATAGAGAAATTTTCTGGTTGGGGAAAAAAAAAAAAAAATTACATTTCCCCAACAGGATAGATATTCTATGACATAGTTTCTTAAGTTCATTCCCCAAGGAATCATGGTTGGGATGGTGATACAAAAGAAAGTTGGCATACGTGGAACCAATTTAAAATGCAGTCAGGTCAGCCATTCCAGAAAAACTGGCTTGAATGTCTTAACCCTTCAATCTTTTTATTTTTATAACATAAAATACATACTGCTATTTTAAGATAGTACATAAAAAATAATATTAATAGCTTTATTATGTTGGCCAGGTTTTGAAATGATAGTATTTTGGATATATTGGGTGCTATTAAATTAATTTCAACTGTTGCTTTTTATTTTTTAATATGGTCACTTTGAAAAGTAGGTTACATTATATTTACCTTTGTTCCTTTTGATTTCTTGACCTCTTTCTGAGTGATGGTATCAATTCTCGTGGCTCCAATAAGAATTCATACACTGCTGATTCTGAAATAAATATCTTCACTTCAGATAATAATCCTGTAATTGAGATCCATGCATCCAAGCGATCTCTGGATTGAGCATTTGTAGCCTGTCTACAGAGTAATATTGACTATTCTACCTGGACACTGGAGTTCCATGCTGGGTTTTACAGCCAAGACCTTAGATACAAACATAATTCCATGCTATATTTTTCTCTACCTATAATCCCACACCAAGATTTTCCCAGAATACCATGACTTAGGGGACATTATTTGAGTATTTATGTGTCTACTGGGCAAAACAATCTTAATATAATTTCTTTAAATACATTTTCTATACAATGAGATAAAATTCGCCAAGCATAAAATTAATCATTTTAACAGTGAATGAGTCAGACATTTAGTCCATTCACACTGCTGACCTCTATCTAGTTCCCAAATATCCTCATCACTCAAAGAAGAAACCCTATACCTGTTGAGCAATGATGCTCCATACCTCCTACCCTCTTTTCCAGATTGTAAGCAACACTACTGTTGGCTCTTTTCCCCTTAAATTATTGAAATCAATGAACAAAGATAATGAACATTTCTGGGCTGTGCTTTCTTTCATTGAGATTGTATATTCGTGTCACAATTCAGTTTTGAACAATATATTAAATAACATATGTAGGGCATCCAGCAAGATACCTGGGGCATTGTAGGCCCAGAGTAAAGATACTATGTTCCCACCCTGGCTGGTGTGGCTCAGTGGATTGGCACTAGCCTTTGAACCCAAAGGTCACTGGTCTGATTCCCAGCCAGGGCACATAACCAGGTTGCAAGCCAGGTCTCCTGCCAGCTCTGTAGCTGGAGGCAAGTGAAAGGCAACCACACATTGAAGTTTCTCTTTCTTTCTCCCTCCCTGTCCTTCTCTCTAAAAACAATGAATAAAATCTTTAAAACAAAAGATACTGTGTTTCCTATCATACTTCTTTACATACATTTATTATTGTATATTGAACAGAAGACTTTATTCTTTGCAATACACTGATTATCATTTTTGAGCTAGGACTACATCATGGCTTATACAAACTTTTTTGCATGGTATGTAATTTATCCTTTAAATCACTGTGAAGGACAAAAAAGGAGGAGAACAAAGAGGATATGAACAGAAGGAAGGGGAGGGTGGAAAACAAAGGAGATGATTTAATTTTAAATTAACTAAAGGAAATTCAGGGCGCAGAGTATATAGTCTGAGCAAAAGCCAGGGCAGAAACCTCAATTCACTGACTTTCAGTTTAACCACTTTCCAGTCGGCTTCACTGCTCAAATGAACTCCTAGACAAAGGCACTTCTTCAGCATAAAAGAATGCTAAAGACGGTGATTCATGGTGGGGGAGGAGTGAAATTGCCCAAAGAACAGTCTCTCAGTACTAAGAAACTCGCTTTCTCAAGTCAGCGCTGCACAGCAGGGCAACCTTTAAGGCCTTCCATTTACTTACAAATGAGAGCCAGAAAAGCAGAATGAGTAGAAAAGACCTGGAAAGTTTGAATGCATGGTAAACAATGAGGCAGTAAAAACTAGGTTTCTAGAAAGGGCAATTGTTGGAAGAATGCCAGGGAACTGAATAATGCCACATTAGAAACTAAGAAAAAAAATCCTGTAACTTCAACTGAAAATCAATTAGATAATATAGAAGGTATGCATGCATGTGCATATGTGTAGGAATGTGTCTCTTTTCTCCTTTAACTGTTCATTCTATCCTTTAGATGTTACATATTAGTAAGGCTAAAGTACAACACAGATCAAAAACTTTGAGGGATTTATATATTTTCTTAAAAAATAAAAATAAACATAAATGAACACTAAATCATGGATACATTTGTACAAAATATCTAGTATGGTAATGATATTTTGGAAAGCATAATTAATGTACATACATTTACTGTCTTTTACATCCTTGGTTAGGTTTATTCTTAGATATTTTATTCTTTTTGAAACAATTGCGAATGGGATTGTCCCTTTCTGTTAGTTCATTATTGGTGTATAAAAATGCAACTGACTCCTGGATATTAATTTTGCATCCTGCTTACTTTGCTGAATTTTGTTTATCAGTTCTGCTAGATTCTTGGTGGAATCTTTGGTGTTCTATATCATGTCATCTGCAAATAATGACAGTTTTACTTCTTCCTTTACAATTTGGATAACTTATTTTTTCTTCTTTTCTGATTGCCATGGCTAGAACATCCAGTACTGTGTTGAATAAGAGAGGTGAAAGCAGAAGTCCCTGTCTTGTTCCTGATCTTAAGGGGAAAGCTTATAGGCTTTGCCCAAAGAGTAAGATTTTGCCAACGTGTTTGTCATATATGGCCTTTATTATGTTTAGGTCTGTTTCCTCTAGTCCCACTTTGTTGAGAGTTTTGATCATAAATGGGTACTGGAATTTATTAACTGTTTTATGCATCCATTGACCTGATTATGTGGTCTTTATCCACCTTTTTGTTTATGTGGTAAAATTTCTTGTGAGGCTGCAGCATCTCAATGGCCTTCAGCTCAAAAATAATCCACATGCCAAAGTAGCCCATCGTAGGGAAATTTATTCTGAACCCCTTCACTGAACAGTACATATTTTCTTTAAAAAACTTAATACTTAAGTTTTGGATTTTAAAACAAAACTTTTCTGGAAACTTAGTCACATGCATTTTACTCTGCTTTCATATTTTTTTTCTGGAAAGTATGTATTTTTTTCATTACTCTTGGTTTCCCAAAAGCACTACTACTAAATACCTAAACTCTGTATATCAAATGCTTCTTTTCAAAGCTTTTGCTATGTTGGGCTCTATTCTTAGTCTCAGGGTGATATGTACAGGTTAAATTCATGCAGAATCGGGTTAGATAGGGTGTGACTTTCTGACTAGTGTAAATAGTGCTGCAAGGTGCTGATCAGCACTTCCTCCATCTCACTTTTGGATTCTATGCACAGTCTATGGAATTGTGAGTTCTTTAATTAGTTGACATTAGACTTAGAGAATAGACCTGGAAGACAAGACTACATATATTTTGAATTCTTCCAACCCTAGAGTATTTGGTATTGCTTCATGCTCAGTCATTTAGATGACAGACCTGTTTTTGAACTATGGTATACCATTTTTTTTTTTTTTTTACTGTTTAATACCTTAAAAATAGTTAAGATATTATCATTGAGAGAAGATGATTTTTTTAATATCAATTTCTATGAAGTAAAGCTAGGTGAATTCATGTCATATTGTCAGTGATTACATTAAAATCCTATTTCTGTCAAGCTAGTCTCTCTTTCCTCTTTCTTTTCTTAAACTTGCCTCAATATTAATGAATATTGAGGTAACCTGGAAATGGAGGAAGGGCACTAGGTCATATTTCTGGAGAACTTGCCATCTTGAATAATGGTGTGGACACACAGGTACTTAGCTTCTTTAGGAAGAAAGTTTCATTTGGATGGTGAGTTTTAAATTAGAACTAAATTAAATTATCTGAGAAGGAGAGAAGTGTTGGTAGCACACCTTAAAGTTTCAAAGAACATTTTTAAACAACTACAATAAAACTAAATCCTTTACAAATATAAGAAGTAAGGAAAGTACTATTATGTGGTATGCATGTTGATAATTGTAACCACACAGTCTCAAATGCACTGGACTCTTCAAATGCCAAACCATTTTTTTTTTTTAGGCAGTGGGGTGAAAGGAAGATGTTCACTTTTGTTACCTACTGGTGATTTTCACGTCTCCAAATTCCAGTTTTCTTGTTGAAAAATGAATAGAAATCTTCCTATTTTTTTATTAGATCATTTCCTGGAGTTGCAAAGCAAGAAGACATTTGATATTAGGCATAAAAAACATGATCAAGGGTTAGGAAAATAGTCATGTTATAAGATATATATGAACAATGAACAGTAACCTTTGCTTTGCTTTGATAGGGAATGGTCAAGCAATTGTCTAAAGATAAATTTACATGAAGTATACTATAGATTTAGCTTCCCCTTTATTATCCCTTTTTTTAAGCAAAAAAAAAAAAAAACACACAAAAAAACCGGCTTTTCCCGGCTTTGTGCAAAATATCATGAAGTATTAAGGTCATGGTGTATAAACTGAACCAAAAAGGCTCATTTATCTGAGATAGCCCAGTGACTCAAGAAATTTTTCAGTAACTTATACAACTGGCTCAATTTTTCATTTTTTTATCACAGTTGTACATGTTTAAAAGAGTTTATTATAACTTACTGTGTGTTTCTGATTTATTTTAAATTTCAGGAATGATAATAAATTGAATAAACATTGAATTTAAGGAGTAAAAGCATGCTACTGGTTTCTCATTTAAATTAATGATATGTAGGATCCTTTGGTTATTTTTATATTCTACACAAGTATTTCTGTAACTAGCGTATTTATAGTTATTAACTGAAAGACAATTATGAACCCATTGAAAAATGTTGACTATTGGGTGACTTTTTGTTACCTGTAAATGAAGCAAGACTTGTGTATATAGTATAGAAAAAATCCTTCATAAAATATTAAAGAAAGAAATTTAACAATACACAAATAAGTAGGAAAATATAACTTGCTCATGGATTGGAAGGATTAATATTGTTAAAACTTCCTTATTACATATAGAAGTAAACAGATTTGGTACAATTCCTATTAAGATATCAATGGTATTTTTCTCAGAATTAGAACAAGTTAATGTTTACATGGTTCCTTGTTAAAATTTGAAAATCTGTTTAAGATTGAAAATGAATAAACGATAAGAAAAATGAAGTCAGTCATTAAAATAATCTTCCACTACTTAAAGAACTTTTCATTTGGAAATTGAGGTACATGTTCTGTAATATGTCAAGAAGTAGATTTTGAGTCAATTGGTAAAGACAGCAAAAGTTCCATTTTGTCTTTGAGCCATTCTAAAGTTTAAGTTTCTTTTCAGTTTAGAGGAAAACTCTCACTTTGGAGATTTGAGGTTTTCAAGCTGAGATTTGGTAAACATTAATGGAAACATTATATAAAACATCCAAGCACCAAAGACTTCTATATCCCTTCCAAATATAAGGTGGCATATTTCCTTGGTTGTAAGGATCAAATAAGAACTAGGGAACTGTTTTTAGAAAAGCCAACTAAACATCAATATGGAAGTGGAAAAAATACCCTAAAAAGTTCATTGAAAGGAAGATAAAGATAGTAACATATACATATGTGTGTGTGTGTGTGTGTGTGTGTGTGTGTGTGTGTGTGTTTATGTTTCACTATACAAGGGGAATATCTATCTGTGTTGTATTACTATATAGAATAAAATTTAAACAGAATCACCAAATAAAATGGAAAGGAAACATATTTTCTTCGGAACTTCTATCCTGTTAAAAATTGAGCATTTGATACAGTTTTCACTTGACTGACAATTTCAGCTCTCACTAGGAAGAAGGCTCAAAAAGGAAAACTTTCTGGATGTCTCCCTGTCAACAATGTATAACATCTGATGAATTGGAAGTAAAGGGAGGTTGTATAAAAAGTTACTTAGTTCATTTTAAGTTCATAGCTGGCAAGTTTGACAACTTTTCCAGTCTAAAGGGAAGCAAATTAAAAAATGATAATTTCCAGCGATATGACAACATATCCTGAAAGTATAAAAGAACAATCAACTTGAAAACCAGAACCTCATTTATTCTAAAGAAAATAAAATTGATAGCATCTCAATACAAATAAACAAATAAGAAATATACTAATTTTGATTTTTTCCCAAAATTACTTAATTTAGTGACTCTATAAATACTATGGAATTATTTTATCTATTTATTGAATTAAACTTTTAAGGAAATAAGCTCTCATAAGAACTAGCGTTTTAAAAATGATATGCCATAGTCCCTGCCAAAAATGATATGACAGTATTGAGATGGATACTTATAAATGTGTGAAAATTCAAATATCGTATTAAAACAGCTTTGATAAAATAATGCATGAATACCACAAAATTATTTTATATTGGCTCTGTAGGGTTATCAGATGTGCATTAGGATATAAGGTGAAAGGACTTTCTTGTGGAGGAAAAAATAGATAGTATAGTATTTCAGAAAATGAAATAGCTTGATAGATTAGACCAAAGATGTGATACAGGAACATGTGGGAAAGTATAGTTAGATGTTTAGATTGATTATGAAGACATTGCACACCATTCTAGAAGTCAGCATACTTTATCTTATAAGCTTTTGAATGATTACTATTTGCTTCCATAAGAAGCATAGAGGCTGAGGTTGTAAAGACTAAAGGCAATTATTAATTGCTCTTTATGCAGGTTTAAAATAAGGTAATGACAATGGAGATGAATAAGAGAGATAGGAGATGTACTTCGGAGAGAAGTGCATTGTGGTCTTTCAGTAGTTAGTACCCAAATCAATAGCTTATTTAGAAGCATAAATTCTTCAAGACTTTTTTCTTTTCTTCTCTTAATATGAAATATGGAAGTAGTTGCTTATAAAGGGATTAATAAATTCCCTTTATTTTGTTTATCAAAGAAGCAAGACAAATTCCTGCCTTACAACATGATACAAAATGGAACCACATCTGTTTCTTCTTTGTATGCAGAAAACAGGACAATTGCTGATAAAGTAATACCCTTCGTCATTGGAAATAAACCTTTTAGATTCCAGTTTCCTACATGACTCATTTTTCCTTTACCCTTCAGTGCAATTGCATAATGATATAAATTTAATTCTGTACATCTCAGCAAGATATTCTAGCATTTAGAAGGGAATGTGGAAGTCCAATTTAAGAGTATAATGATAGATATTTGTGGCTATTTTCTTCCTTCAACTGGTGTTCTTAAAAATGTATATGGCATTTCAAAGGCAGTGCTCCAGAGGCTGGAAACATAGTCATGAAGAAAACTGACCAAACCCCAATCCACCATCAAGCATTTTTTCTGCTGAGAGGAGACAAAAAATGTAGAGCGGAAAACTATATCGTGTTGGATGCCGACAGAGAACTAAAACATAAATGAAGGATAGGATGTGTTGGATTGGGATTTCAGATTATAAAAACAGAGGACATGGAAAAGCTTACTGAGGAGATGATGTTCAGATACAGGAAATAATTTATGCTAATATTTGGGAATGGAATGCTCTGGTTAGAACTAAAGGCAACACATCTGGTTAGTATGCGAAATAAGGAGGAGATGGTATAGCTGAAGCAAAGTGAACAAGACAAAGGTAGGGGATTGAATAAAAGATGTTAAGGGATTGGATTAGGTAAAACCTGCAGGCAGTTGTAAGGACCCTGCCATTTCTTTTGGGTGAAACATGAAGCCCTTGTATAGCTTTGATGAATGGCATGATTAGATATACATAACCTGAGAATAATTTGTTGGGAACATGTGACAAGTTGGAAAGTCAAAGCAATTTTTCTGGTGAGAGATGCTGCATTGTCCCCAGTTCAGAGCTGTAGAGATACTAGAATTACAGTACCTAAACCAATTTATTTAAATTGAGAAGGTCTCTTCTTTGGGTCATCA
This sequence comes from Noctilio leporinus, assembly GCA_004026585.1. Classification (NCBI taxonomy): domain Eukaryota; kingdom Metazoa; phylum Chordata; class Mammalia; order Chiroptera; family Noctilionidae; genus Noctilio; species Noctilio leporinus. Next base: position 82,020 of record PVIW01000770.1, on the reverse strand, counting down.
CAAATATGGAATTATTGAAATACTCCTCCCTATTACTGCCTTATAATGGTACCAATATAATATATTTCCATGGTTCTGTTATTTAACTATGAGAGAATATGACTTTGAGATGGACATTGGTCCATGAAAAGTGATGTGTTTCTCCTGAGCATCTCTTAAACATTGTGGGTAATGGGGTAAAAACGTCTGATTTAGAGGGGCTAAAAGAAAATGAAAGAAATGGAAACATGACTATAGGCAACTGTTTCTGAGTTATTGTGCCTTTTCTTTATTTATATGTCTCTTTCCTATGACCTGTTAAGAGTAAGATGCAATACTGTTTTAAGTCCTATTTCACTCTTTGAGGAAGTAAATAATCATAAAGTAAGCTTTATCATAAGGAAGAAAAACTACAAAACACTGTTCCAGTAAGTGGGCTTTCCTTATTTCTTTGTCTTTAGTTTAAAAATGTGTTATTGGAGAATTACTTGAAAGGTCAAAATTTGCACATGTGGCTTCCAGGTGATACAGACCAAAAAGGTTTTAAATCATTCACTGTGAATATATCCACAAATTTCTGGGAAAAGACCAAGATCTGGCATTCAGAACAGATATTAGCTCTGGTGAAAATCCAAGTCAATTGTGTCTTATATTATAGAAAAATGTGTAAATCAATAATTCAGTAATGCAAAGTGTCCTATTATGTGTTGAAACCAATAATTTTATATGCATTTTATATAATGATTTATACAATGGCTGATAGCTTTATTTTACTTATTATTATTATTATTACTATTTTAAATATTTTATTCATTATTTTTAGAGAGAAGGGCAGGGTGGGAGGAAGAAAGGGAGAAAAGCATCAGTGTATGGTTGCCTTTCACCTGCCTCCAGCTAAAGACCTGGCTGGAGACTTGGCTTGCAACCTGGTTATGTGCCATGGTTGGGAATTGAACCAGCAACCTTTAGGTTTGCAGGCCAGCACCTATCCATTGAGCCACTAGCCAGGGCTCCAATGGCTGATAGTTTTAAAACTCTCAGTTAGGGACTGTGTCCAAAAAGAAATATAATCATGTGGTTGGGGTTTCAACCTTACTGAGATTATTTAATGAACTTTACCAATAGAAAATTAATTATGAAAACAGAAGTGTTTATTTATTGTAGATTAGATATGTTTGGGAAAATAATTTTATGTAAACTTGTTTAATACTCTTGAATATTATAATAATTGTCTTAATTAAAAAATGTTTGTGACATAAGAAAGCATAATGAGAAAATGTTACTTGGCCAGTAATATTCTATTATCCTATTACCCATCATTGTAGACAGAGTAATCACTGTATCATCCCAATGTGAATATGATTTTGTGTTGCTTTTATAATATTACCCTCTGAGTTAACAAGGTATCTATGCTTTTAATCTTAAATTGGAAATAGGTGTGAGTAGAGGAGTTTACAAGGCAAGTGTGACTTTGAGCATATCTTTTATCAAACATTCACTGATAGAATTTACTTAGGTCCAAATGAGGGTTTTGTGTGTACTGAAATGACTAGTGATCTAGAAGTGCTTATTCAAGGTATGCTATCAATCTCATTGTTTGCTGTAAATAGTTGTGCAATTTAAGGACTGGTGTTGGTGTTTGATAAATTAAGAGCTTCTGAGATACCACAGTCACATAAGCTAGAGATCTTGCTAATCAATATTAAAGTTTTGTGCAGGATAAGAATTGTTTTGTTTGGCTCTCTGGTCTTTATAAAGACACACATTAAATAACAGAAAACATATTTCTGATTCTTACTCAGTGTGCAGTCTGCTGTTTTGGTCAGATATTTTATCTTTTTATGCTAGTTACCACTGTATTATATTTTGGCCTTCATATCCATATTTCCAGTTTTTTTCCAACATTCCAGAAAAGCCATTATTCTGCATATTGTTTGACAGTTTTTTAATTTATTAACTATATCCCGTATGACTCTGGCATGGTTGACAAATTGACAAATATAGTTTAATCAGTTGTCATTTTACAATTATAGAAATATGACAACTATTTTACATGTCATCAAAAAGAAGATAAAGTTTAAAAAAATAAAACCTATTTTAGAACTATTCAAATTAGAACCCTAGGTAGACCTGCTTTCCTATAAATCACATCGAAAGGCAAGATACCATTTCCCCTACCCTCATCATAGGAGCTCAATGTCTTGTCTATTACAACAGATACTATTTTTGAGCTATTCCCAGGTGTCAAGGATACTACTTTAAAGGTATCTGACAACTATGGGAGCATGAATACTTTAGAACCAAGAGATCTTTCCCTTAAGTTTACTGATCATAGAGGTTCTATAACATCTCCTTTAATAATGCACAGTGGCAGAGATAAATGTCATTGAAACTTAACATTCTTGTTCATATTTCCATAACTAAACACTTTGATTTCTCATTTTAACCTTTTAAGAGTTTAAACTCTTGTTCACTACTCTGTTCCCAGTATCTAAAAGAACATGGTAGAGACAAGATTCAATACACAACAACTGAATGAATAAATAACTATTTAATGAGACATTCAAACCTCCTGAAAAGGGAAAGAGACATATCTAACCTAAATTTGAAAACAATCATGATAAATCTCTCAACTGGGATAGTAATTATGAGCTAAGACATATTACTCTGTAATTGATCTCTGATAAATGTTATTTAACATCTCCCATATTCTTTTAACAAAGCAAGGCAATGACCCAAGATTTGGCTGGATAGGTTGCACACTCATGAATTGCTGTTTAGGTCCCCCAAACTATCATGGAACATCTGCTCAGTTTCCAAAAATAAAATTTAAAAATTATATACTATTTTCAACAACCAGATCTCCCAGAGGATTTTGAGAATACCCTTCTCTGCCTGCTAATGTATTTCCCTACTTTCATTAATGGTAGCCACCATTGACACAGCCTCTTTTTCCCATAACTATCTCTCTCACACCACGTCCACTTGCAAAATAATAGGCAACATTTAAATTAAAATAAATTCCATAAGTAGCACCATAGCAAGTTTTTTTATTGTTTTCTTACTGGCAATATCAACTATGATTATTTCCAAAGTGGTCTGAAAATTTTTATTTTTCTCACCATTCTCATCTTGTGGTCCTATAAAAGATATGTATTTTAAAAGCATTATGATTTGAACATGATAATGTATATAGAAATAAGATTTAGTCCCATATTTTCCCAGTCTAGTCATTAAAAAATATGTATTATTTTTAGAGAAAGAGGAAGGGAGAGAGGCAGAGAGGGAGAGAAACATCAATGTGTGGTTGCTGTTCACTGCCTTCAGCTATGGAGCTGGCTGGAGATATGGCTGGCAACCTGGTTATGTGCCCTGGCTGGGAATTGAACCAGCAACCTTTGGGTTCGCAGGCCAGTGCCTTATCCACTGTGCCACCAGCCAGGGCTCTAGTCACTTTTTTTTTTCATGAATCTGAGTAGTATCTACATATAAATTAAAAACTTTCTCACAATTTATAACCATGGAATCAGGGACTATTACTAGCTGAAGTTATATGATTTTGCAAACAGAGACAATTTTTATGACAACTAATTGGCTATTATTATGATATGTAAATAGCTTGAGTTACTTTATTTTCTGTTAGCTCTATTGCCACCAGTTAGAATAACTTCCAGAAATATGGAACTAATACATCATTCAATGAATATCAGTGGACAAGGTAATAACATTAATATATTTTAATGTTTATAGGCAAAATAAACTCCTTTTATTCAATCCATTAAGCCATCATCAATATCTTAGATATGAATAATTCCGCTAAAGTAGTGAAATAACTATTTTGAGTTATCTTTTCTTTTTCCTTATCTTTTTGTTAATTTTTGTGGCAAGTAAAATGGTCTTCAAAACAGATACCTCAGCTAAGAGTTACATACATTTCTACATAAATATTTATCTATTAATAGTTTTCTGAGTGTGCATGGTGTTTCTTCAGAAATCATGGAAGTCATTTGCCACATTGATCTATGATTAATCCATCTGTAAATTTTATTATCTTATTAATTTCACATGTGCCCAATTATTTGCCCACAATTGTGTTAGTTTATCTTGAGGTACTTAATTAAAAAACATTCCCAGGAAACTACTTTCTGATTGCAACAGAAGAAACTGAAAAGAGAATATTTGGAGCAAAGGGGAATTATAAATAAATCTTTATAAATAAATCTGAGTATAAAGTCTTACACTTATTATTGCTATTATCATTATAGTTGTATACAGATTGAAATTAAAAATATAGCAAGGCTTCAGAAAGAGATAATAAAGGGAGGGAAAGAGTATAAAAATCACTTGCTCCTATTAAAGAAAGGTGAAAGTCTTTCAATCAAATTGCAAATCACAAAACAAATGTCTCAGCTTTTGCCTTGGTACAGGAGTTTCTTTAAAAAATAAACTAACAAACAATCAAAAACCCAGAAATCAGCCCAAGAAAGTTCAGGCACTAATGTATATTGAGAGGCTAAAAAGAAGAAAGTGCTGAACATAATTCACAAGCATTCTTCCTGGTTACATAGAGGAATAGAAGATTGAGGAAATGCTTAGTAGTTTTGGGGAAGGTGGAGAAGGGAATCAGAGGGACTCCCTGAGGTTAAATGACAGTACCAATCTAGTAACAGCTTTTAAGTTCTCACTTCTCTTATTCCTTCTTTAAATAGATCAAAACCCTAGACTAAGTGTTCATGGACCAATGTTAAACAGCATCGTCTCATTGTGAAAATTTGAGTTTTGTACTTGAATATTTTTATATTGAAGGAGAATGAGCTTCTTGGTCATTAGAGAGATTTTTAGATGATTCTGTTAGCTAATATCTGGCACATGGTGGATTTTTAAAAAATATAATTTTGTTGAAACAGCTACAGTGATGATATGATTATAAAAGAGATGAGCCCTGGTTGGTGGCACAGTGGATAAGGTGCCAGACCGCAAACCCAAAGGTCGCTGGTTCAATTCCCCAGCCAGGGCACATAACCAGGTTGCAAGCCGGGTTTCCAGCCAGGTCCATAGTTGAAGGCAGGTGAAAGGCAACCATACATTGATGTCTCTCTCCCTCTCTGCCTCTCCCCCTTACCCTCTCTCTAAAAATAAAATAAAATCTTTATAAATAAATAAATAAATAAATAAATAAAGGAGATGAAAACATGCTAACTTCAAATATTCCATTTTGGCTAGTGTAAAGATTAAATGGAGCTTAAGACAATTGCAAATCAACAAATGCAGAAAGGCTCTTTCTCTAAATTCCCCTTATCTGCCAAAAATCATCCTTCAAAAAATTCAGTTGTCATAAACCCTCTCCCTAGGAATTTTATCAGCCAGGGAAGGGGGGCTCCTATTAAAGGAAAAGAGATAAAGATTTGATAAAGAAATTGTCACGAGTATCATATCTCCCATCTATTATCTTAAGAGCCCATTTATACTTAAAAATTATTTGCTCTACCCTAGGTAGCTTTTCTCCAAGTCCTTTTCCTCTGTTAAAAAATAGTAAGTTTATATTCATTTCTCCTATTAATTTTTCTGTTGTTAGTTTAATTCACAGGCCTCTTAGCTATTAAACCTAAGATTGAGGAAAAGTATTTTTCCTCTTCTACAATTAAGATATCTATCAAATGGTAAAAATAAAATGAGTACACTATTTACACAAGTAAATGATAAACCATTTATATCAATGCTTTGCATATAAATTTTGTTTGTATTTGTATTTTCTTTCCTGAGTAATTCTGTAAAAGTAACTACAGACAGCACATCTTGCATTACTTGTGCTTTATGGAATAATAATTTCCAAGTGAAATCTAACTATTTCATCTTAATGGCTTCAAATTTCTGTACACCTTTCACAAAATAAGAATTTTAATTATAATAGTATTTATGGACATTTAGTTTTATCAGGCTAATGCTAAATCATTTCTTTAATTATGCTTGAGTGAACAATATGCTAACTCCATAAATACAACACTAATTTAACAACAATATTGTTTGTTCTAGAGGCCTGTGTGCATTATACAGGAGAGGCAGCTTTGAAGGAAGATGACCACCTAGCTAACCTTCGTTAACACTGAACATAGCCAATGCCGTTGAATCTTGGCAATAATTTAGTCCATTTTCACTCATGAGTATCATCAATACCCTGAATACAACTTGAAACAATTTTAGTTGAGCTTTTCAGATTTGAATTGCCTGTCTATTCTAAGTTCCAAGGTGTTTCTTGCCTACAGTACTTTTTCTTTCACTTAATAGTTCATCATTCTTTTAAAATTATAATTAAGGATATGAAGTTCCCTTTTTAAGTTCTGAAAAAAAACTTATGAATGTTCATTTAGATAATAACTAGTATAATATATACTAACACTGTCAAAATACTGGCTTTGAAGACAGTTAAATATGGGAAGCTGTATTATTTGCCCCTCATGTCATTGTGGGCAAAAATCCTAATCATTCTATGACAACGTTGTTTTCATCTATAAACAAACTAATCATCAAAGAGCAGAACTCTTTATACAATGCTGACCACCATGATTATTAGCAAGAATAAATGCATTAGAAAGAATACATTTAATTCTATTTATTCATTTAACTCACACATTCTCATATATTTACATAAGTATTGCATCAGGTCTATAATCCATTATTTGTAAAACACTAATTATGCCTGGGAATTAAGGATCCCAGATTTGGTGACATCTTCAACAGGGTCTGAAAGAACACCCAGTGGCAATCACATTAGCATTTCTCAATTGAACTATAGGACTCTATACTAAAGCAACAAATTGCTTTACCTTATTTTAGGTCATGATTTATACACAATGCATTTGCTACAAAGTTTAAAAACCTTTAATATTTGGGGGCTTTATGACTTTCATAATTGTGAATAAGTATGTAGCTATATAATTTCTTTCAAAATGGGCCACTCTGAACAACAAAAATGTGCACCATTAATGCTTATACCAGGGCCACAGTTGATTCCTCACTGTCCCAGGTAAGCCAGGAGGGATGGTTATATATAAATACTGGTGATACATTCTTGGCATTTTGGAAGTAATAATGCTAAATTATAATTATGTATTTATTTAAACTATTTACTTCTTTGTCTACTTATTCATTTATACTACAGTCTGGTTCCAAAATAACCTCTTTTGTCTCATTTTGACCATCACTAGGAGTAATAGCTTATCAACAAACAGGAGTTCAGTTCTTAGGTTTTTAAAAATAATATATTCTAATCAACCAAGCTAACCAATAGCAGTTCCAAATTACTTTTCAAACTAACTTTAGACTCTATTGATTGGAGTGTTCTTTCTTATATAAAGATTTCCATTCTCTTAATTTTCCCATTCAAGCCGCTCAGTTTGCTCAAATCGCTCATGTTGCACTATAGATTTGAGAACATTATGAACAACGGACATATGTGGATCCACTTGGAAATGGAACCAGAGAAGCCATTTTGTAGCACCTGCAGCCCCTCTCACCCCTTGACCCTTTGGAATGTCTGAACTGAGCCAGATATTTAGATTGGGCCAGATCCACCATGTCTCCTGAAGAGTTATTGAGAAACCTAACAAGAAGCAGGCATCCTGACCACAGAAACTAATGGTTAAGAACACTCCTTTCTGCAGATAGAGTCAATAACCAGCCAAGGAGAGCTAAAGCAGAGCTCAGCTTTTTAGTACCATTAAGAATCTATTTTATTTATATAATTATTCACTCCCTTTCTAAAAATTAAAAACCACTTGCCCTCCCCATGAAATCCTGGCACTATCTGGATTTCTGTCTGAATCTATGCTACACAAATTGCAGTTCTTTGATACCAAATGTTTATTCTTCTCATTTCAGCTTTTTATTTTTAGATTAATAATTTCATATTTGATAGATTGCTGGGTATGATTGTATAAATGTTGAGTGTAACATTTCATAGAAATATTTCAAATTTATTCCCAAACCATTACCTTTGGCTTTTTATTACTCTTTTAAAATTACTTCAATTCAGTGGGGAAATTCCAATATTTTAAAATTTCAAATCATTGATTAATATTTTTGTAGAGGTTAAAATTTCCATCTTAATGGTCTATGAAACAGTATCTTGCAACATCAATCTATCAAAAAAGGATTGCCAGAGGCAAGGATTTTTTTTGAAATTTCTGTGCTGTGATTTTTTTTTGAAAAACCTGGCCTCATTGTCCTTTGCTCTTTAAATTTTATACTCAACGGTTTTTGAGGCAGAGTCAAAAGCGTGCACAATTCTTCCATAGCTGTGGAGTGGTATAGTTCATGTATACCTAGGATCCTATAAAAACTGTCTCAGAAGATAAGTTTTGTAAGGTTCATTTTCAGTAAGATGGGTCTACCTTGCTGCTTGAAACAGACAATTCTGTGCCTAATTGGGCATGCAGTTCTACCTGAACATATTCTAGCATTTTTCTGTGAGCATCTTAGACAGTACCAAGCCCCAGGCATTGAGCAGGATAGGAGCAATGCAAGGAAATTTGGCAAAACCTTGTAAGTCTTCATTGACTATCCACATTACATGTTACTTGCATTCTGTATTTTCTGCCTTTTTTTATATCTGCATATTATTTTTCAAATGGCAATAAAGAATAACATAGAAAAATGATGTCTCCTATTTGCAGAATAAGTATTATTGAAGATGTATATTTTTCCATTTATTTTGTTATTTTTAAGATGGACACAGAAGTATGCATGTAAAATTTGGTGGTTTTTTTAGGCTCTTGAATTTTAGGTAGCAGTAACAGATTCGTTTCACATAAGACCATAAAAGAGAGGCAAGTTTTATTTCAGTTTGACTCCATGACTCACAATTTGAATCTATATATGTATATGCCATTTGAAATTTAGGCTCATTTATTCAGTGTTGCAAAACCACAAAGCATTTCATTATTCTCTGCAATCACTCTGATTAAATGTTTTAATTCACTAGAAGAAAATTGTAATAGCTATTACAGTTTTCCATACATATTTAGTTATTTTAAATGTAAAGAAAAAAAGACTGTTCATTATACAGGGAAATTAATCACAAAAATACTCAATGGGCTATCCAATCTCACTAAGACATGAATATGTAAAAATAATATAAGTCTTCATGGATAAAGAGAAAAGGGATGGAGTAAGAGTAGATGAGAGATGTCAAAGATAGAAAGCATGTAGATAATTGGTAACTGGCTTATCACAGTGAAGATGCTTTCACCTCCATGTCCACAGAAGGCAACAACAGAGGGAAGAAAGCTGATTCTTTCTGTAGAATCCCAGAAAGGCTCAGCAACCAGTCACACCCAAATCCTTAAAAGCTGAGGATACAGTGTGTTTATGACATAGATCATCACATGGGGATCTGTGAAATAAGCAGCTAACGTATTAAATCTCTACCACCTCGCCTGCTAATTCACCGAGCTCCTCCATAAATGCCACCTATCAAACCCACTGAAAATGTCAGAGAATTACTTTTGAAAAATAATTGATTAAAATAAACTTAGGACACAGGGAAATCAGGAGCAAAAGTAGAAGTGTGTCTGAGTGCCTTCATATCGCACATTATGAGATTCTTCAGACTAATTTTCTTCTTTGGCTACTAGAATATTAATCTAAGTCCAAAAATGGAGATATTTTTGTGTGAACTGAGGGAAAGAATATAATTAACCACACCACAGCCCATGGGAATAAACAAACAAACAAACAAACACACAAATCAAACCTTGAAAGGAATAGAAGACATTATAGGATTTTCAAATGAAGAGCTAGTCAAGGGATTGTGAAACTTATAAAGGGCCAGAAATTTTGAAATCCAAAAATCAAAATAAAAGCTACTATACAGTTATTTATATAATATGAGAGAAAAATATTTCCACCATGATTTAATGGATGAAAATCCTACCTGAAACATCTATAATTTTATTAACAAATGTGATCTCAATAAGTTCAATAAAATCCAAATATGTATACAAGGTGGACAAAGGTAGGTTAATATAGTAAATACAATAATTGGTAAATAATAATTGAATAATAAACGGTTTTGCATGTACTCACATCTGTAAACTTATTTTTGCCAGCCCCTGTATAAATATATATATATATGCATATAGTGAGAAGTAAAGTCATTTAGAAATAGAGCTAGTACAGCTATTCTAGAGGAACTGCCTTATATGTCTTACTTTTAAAACCTTTGATAAGTTTGAAGTGGACACAATAACCTTTGGACTGAGCCAAATGAACATTATATTCTCATTAATAGAAAAGCAGACCTTCTACCCACAGAGACTGATGATTATGAACATTCTTTAGAATTCTTACCACCATGGATAGCTACAAAGTAACTTAGTTTATTTGCACCTATAAAAATTACTACTTTGCTTTTTAGCACCAATAGAAATTCCTTCCTTCTATATGTGTTATTATTTTTCTTCCCTCTTTCATAAAAATCCCTTACCTTTATCCCATAATTCAAACACAACTTGGGTTTTGCCAGTGCTTCCGGGAATAGCTATTCTTTATGATTTCCAATAAGTGCTTGTTGCCTCTCACTTTGGCAATTTCTTTCAGGTTAACAACATTTTTTTTGTAATACATGCCTGCTAATGAGACAATTGGAATTCATTTTTGGGAAAAATAGTTCTCTATCATTCAAATCTATTGCAAAAGTTCATCAAATACTGATCTCTACTGCAATTTTATATACTTCATTTTTGAAAATGTTATTTTACACAAATAGGTATTGCCAATTAATAATAACCTATGACCATATGATCTTTAGTACTTTTATTTTGAAATAATTATACATTCACAAGAAGTTACAAAAATAGTATAGTTTCTGTGTACCTCTCTTCTATATTCTTCCTATAATAACATTTACATAAATTAGTAGCACATCAAAACCAGAAACTTGACATAGATACATTAAATACATGTTCATATATCACCTGTTACATGCATTTACTTGTCTGTGTTTATGTGTTGCCCTATTTGTGCAGCTACCTCCAAAGTCAAGAGACAGAACTTTTCCTTCACATTATAGCATCACCTATCCCCCTCAATCTCCCCTTGTCAATTCCTGCTAATTTCTAATCCATTCTCTATGGTGTTGTCATGTCAAGAATGTTACAAAAATGGAACTGTAGATGAAAACAAGGGGCTTTATGAAAAGTAACCTTCCAGGGTGATCTTAGCATAAATTCTGAAATGGGCAGGTTATTCAAATATTATTCAACCATGAGGAAGAAGGAAATCCTTTTATACATGTCCACATGGGTGGACTTTGAAGTCATAATACTGAATGTATGAAGTAAGTCAAACGAAGAAAGACGAATATAGTACAGTCTCGCTTGTATCTGAAACCTAACATGCTAACCCATGGAAGAAAAAAAGAGAACAGTGGTTGTGAAAGAATGGGGGTGGTAGAAATGGGAGATGGTTGTATAACAGGCTTCCAGTTTTAATGAAATAGGTTTCAAGGTATAATGTACTGCATGGTGACTATAGTTAACAGTAGTATATTGTGTACTTGAAATTTGCTATAAGAGTACATTTTCAATGAGCTCATCTGAGCAATAACAACAAAATGGTAATTAAATAATGTGAAGAATGTGTGTTACCTATCTAATTGTTCTATTTCTCAATGTATGTATGTTTCACATAATCACATTGTATATCTTATAGTGTCACATGTCAATTATATCTAAATTAATCCGAAGAGGGAAAATATGAAAATATGTGATTATTTTACGATTATAGAAATCAATTTGATCAAGAGAAGGGTTTTTACATTAAGAAAGGAAGTCCATTGAAATTAGAGTAATTTAGAGAAGCAAATATTGCCTGATTTATAGAACTTGAGTGAAAATTTACAGGTGTATTAACCAATCCATTTCCAGTTTTGTATACATAGTGTCTCCATCACATATCATCAAAATAAAATACTTATTAAAGAAAAACAGTGAAACATCAACCAGACCCATGAGAAGTTCTAGCTTTTTAATGAAAATTTCATTCACAATTTATTACTTGAATTATTGTAGAGTTCATTTCCTAAGTGTAACAATACTGGATGATTGGTGAAACATGGATCCATTAGAAAGCTTTTAGGATGCAAAGGATGTAACTACTTGAAAAGGAAGGATTGAAAATAAAAGTGTGAAGAAATATTACAGATTAACTGCTTTAATGAAACAGAAAGTGATGACAGTCACCTTTAGAAGCATACATGTTAGAAAAGAAATGGGGCCTTCTGTATTTTAGGTGAAGAAGGGGAGATGTGAAAATCTATTAGAGACATTTTCAGAAAGAGAATAAGGAACTTGAGAAATTGTATTCAGCACCTGACACATAGGTGGCTCTCAATGCACATTTGCTGAATGATTCTACTAGTAATCGCTATACATTTCAAGAAGGCAGCCAAATTACTATTTAAAAATTATGAGAGAATTACTATTTGTAATCATTTTAATTTTAAAACATATATTTGAAAATAGATGCATATCCTTTAAAAAGTTTTATTAATTATTATTCAGATAGAAGGGCAGGGAGGGAGGAAGAAAGGGAGAGAAGCATCCATGTGTGGTTGCCTATCACCTGCCTCCAACTAAGGACCAGACTGGAGACCTGGCTTGCAACCCGGTTATGTGCCCTGACTTGGGACTAAAACCAGTGACCTTTGGTTTTGCAGGCTGGTGCCAATCCACTGAGCCACACCAGTAGATCTATATTCTTTATGGTGTGTTTTCATCAGGTAATTATTAAAGTGTTGACAGTCAGTTAGTATTTAGTTGGTGATCCAAGGCCCGGATGTTTGCCTCTTAGCAGCTAGATAATTTTTACTTGGTAACTATAGACAATGAATTACACCTGTTTGGTTTGTCTGACAAGGCACATGTATAAAATATTGGGTAAAGGAGCTAAGATGTAATTTTCATTATGCTATATGTTTAGTTGACTAATAAAAATATATGACTTTTTACCTAGATGTTTCACCTCTACAGTGTTATATGTCTTTCTAGGCTTCATTTTTGTTGTTGTTGTTTGCTTTTTAATTAATGCAATAACATGAAAATGTGGGAGGGGGAGAGAGAGAGAGAGAGAGAGAGAGAGAGAGAGACCTAGTAATAGAAAATGCAAAAGGGCAAAAGATTCTAAGTCTGTAAGCGAGGCTTTGAGAAACTTCATTAAACACTATCTTAAACTTAACTATACTAGAGAGTCAGGCTCCTATACTGTAATATGTACTTACTGACCTTGATAAATATGGAGTGCAAGAAATTGAGGAAATGTGAGAAGAAAATAAAAAGAGAGAATAATTATTTAAACACTTCATAAACAGAACTTCTGTGAAATATTAAGTTGTATTTCTATGAGACTTAAACCTTAAATGTACATCAACATTATATCCCACTTAAAACCTATAAATAAATGCCCCAAGCTTGAAAAATTACTCTCATAAACAATTATGTAGAATCCATGGTTTCACCATGTCAATTTAATTTAAAATGTTTTATGTGGAAAATAAAAATTATCCTTTTTGATCTTGCCTCCATGATAATGAGATTATTTTTTTCTAATCTGAGTACATAAATTGCATTGCAATCATTTCCCTGTTATGATAAACTTCTCTAGCCTCATCTTCCTTCTCTGGTTATAAAGTGTAAAATTGGATTTCCTAATATCAAAAATAAATTGTATTGACTTTATATAGTGAATATTAATCACTTGCGTGCCTCTCTTGGCATCTAAAATGTAAGATCCAGTGAAGTGACTTAGACTGTCATGGAGTTATTAATTAGCACATTGGCTCCCTCATTATTCACATGGCCCAAAGCAGTTTTGATCTTCAACCGTTCTTCCATAGGTGAATAGTTTGGCTAATTGGGGCATGAACTAACTCCGTTAAGTGTTTTTTTTTTTGCATCTGTTTCTGAAGTAGGACAGCGGGTTGGCTTTAATATAATATTTCCAAATATTCTCAAATTAAAGAACGAGGCTATATCTGCCTGTTTATGCCTTAGCTCCTCTTCTTTAAGCACTATTCAGCGCTATGTTTTAAACTTTGAAGAATACCCTTTCACTTGAGCATGTCTCTTTGTGTCCATTTCCCCCCCATATATCCATTGCAGTGGTAGAATTGATTACTCCAAATTTAACAAAGAGGAAAAAGGACTCATGGGCATGGATAACAGAAAGGTGATTGCTGGGAGCAGAAGTACAAGGGACTAAATGGTAATGGAAAAATTACAATAAGTATTAAATTAAAATAAGAAAATTAAAAAAATTATTAATAAACACCAAAGTTGTATTTATATTTCTCCTAGGTTTCTTAAGGTGATTCATGCTTTGAAAGTGGTGCTACTAAATCATCAATGTCTAAAATACAATCAAGAGGAGGGATAAAAATAAATTCAAGGAAATAAAGGCATCTATTGTGATTATATATCATAATCTGATTTTATCTACTGAACAGATTATTATCATCCCACAGAAAAACATGATGGGTTGGCAGTGGGACCATAATGAATGAGAGTAATTTAGTGATTTGAATATTTTAGTTTTTGTCTCCATCTTAGAACTGAGAAAAGAAAAAGACAGTTTATAAATTATCTGTAAATGAAAGTCTGTGTTGTTAATTATCACAGGTTCTGTTGAATAAGAAGAAAATATTTTGTTGCAAGGCAGTTTGCAATGACAGCTTTCTTACTTGCGGAGCTGATCAAAATCCAAATCTAAAACATTATAGCAACAATGACAAAAACACAACATTGTGTGTGGGAAGCATACATAATCCCAAAACATAAAGAATAATGTGATTCCTTTCAGAGATTGCCCCTTTTAGGGTCAACCATTTTTCCAATTCCAGTCATTTTCCGGAAAAGAACCATCAACCTGCGTTTTATATGAGAGGCAAAGGGAAAAAATACTATGACATGAAGTTGACTATAAAATATATTCTTTGCAGCATTTGGCTTGAAACATTCTGTTCTAGTTTTTATAAGTTCTTAGCATATTTTTACATATAATTTATGAGGGCTGATTAATGATGTAGTCTTCACCAAAAATATTAACAATTGGGTTTTTCTCCATATCTGGCAATAACAGATCAGTAGACAAACACTGATAAATTAATGACATTGCATATAATCTAGGGAATGGATTATTTAACCATTTTGCATTTTAGAATTACCTACTCAAAAGTACCAAGTCTAAAACAACTAGATGCTTTAAAGATTTGGTCATGATTATTTATAATTAGCATATTCAATGGTAGTCTGTAGATTATTTTATTAAAATAACTTTATAAGATCTTGGATAATTTGTGGTCTTTGAATTTCAAAGAATTTAAAGCTTCTGCTGTTAGGCTAACATTAACATATAATCTTGTCTGTCAGAATGAATATTGTTATTTTGCCTTTTACTTCTCTCTTCTCCTTTTCTTCCACAACCAAACATAAAGATAGAAGGAAAAGCAAGATAATTACGTTGAATAATGTCCAATTCATATAAAAATATCTTTAAATTGAACCTTTGATTGACTATTTTCATAAATCCAGTAAAGGCGATAACCTAAGCTGCCTGAGCACTTCAGCTCTATGTAGTATTTCTAGTTAATGAGTTCAACTGAACTTGAGTAATGTCTTAAATATTCTATTTCCATGGTCAGTGATAACATCAAATTACATATGAATTAACTTAATTGTATACTTCAACATAGAGTTCATCTTTAACTTCTGGAATTTTTGATTTAGCCTCTTCATTCATTTCCTATTAAATAATTAGTCATCATATTTTACTTTCAAATCACTACATATTCATTTCTAAATTCATAAAGGAGAAACCTCATGGGTAGCAACTTTAAAAGGCAGTGACAGAACTTGCTTGTGGGAAAGTCAGACACAGAGCTAAAGACTTGAAAATTTAAAGAATTTACAAATAAAGTGTGATTATTTAAATGATTATGAAATCATAGACATTTTATTTGTATTTATTTGAACTGTTTTAAGACTTAAGATTATATACATTTAATCCTCTCTATTAAGACCTTAGGATATAATGGAATCCGGAAAATTTCCAAAGAAACTTTTATATTCTAGATTCTGAACATTAAATATACTTACTGCATTCTTTACACGTACATTTGTATTATATGTATATATTTGAAATATTAACATATCCATGCTTAAATGCACTTAAGTGTGTACATACAGGGTTCATTAAAAGTTGCACAATATATCTTGCAGCTATCATAAATGTAATTTGTATTACATTTAACAGAAATTTACTTTATGATAAAAAGCTGAAAATATGAGAACTCACATAAATTACAACATTTTGCTTTAAACACCAGTTTTCAGTGAAGAATTTGAAGCAAGATTAAGCTCTAGTAAGAATGAATACAAACAATATCCATAAAATATCAGATGAGAATTTCCCATTTATGTAGACATGGTAACAGTTCAGCTGTTGGTTTTACATTTACAGCAGACAAAAGTGAACATTAATTCAATTTCTAAAGAAAAGAAAAACAGATGAAAAATATGTAAACATTATTTGTAGTCCTAACTATTGTACATTGATTCTAAACTTTAAGATACTTAAAAAGTACTACTAATGCTATAGAAGATAATGACACTGGGATTAGTTTACCTACAACTTGTTCTAGTACACATGTCCTTATTGTCATGCCTGAATCAACTTTCACAAAAGCCAGTTCTACTTCATAACCCGCTAAGTCAACAATTCCTAGTATGATATTATAGTTTTGGATATAATGTTCAATGAAACCTATTTTCTGGTAGAAAACATTAGTTTAACAAATGTCTCATGCCAGAATGACTACAGTCAGGACTCTGGCCTCCACATGCATGTATTTTCTTTTGCCCAGGTTGCCCTTATCTAAGATAATTTTTAGTGCCTAAGTTTTATGCTGTCAACAACAGCTCAAATGGCCAGGTGCCACCTTTATTAACTCTGTGTACATATATGGGCCACTACTCTTTAAGAGATGCAGATGATATTGGCTCCCCATGTCCTTACCCAATGTTGCAGGACAGGACTAAAGGCTGATGACCTTGGTTCCATGACCTTGGCTCCCATGATGCCCCCTTTCTCAAGGCCACCACAAGAATTGAACTGGCAGACAGTTCCTGTCCTGGCCAGCAGGAGCAAGATTAAACTGTTATGAAATCCCTTTCCAACGCCCCACTGTCCTTTTTCTGTCTGGCAGAATCCAAAGTAAACCTGCCTGGAGCTGAGCTTCTGTGCTACAAAATGAATAGTAGTACATTATTTTAAAAAATGTTTACCGACACTTGAAGTAAGACATTTACAATCTTACTAATGGCAATGAGTTTAAGCTGTATGCTTTTAAGGTGGCAGCAACAGTTTTAGCTTGCAGCCTGGTTATGTCGTGTTGATAATTAAAAGGGAAGGGAGGAGGAAGAAAGCAAGCTACTATCCACCACGAGTAATTGACCACATTTCTTATTTCTAGGATGAGGAGAACCTTTGACAAAATTTTGAGGGAAAAACAACAGCAACAACAACAACCAAAAAAACAAAACAAAACAAAACAAACAAACAAACAAAAAAACCCTACAGCATAATAAACATTCTTACATTTGTTGAAATATCATATAACATACATTCATACTTAGAATATCATATCACTTTTTTAGTATAGCAGTACAAGTTGATATCCAGACTTTTATAACTTGAGAGTAAATATTCTTCGAAATTTCTTTTGTGATAGAAACAGTCATGGATAGAGAGAAGGAGGGATGATTGAGAGTGGAGGCATAGAGCAAAAAAGAAAAGGACTCATGGATATGGACAACATGTGGTGATTACAGTGGGCAGAGTGGGCTATAAGGGGACTCAATAGTAATGGGAAAATATAATAAAGATTAAATTAAAAATAAAATAAAACCAAAAGATGTTTTCTTGAAAATTCTAATAAAATCAAGAAGCTTCTAGCCAGGCTAACTAATTCTAAGTTAGTGGTTCTTTTCTTTCAACACAAAATAATGTATTTCACTCCACTTCCATTGTTTGTGAAGAAAATTAGGACGTGATATTTATCTTTGTTTTATATAGGTAACATGTTATTTCAGGATTTTCTTTATCTTTGATTTTACATATTTGTAAATAATATGACTAAGTATAGCTCTTTTGGCATTTTTCCTGTACTTTGATGTGACTTTAGTTTCCTGGGTCCACAGTTTGAGGTTGATATTGACTTGGGGGAAGTTAAGTCTTTATCATTTCATGTATTTCTTCTGTTCTTTCTCACTTTCTTCTCTTTCTGATATTTTTATTATGTGCATGTGACAACTTTTGTAGCTATATCACAGTAGATGGATTGTCTACAATTTTTTCTGTTTTCGTTTCCTTTGCTTTTTTACTTTGAAGTGTATTGATATATTCTTTAGTTTAGATTCTTTCCTTGACCATGTGTAGTATACTAAAGAGCACATCAAACACCTTTTTTATTTCTGTCACTTTTTTTCTTTAGCATTTTGTGGGGGACCCTGACCTACAATAAAATCCCCCCATGCAGGGAATGAAACAAAAACTGCCCCAGACAGCCTTGTGAAAGGGGAAGATCTGGCAAGTGGCTAGAGGCCAAAGGCCCAGTTCTTTGTTCCCAAAGGTCTTTTATTGAAAGGGGTAAATTTAGAGGCTTGTAGCTTGTCAATCAATACTAATCAATGATAATTACAGGGAAACAAAAACAAGTGAGGGGCAGGGAGATCTCACTGAGGTCAGGATGCACATTCAAATTTAAAACGGTTCTGTAGTGGATACAACAAAGGATAAGGCTAGGTGAGATAACAGGCTGGGCTTCATGGTAACTAAAGTAGTTACCCATGATCTAGTCTCGTCCCCTCCAGGGCCACTGGTTTTATAAGGAAACATGTATGTACCCAGCATTCCCAGCCTTTCGGTTGGGACTTACCGAAAGGTTTAGCCTGGCCCACGCAGGACTCCCAAGTTTCCATGTTTTTCCCAGGTGGGCCCCAACAGCATTTCATTTTGGTTCTTTTTATGACTTTTATCTATTTGCTTATATTGTTCATTTATTTCTTTATGTTGTTTATCTATTATAGAATTTTGTTCCTTTTCAAAGGATTAATATTGAAATTATTTTAAATATTCTTAATGATTATTTTTGTTAATTCATGACTCAATGTCTGTTTTACTTATTTATTTTTGCATATGAACTTATAAATTCAATAGGCATCTATGAAGTTCCTCTCCCTTTTTAATACATAGTGTAGTGTACAAAGGTAAGACTAAGATACACTTAGCAAGCTTAAACAGGTGATTATGACATACAAATTTTATGAAACTGATAAAAACAGAATAGGAATATAAATAAAATTAATTTTTCTAGAATGAAGTATGTAAATAATTTAGAATGTTAAAGAAATGTCTATATTAGAAAACTAGTAAACATAAATTTCCAAACATAGAAATTTTCATTGTTCAGGAAACAGTTGTCAACTTCGCTTGGAAATAAAAATATTGTTGGGCACAGTAAAGCAGACATTCATTAGGTAGGTACAAATGACCATACCTTAAAGTTTTAATATTAAGCAAAATAATTTGTAGAGGATGTGGTAATCAAGAGATTACATATTACATTATAAAAATGCAAAAGAAATTTTAGCTGGCAGTTCAAAAATTAGATTGAAAAGATGCTATCCTCAAGAACATCAGTTCAGAATTGAAAGCAAAGCCATCTATGAGGTGATTATGGACAATTAATTTTGGGAGCAGTGGAAATACATTATACAGGGCAAATAGTTATGATAATCTAAAGTAAACATAAACCCACATATTAGTAATACATTGAAAGTTGTCAATAAACAATAGTGTACTATCAGATATTGTTCCTCAATCACTATGACAAATATTTTATGACCATTTAATGCTATTTTTACTCAAAATTACTATAACTTGCAATGGAATAATACTGCTTTCTACTTTCATTTTAATTATCAAATTTATTTCTTTGTAATATGTAAACAACTTATATGTCATTAATTATTGAGATAATGAATTCCGTCTATGATAGATGAGGAAAGTGAAGAAATGGGAACTGATTTCCATTAAGTTTCTAAATTGTGTCGTGTAACTGGCCAAGTGATTTAATTCCATTAGTTAAAAATCACATGAGGTAAGTGTACTCACCCAGTTTACATGAGTGGGGGAAGAGAAAGAAAGGCTTATTTTAAAGGAAGTGTTAATAAAATATTTTATGGCTCCAAGTCCAGGTTTTCTGTTATGCTTTGTTAGCTTTCACCACTGCACATTCATAGTGTCTGCCTCTCATGCTCTATTTTAGCACTTCAGTGACTCATGCAAGACGAATGCATATGTCACTGTAAGTAGCAGAAATGAATCAGCCACTATGAAAAACAGCTTGGAATTTCCTCAAAAAACTAAAAATGGAACTGCCTTTTGGTCCAGTGATTCCACCGCTAGGATTTTACCCAAATAATCCTGAAACACTAATTCAGAAGAACCTGTGCATCTCTACGTTCATAGTAGTGCTATTTACAATAGCCAAATGCTGGATACAACCTAGGTTCTCATCAACAGATGAGTAGGTAAATAAACTGGTACATTTTCATAATAGAATACCACACAGCAGAAAGAAAGAAGGAACTCCTACCTTTTGTGATAACATGGATGGGAGAGTATTATGCTTAGTGAAATAAGCCAGGCAGCAAAAAACAAATACTATATGATCCCACCTAATATAAGAAACTAATGACCAAAACAAAGAAATGAGCAAAATAGAACAAGAGGCATGGAAACAAGGAACAGACTGACAGTGACCAGAGGGGAGGGGAAAGGGGAAGAAAGGGGGAAGGAAGGGGAAGACTCTAGCCAAGGAACTAATATAAATGACCCATGGACATGGACAACAAAGTGGGGATTGACTGTGGGAGAGGGGATGCAGTGGGTGGGATAGGTGAGAGCAATGGGGAAAATGGGACAACTGTAATAGAACAATAATACAAAAATATATAAAAGTAAATAAAAATAGCAAGATAAAAAAGACTCCTCAATGTTCCAGCTGATATAGGCCACTTGGCCAGCTACATGGAATTAAACCACTTGGCCAGCTACATGACACATAGTAGAAACTTAATGGATATCAGTTCCTATTTCTTCGCTTTCCTCATCTATTATAGATGGAGTTCATTATCTCAATAATTAATGACATATAAGTTGTTTATATATTACATCTATTCTGATAGATGATTCAATCTTGTTTCACAATTTAAGACATCATGCATTGATTTCACAAAAATAATATGTTTCCTGGAACATTCAGGATACTTATACTGAGAATGAGAAATTTGAATTGAATGTTACTGCTGTCAATCATCTTGTTTACTGAGGCAGTGGTCTGTGTCATTTTCACCTTGGAAAAACCTTTTACTGGGAGCTTATCTGTAGATGAGCTTCTCTACATCTTTCCTTCCCCAAACAGATTAGCCTTTACTTTTTAGATCCTGAAAGGAAAAGAAAATTCACCAGAAGAAGCCTGAAAAGAATCAGGGAGGGTAATGTCTAACTTGCATTTAAAATTTACTTCCTTTTATTTTGCTATTTTAGAAAATTATTGAATGTATTCAATTGACATTGGTTAATAAAATCATATAGGTATTCAGCCCTATTTATTAAAGGTTTCCACAGATCAACTTTACTTATGCATATTATCACCTTTTCCAAGTTGTCTCTTGATATTGTTTTAATAATAAATGGTTTTATTATTGCCTAAAGAGCAATGGGCAAAAAACAACGAAATTATCACATTGAAACAACAAGGTCTATCCTGAAAGTAGCGGCCGGCCGTGCAAACCATTTTAATTATATTGACATTGGCTCAATACTTTCTGGACAGACATCATAGTCTAAGTAATTCTCTGATTAGCCATCACAGGATGGATCAGCACATTTGGAAAATGCTTGGTGGTTCTGTCTCATAGGAAGATATCTCAGGAAGTTCAGAAATAATTCTAGGTCAAATAATGTTGTCCTTGCTAGATTATCTTGGATACCTATTGGGAAAAATTTCCCTAGAATAATGCCAGGATTACCCACTTAAAATAAACACATGAATTAACATATTTTATAAATAAATAGGCTAACAAATTATCTTTTGATTTGTTCAATTTAGCCAATATCTGAGCTTATTTACATAAAAATAACTTTTTAAGCAGAGATTTTTAAAAAGTTTATAGTCTTTTGTTTATACCTCCATTGTTGGACAAATTATTGTGTTTCCTGTGTGTGCTTATGTTTAATTAATACTCATTGTCTTATTTATGTGCATTAACATATGAGGATATTTGCTGAAATTTATTTCTTGTTGTGAAATGTTATTTTTGAAAATTTCAAAGATAAATACTGTTTACATATTAATTGAAGGGATGTTTTTTCCTAGCATAATTAATGCTCATATATTGTTTTATTTATTTACTTTTTAAAGATTTTATTTATTATTTTTAGAGAGAAGGGCAGGGAGGGAGGAAGGAGGGGATAGAAATGTCAATATATGGTTGCCTTTCACCTGCCTCCAGCTGGGGACCTGGCTGGAGACCTGGCTTGCAACCTGGTTATGTGTGTGCCCTGGCTGGGAATCAAACCAGTGTCTCTTGGGCTCCCAGGCTGGCACCAATCCACTGAGCCATACCAGCCAGGTAATGTTCATATTTTAGAGCTGATAATACTAATTTGTAAAATGAAAGGTAGCTAACTTCTGATTGTTTTCAAGTAAAGGACCAAAATTGAAATACTTT
The DNA here is from genome assembly GCA_004026585.1 of Noctilio leporinus. NCBI lineage: Eukaryota > Metazoa > Chordata > Mammalia > Chiroptera > Noctilionidae > Noctilio > Noctilio leporinus. Next base: position 59,191 of record PVIW01000770.1, on the reverse strand, counting down.
AAGCAAATACTACTTCAAATAGGAAGTTTAGCAAGCTAAATATAAGAGAGTATTCTCATTTTCATATATATAGAAATGAAGGGGACATGGTCTTGAGTTCAGAATGCAGTTTTTCAGTTTTCTTCTTTTGGGGTCTAATGTCAAATTTTTGCCCCACCTATCTGCTATAGTCATCTTTTTCATGTGAACAGTTTGGTTTCTGTGAACATATGGTAAAAGATGACATGCCATATTTAAATAACCACGGTTCAAAAAATATTTCAGAATAAACTATAATCCTTTACAATTTCAAATCACCAGAGCATGAATCACTGTCCTTATATTGAGCAGATGCTTTTTCTGTTGTCATAAACCATGGCCAGGGATTGGGACAGAGCAAGCATTATTAACATAATGTTCTCCGCCTAGTCCTGGAGAAAGTAGTTTTCAGAGAAAAGTGATTATGTTAACCTATCTTTGACCATAAAATGTTTTCTTTATTGTGTATATATATATGTGTGTGTGTGTGTGTGTGTGTGTGTGTGTGTGTATCTTTATTGTATATATATATAGTGTGTGTGTGTGTGTGTGTGTATATATATATATATATATATATATATATATATATAATAGGAATGCAACCAGAGAACATTGTAAGTAAATGAAGTAAGTTATCATTATTTATGTATGATTTGTTTTCTCTTTCTGACTTCAATTTTCTTTTTATAATGAGTCAAAATTGCTAAGCATTGAGAAAATCAGAAAATAAGGTTTAATTAAAAATGTGAGAGACTTTGGTTGAATTCTGAGTTTTCTTTCATTACGTTATCTGTATTATAACCATGGGATCAATCTTGAATGAGAGGTAAGCTGAGAGGACTAAGAGGGGGCTGGAAGAAAATGGGGAAGAGAATCCATAAAAACTTAGAAAAGATCAGTTGACACTGCCTATTGAATGGGTTTAATTTGAGTGATATGTAATCCTATTTTCAGTGTAAATAGTTTTCATTTAAAATGCTCAGGAAGTATCTATATTCTGTTATTCTTAAATTATGAGATAGGTGGCTAAGTAAATAATTAGGTATGGTCTGAGGAGATATTTTATCCTACAGTGTCAATTGGAGCATAGCAAAACTTGCAGAGTGGAGGATAAAAAGTTAATACTCTACCATTTTTGTGTTCTCAATTTTCCCTCTCACACATACATTCTCATTATGCTGGTCTTTTCTTTTTTAATTCACACTAAATGAGGGAAGTCACCTAGCACAGTTAACACACAAGCACACAAAGGTAAAAAATGCAGCATTTTAAACTTTATTTTATAATACAAGCAAGCATTTTAGCCACTTCTTAATCAGTTCCACATTAATGCAGTCAACTACTGATAGTGACAACCAGTCTGTTTGAAGCCAAGGTTGACACATTTATAAGTATACATACTTGACCAGCCTAGAAGACAAAGAACCCTACATTATTCCTAAGTTAAATGTCTACATTTATAAATGAGCAAACATATACCAACCTATATGTAAGATAAAAAAAAAATTTGAGATAACAAATGATCTATTTCTTTCTATGCTGTATGAATAGATGACTCATATATTGTTATAACTGAAATAGAGCACTATGGATCTAAGTGTCCCTTCTAACATGTTTCTATGGAGCTATTTCTCCACTCACTAAAACATTCATTGTGGAGGTCTAGTGCTTTACCCTAATTATCTATAGATATGATATTTTGATTATTTTTAAATAAAATTGAAGATCTGCTACATGACACTAATATTATCAAAATGGAAGAGAAATTAGAAATATTTCCAGGCTTTGTTACTCCCTACCTCTGGAAAATATAATTATTAAAGGTATATATTGTTCATTAAATATGCACAATACTGTTATGTGAATATTCTATTTCCTAATATCTTATTTTAATTTTTCTAAAGATATGGGGCTTTTTTCTTTTGCAGGTCTCATATTTTGTTCTAAAAACTCTTGCAAGTTCAAGGCACTTATGTTCTCCTTTTGTTGCTTTTGTATGCTGCTATGCAACTTAAATCTATGTTATTTCACTTATATGTGGGATATAAAACTGAAAGCAACAGATGAAAAAATAAGAAAAGCAAGCCAACAAAAATTCATAGGCACAAACAATAGTATGGTGGTTATCAGAGTACAGTAGGGTGAAGAAATAGTAAGGGGTAAATGGGGTCAAATTTATGGTGAAAAAGATTGACTTAGAAATGTGGGCATACAATGCAATATACAGATGATGTATGATAGTATTGTATAGTTGAAACTTATATAATCTTATTAACCTATGTCACCCCAATAAAATTAATTAAAGAACAAAGTCTTAAGTTTAATATTTTATCATTTAAAACTTTTTTTAAACCTAACTTCCCATCTACGCACACATACACACAGAGAAAGGGACTCCTCAATTATTTTTTTTAAGTATACACATACACACAGAAAGGAGCTCATGAATTATTTTAAAAATGATTTAGCTGATTTCTCAAAAGAAATTTTTCAGGAAAAAAAAAGACTGGTAAGAATTATTCAAAGTAATGAGAAGTAAGGACCTACAACCAAGATTACTCTATCCAGCAAAGCTGTCGTTTATAATGGAAGGGCAGGTAAAATGCTTCCCAGACAAGGTAAAGCTAAAGTTCACCACCAACAAGCCATTATTACAGGAAATATTAAAGGGACATAATTTAAGAAAAAGAAGAATATCAAAATTATGAACATTAAAATGGGAACAAACTTGCAACTGTCACAAATGAATCTAAAAATAAAACAACAACAAAAAACCAACCAAGCAAACAACCAGAACAGGAACAGAATCATAGGTATGGAGATCATTTAGAGGGGTATCAGGTTGTTAGCCAGGAGGGAGAAGGGGGGAAATAGGGAAAAGGTACAGGGATTAAGAAGCATAATTGGTAGGTAAAAATAGACAAAGGGATGTTAAAAATAATATAGGAAATGGAGAAGCCAAAGAACTTACATGCAAAACCCATGGACATGAACTAAAGGGGTGACTGCTGGAGGAGAGGGGGACACTAGGTGTAGGTGGGGCAAAGGGAAAAATTAGACAACTGTAATAGCATAACCAATAAAATATACTTAAAATGATTTAGCACTGAAAGACTATACACACATAATAAGAAAAGCTTCAGCATTAGTTCACTTTGTACTTCAGACTTCATAATTATAATTTAAAAGCTAATCAAGCAAATAGATATACACTTAGTTCTTGTGACAATGCTTGCCAAAGGTGGACCAATAATTTCACTCTGTCCACTCTCATTTCACATCCTGAGACCAATGCTGGATAATTTTCTTTATTATTTTCAAGGTTTTGTGGAAGAAAAGGAAAAGAATCACACAATCTTATGTTGAATAAGTTGTATCCCTAGTCAGCTTCTCTGGGAAATATGCCCTGCTACAGAGAAAGTTGATTGTTTCAGAAATAGCACCTGAGAGAGCGTAGAAAGGGGAATAGTAAAAACTGCACACGGTTGCAACCAAGACCTCGAGCTACCCTACTGGAGCTGAGATGATTTTTCAGCTTTGTCGTGAATGGAGAAAAAGGTATCAAACCTTTCCATAGTTTCTCACCCCCAACCTACCCGACCATCCCAGTGGAGGTCAATCTTTGAACACTGGCTGCCTTTCCAGGATACGCAATCTTGGAAGGGTGACTCTGAAACCTAGAGTAATTTCTCCAGAGAGACCCAGCTGAACAATAAATACTCTCCCAGCAGCTGAAGAATGAGTGCTTCCTGAATACGGTTGAGGATTTTTAAACCATCTGAGCTTTTGTGATACTTTAAGTTTGGCAAGTGGGAGTTAAGAGATATCTGGACCCAGTTCAAGTTCAATGTAAAAGTATTCAAATCTTTATCAAGTATTTAAGGTTCTCTGGAACTCAGCTAATCTTTAATGGGGGAGAGAAGAGGAGGTAAATATTTTTTTACAGGTGTGTAGGCTTTGACATGCTTTAAGGGTGATGAGGACAATGGGCGAAGTTTCCCACATTAAACCATTCTACCAACTGAGTTCATGTCTTGAGATTGCTGAGAAAAGATGTCTGACAGTGCGTGGGAAGGGTTATTTTAGAACAAGGTCACATCAGAAACAATGTATCTAGCTAATATGTCGTGGTGACAGATCTATATCCCCACCATAGGGCCCCAAAATATTACATTTTGAAGGGAGAGAATAGTCAGTGGACAAAATCTGTTAACAACATTAATTCTCTCTTTTGTTCTATGCTCCACATAAATATTTGTTCAAATATGTATCTTGCAATCATAAACATATCTAATATATTGGTTATTGCAATGCCAGTCACTTATAAATAATAAAATGAACATTTTACTTAAATATTTTCATGGAAAATTACATTTTATAAATAAAGACCATGCTTTTTCTCCTTTTTGCACATGATATGCAGCTGAGAGAGACACATCTTTCAGGGTAACATGGTCACATGTCTATCCAATGAAATTAATTGTTTAATTTTTGCTGAATCACCAGATAATACATTTTGACATTTTAATGTGTGGGCTGATTCACAAGACTCCTCCACTGAAAAATATAAAATGTATTATTGTGATTTTGCACTACCTAGAAACACTATTAAATATCATTTAAAATTTGTTTGGTTTTATTTATTTATTTATTTAATTTTTTAAAAAAGATTTTATTTCATTATTTTTAGAAAGAGGGGAAGGGAGAGAGGCAGAGAGGGAGAGAGACATCAATGTATGGTTGCTTTTCACCTGCCTCCAGCCACAGACCTGACTGGAGACCTGGTCTGCAACCTGGTTATGTGCCCTGGCTGGGGAATCGAACCTGCGACCTTTGGGTTTGCAGGCCGGCACCTTATCCACTGTGCTACCAGCCAGGGCTTTTTTTTTTTTTTTTTTTTATCTTGTATTCAGATAATACCTGACCTATGCCTGGCATGTTGTATAAAATGCATGCATCATAAATTAGAACATTAGGAAGTTCATGTAACATCAGCCGATCTTCCTCACATGTGAGTGAAACAAAACTGATTATATCCTGTCATGGCTACAAACTATTTTGGTAGAGAAGGCGTCATCAAGTTAAGCAGACATGTTTTACAAAACAATTTAGGGAGGTAAAATAATTATCATAAAATGTTTATATAAAATGAATTAATGTCACTTTGTTCAAAAAACTGATGCAAATCTAGTTCATTTTGAATATAGTGGTACTTTAAATAAAGTTTAAATAAATATTAGTTTCATCCATGGCAAGTTAAGCAGCTAAAAGCCCAATATCAAGAGGGTTGTTGTGCTGTATGTCTCTTGGTTTCTTTGTATTTGCTTTAATATTTTCTTAATGTATTCATTTATGTGTGCATGTATCTATATATCACAAACACACATATAACTTTATATCAGATTTTAATGACAATGTAGTTCTTCAAAACTAACATTAGGTTTATGTCTTCCATAACAACTATTATTTTTCCACTGAATGCACAATCAACTTTACCTCCTTCTCTTCAGTATTCTGTGTTCCAGAAAGTTGATATTTATAGATTGTATCCCTGGGAACTGTTGCCTTTAGCTTCTGGTTGAATTAGCAAGGGACGCAGCAGCAGAAGGCTGGAGGACAGGAGGGAAAATACATTGAGACATTTCTTCCCTTGGGGCCTTGGTGAAAGACTTGCTGTGTCCCTTTTTCCATGGTTCCAGCAGTGTTGGAATCACTTTCCTATCATCCTTATTTTTGAGGATTAGAGAAGAATATGGCTTCTGACTATAGCTAGTGCTTGGTTTATTCAATAGCTTTTGTGCATTTTCTTAATCTTTTCCACAATTCTATATATATTATCATCATTAAATGATCTTTAGAATTCCAGATGAATGTGTTTATATAATTCCATTTAGACCCTGAGTAATGTAAGACATTTGGAAGAAATTTTAATAGCATTACATATCATGAAACTGACACTACTGAAGTTGATTTCCATAATGTGTTAGATGTGGTTTCATTGATTCTGTATGAATAAAGTACATGCATATAATGTTCCAGTCCCTGATGGTATCTAGTCAGGAGAAAACAAACTAGTGATAAAATGGTTTCCCTGCAGATTGTTACATACTTGAGATAAGCAATTTCAGTAATAAGAAAAATTTTTATATAATCACTGTAGCACAGGCAAGGGAATCTATCCAAGTATGATGTTAAATCACAGTAAATTTCTTGCAAGAGCTGAAATAAATCAAGTACAATATTCTGAGTATGTATCTGCATTTGACTCATGCATCTGTACTCTTAAAGTAAACAAGGCTTCTAATTTTAATTTTGTCTGATGAAGATACCTCATTGAAAAATGGCAAAATAGATTCAAATAAAGCAAGACTCAGAATTTTTTTTTAATTTTATTTTTTATTTTTAGAGAGAGAGGGGAAGGGAGAGAGGCAGAGAGGGAGAGAGACCTCAACGTATGGTTGCCTTTCACCTGCCTCCAGCTATGGACCTGGCTGGAGACCTGGCTTGCAACCTGGTTGTGTGCCCTGGCTGGGAATCAAACCTGTGACCTTTAGGTTCTCAGGCTGGCACCTTATCCACTGTGCCACCAGCCAGGGCTTACTGTGTCTCTAGCCAGGGCCACAGAATGTTTTTTTTTAAACAAATCTTTCCCTCCATTGTTATTTACATGAGAAATTGAAAAGATTGCCAAAGATGAATAACACAAAAATGCATGAAACATTATAACATTAAAATGATTATCAAAGAATTTTAGTAATATAGAAAAGTAATCAAAATATACAATTATTTTTTAAATGTTCAAAACAGCCATATGTATGTTGGATTAAAAGTTTGTGTGATTTTTCTTCTGAAAAATATAGTACGTATTTTTCATTTTCACTAATAACTTTATTAATTTGGACATTTTAAGTATGTCAGCTATCTCCCATGTGGTATAATGTTGATGATCATTCTCAATTATTATTTTGGTTTGATCACTATCAAGTTCAACTGTTCTACCTGATCATGGAGCATCATCCAAAGTGAAATTTCTAGCACAAAAGCTGACAAACCACTTTTGACACATTTAATCAGTCACAGCACCTTCTAGATATACTGCACAAATCTTTTCCTTTTTAAATTTCAGTTGTATTTTTACTTTTCTTGAAATAATAAGTCATAATATGCCAAATGTCACTTTTCTTCCTTCAATAATAAAATGGCTACACAAAAAAATCAACAATTTTGATGTTTTTTAAAATGCATGCTGACATGATAGCTGTTACAATGACTAACAAAATTGCTTTGAATGAAGTTAAAGTCAATTAAGTGCTACTACAGCCATTTTATGGGGGGAAATACCTTTTTGGTCAACCCAACCTTTGAGTATATTTCATATATGTAAAGGATGCATCAATAAGAAGGTAAACATACATCAAAGGATGTTCTATTTATTTCCATTTCTCATCTCAACCCAATTAAGACACATCATAAAAAAAGAAGTGCCTTAGCTGGTAGCTCAGTGGATAAGGTGCCTGCAGGCCTGTGAACCCAAAGGTTGCTGGTTCGATTCCCAGCCAGGGCATATAACCAGGTTGCAGGTCAGGTCTCCAGCCAGGTCCTTAGCTGGAGACAGGTGAAAGGCAACCATACATTGATGTTTCCCTCCCCCTTTGCCTTTCTCCCTTCCCCTCTCTCTGGAAATAATAAAATCTTAAAAAAAAAAAAAAAAAAAAAAAAGGAAAAAAGAAATGAACCTTCAAAGCAAATAAACAATGTAAAGCAACCACAGAAAATAAAGTGATAGTTGTCAAATGAGAAAAACATCCAATTTAGAGTGAAGGGCTGGCTGCTGCAGACAGAGTATATATAGTATGTAGGCAAGGGTTTGCCTCCCAACTATCATTTTTAAGAAGGAAAAGCAACAACCCCAATCCAGGAACACATGACTTGCCAGGGATTCAGTGCAGCAAGGCCAGGATGGGATGAGAAGAGGTGAGACCAGTGCAGGCAGATGCCCGCCAGTGAGTATTCCTTGTTAAAACCTGACTCTGTAGAGTCAGTCTGAGGACTGGAAAATTACAATTTTAGGAGAATGTTAGTGCCTAGAGCAGAATTGCACAAGTCAAGCGTAGCTGGTAAGAAAGTATTAAATAAAGAGAAGGGAAAAGGGAGGAGGTGCCTTTCCCCAAAAACTGACCTCATGTCTTTTCTACTGAGTTCTTTTCTACCCTTGGGCTTGCTCCCTCCTCCTGCTTTCATCAACAGCAACAGGGCCACAAAAAGCCAAAGGATTGAAAAACTCAGTTCTGATTTTTGGATTTGTTTTCCTAGTTTCCCAGCTGATAACTAAAGCTTTCAGGAAAAAATGAGTCCGTGAACAAAAATGAGGATACATTGGTCAATGTTAAAATCTCTGTCTGTGTGAGACATCAAAACCCCTTAGTGATAACTTCTGCTTTTGCCCAGCTATTAAAAGTTAGTGAGATCATCTATATGGGAAGATGAATGTTAGCTGAACCTGTTGTGATCCTCATTTCACAATAAATGCAAATCAAGCCACCATCTACACTTTAAACTCATACAGTGATGTGTATCTATCATTCCTCAATAAATCTGGAGAAAACGCATGAGATGAAAGCTTCAAAAAATTAATGTTAGTCAATTTTTTTGATTTCCAAAGTTGTAGAATAACCTTCATCATTTCATATTTGTTTTCTCTCAATAAACTAAGCTTCATCTTAGCATTTAAAAATGTTTATTGTAATACCTATGGATATATGTGCATTTTATTTGCTTAAGTAATTTTATATGATTATGGAAAGACAAACAAAGTGAGAGTATCAGAAGAAAAACACAACTCTCCTCCATAATTTCTCAAGTTGTACCATGATTGCTTTCAATCCTATATTTTTGAATGATAAGTAAATTTTATGGACTAAGGACTCAGAGCATTACTTACATACATTTAGTCCTTCCCTAATAAGTTTTCTTAGCAATACCTGCCCCTTTACCCTGTGAAGGGCTTGTTTTACATTTCCTTTCACCTGAGAGTCTCCTTCTCAACAGTGTTTCAGAGCTGATAGTATTGCTTCTGGTGATAAGAGCTCCAGGCCTCTGTAGCATACAGATCACTCCAGAGTTTCCAAAAATAAACAAACAAACAAACAAATCCACCAAGGCTGCACTCCTCTAAAATCTGGAGAACATTAGAATGAGGTTAAAAAAACAGAAGAAGGAATCCAGCTAACTAATCATAATCTATCCTTACCTTAGCAAAAGAATCAGGTTCAGCTATTTTGTTTTACAGTTGATCCTGCAATTAATTTCTCATTTTTCTTAAAATGTGACAACCATTAAGGAGAAATGTTGTTTATTAATGAGGCCTAAATATGTGTAAAAGTTTTCTAGAACTGTTTCTAAACACCATGCAACATGCCCAAACAATATGTGTAGGACTAGTTATATTGGGATGGTGAAAACTAATGAAGGCTGAAATGGGCCAGCTATTATCTGCCCCAGCAGCTTGTAGATGTAAGTAATCACAAAGCATTTTTAAAGACAATCAGGGCATTTTTCAATATATTTTCTGTAGAGCCAGGGGAGGAAGAGGAACATATTTTTTTCCACAATGATTAAGTATAATCTCAAATAGGTTTCTCAAGCCTCCCTACCTATATTTACACATAGGGTTTCATAATAATACTAACCAGGATGTCACAATCTATTTTCTATAACCTCAGATATAGGAAATACAGTCTCTCAGAACAATATTTCTACATTACCCCTGGCCATCTTACATGTGCTCATGAACATGGCTTTTCCTGCTAGTCAACGCTGCTCCAAAGAGCATGAGTGAAGGACAACCTCAACCAACAGCATTTCAATGACAGAACCACTAGCTTCCAAGTTGCCAACATGACAAAGCTATTTCCTTCCTTCCTTCCTTCTCTCTTTCTTTCTAGTCACTTCTTTTACAATTAATATTTTCTCAATTGCTGATGGTAGTCCAAATAATACTATATGAAAATAGGGTGATTGCATAAATAAATCAGAGTAGAAACCATAAAGAAATAGTTATAAGGTGATCATTGATATAATATGAATATGTTGTATTTGTTTAATATTTTCACCAATTTTTAAAGGACTTAATATATTTTTTAACTTATTTTTCAATTACAGTTGACCTTCAATATTACTTTACGTTACTTTAATATGTATAGCATGGCAATTAGATAATTGCATAGTCTACACAGTGAACTCCCAATAATTCAAGTGCTTACTTAAAATGGTTATTACAATATTATTAACTATATTCCCTGTGCTTCACCTTACAACCCTGTGACTACTTTTATCTATAAATTTGTACTTCTTAATTCTTTCATCTCTGTCATCCATCACTCCAACCCTTATTTCCTCTGGCAACCAACAATTTGTTCTCCACATCTATGAGCCTGTTCTGTATGAGCTAGTATCTTAAATTCATAGAACCAGGGACCTATGAATTATAATTTGAGAATCATTGTTCAATAGAAGTAATCTCACGCAAATTCTACTCTATATTTTCATCTCTATTGCTATCTCTATCAGTCTATTTACCTATCTATAATTAAAATGAAAAAAAAAAGAAAGAAATATGTTCAGAAAGTATCCAGCCATGAGCTATGCAAAAAGAGATGTTTATTGAAGAAGATACAAGAAACCTTGTACATAGGACAATGATGCCTCAGCTCCCTTAAAATAGGCATCTGGGGACCTCATGCAGTTCTCCCAGTTGCCATCAGCTGCCTTGTCATATTTTCCTGAATCTCATTGATGATCTGGAATTTTTCTTTTCAAAGGTGATTTTAGTTTTCAGTAAAGCCAGAAGCCTCAGGGCTCCCAATATTGGCTGTGGCAGGACTGAGTCACCATGGTTATTTTATGTTTTACCAAAAAAATTCTGTCTTTTCCTACCACTAGTTTTTGGATGTTTTATTCATATTTGTAAAGTCTTTAATGAGTGCCTCTATTTTCAATAATATAACAAAAACTAAGTGCACTTACATATATATACAAACACATATATGTGTGTATATTTATGTTATTAGATTTAAGTTGTAACTGATGTAATTTTATTACAGTAATAAGATCCAAAATACATTTATGTTGTATGCTCAACTATTCCAATTAATTTCTAATGGAACTGTATGTCCATATTAATAAAAACTGCTGAATATTTTATGCAATTAGATTATCCTCTTAGAAAGAAAACAATATAAGTGAAAAAATGGCTAAACCAGTAAATAACATGTTAATAGAAATAAAAGTGATCTACCTTGAAGTATTTGGAAACAGCAGGAAAGTAAACAGTTAATTATAATGTAATCAAGTAGTTGATAAATGTTTGGATTATAAAATATAAATGATCCCTCTACTGCAATGTATATGAAGTTGCTTTTAGATTTATGAGTCAGTATATATTGTTCTATAACTTTCAGTATACTCTTGATAAGAGCTTTTTTTTAGAGAAAAAAAAAAAGCTGTGCTTGTTGTTTAAGAAAAAAGAGAAACATTCATCAAACCTCTAAAAACTCAATGTAGCAATATTTCTTTTTTTTTATATATAACATGTATCCACACAATTCTGCAAATTTTCTGATCTAAAAGGGTAGCCATGTTTTAAAAATTACCAAAGAAAAGAGTTTCTGGGTCATGAATCAGGGACAAAACTATGAAGAAAAGAGTAAACATACACTTTTGTCAGCAAATGTGAGTTGCTAAGAATAAGCAATTATTATAGGATATTGTTACTAACGTCTGGCCTTACTAGCAAAATATCTGACCTCATTTTCAGACTTATATCTATTTTCTGTTTTTCTATTTCCAGGAAGATAATTTCTTCATTTTCAGAATTATATCTATAGTCTGTTTTTCTATTTCCAGGAAGACATTTTCTTCAAAGTTTGTGTATACCACACCCTTTCACTCTTTTTAGACATAGCTTCATCATTCTTTTTCCTTAGCTTTTTTATATTACATCATAGAACTTGTATCACAAAATAAACTTCTGTCTGGGAGATAAAAATTCTTTATTTGACCTAACATGAGCAATGAAAATAAAAACAAAAATCCAGAGGCACCATTATTATCTGTTTCATATACTACTATGCGTTATAATTATACACACACATATATTTTAATATTAAAAATTTTGTATAACTAGTCCAAGGGTGAACAATAATAATTGATAGAGCCATAGTAATTACTCAATTTAGCCTGATTTCAAAGCCTTCATCTTCTTACTTTTTGGTAATAACATATTTAAACAGTATGCAGAAGTTATTTTCTGGAAATTTGCTCATCACTGTTTATTTATATACTTTGGCTCATTTCAGACTTACATGTCAGTGAAAAATACCTCTCTAGGTAGTGTAGGAACAAATGGATTTTACAGAGCTATGAAATAAGTGGAAGAACCAAAAGAGCAAATAGCAGGGGATTTTGGTTATATTGTGTGGCTGAATCCAGCTATCCAATTTCCAAGAAAACATTCCTGGACCAAAGAGATAGGGCCTCTGTGAAGTTTCCAGTCGCATTTGCTGCAGAGCCCTGCTGCACACATCATGTCAGCGGAACTGCTCCAAAAGGGGGGGTCTATGCCTCGCATCTGCTTTCCAAATCTCAAGAATATTAGCAGGATAAAAATGTCTTCTAATGTTCGGCATTAATGCTGATTTGCTACTTTATATGTATTCAGATTCTCCAAATTGCTCAGGAAGAAAATGTTACTTTCCTCCAATCCAGGGTTCTCTACATATTGATATATGCATTATGGCTTAAACTTCAAATGGGGAGACCACAGATTGTGTACATACAATAGTAGGACAACACCAGGCAGCAGAAACCACTATAACAGAGGGTACAGTTTAAGCTAAGAAAATTTATTCTTGTAATGTCAATGGGGTCACTAGCACTGAATAATCACAGACATTAAATGGTTACTTTGACTAAGCTTATTCAGGTAGTAAGTAATGTGGATCAGGAATCAACTTTAAATTGGCCTTACTCTGACCTTTACTTTATGTTTCTCAAGGGAAATATATCTATTGAAATCCTCAAAGGGTTAGATTGTTCTAAACTAGAGAGATTACAATATCCTCAACAAACAAGAAGGAACATCAAAGAAGAGGAAGAAAGAGGAGAAGGAGGAGAACATGATTGCTTATGTGGCCAGAATTGAACAGCAAATTCTGACATGTTCTAATATTATATCACTTCATATTTCAAATGAACAATTCTTCCGTTTTTCAACTTGTACAGGGAGACATTTTGATGCAAAACCGAATCACGCCTCATCACATTCCATTATGTATTTAATTAAGATATTAATGAGAAAAGTCTGAAAATGAATGAGAAATTAACCTACTAGTTATTGCTAATAGGCAAAATTATTAGACCCCCCTTCTACTTTCTTGTATCCCACAGAACTTTGTAAATTGATTTTTACTTGCTGTTTTAAATAGTCCTCTACTATTTTTCAAACTCTTCTTGTATATTTTCTAAGAACCATTTAGAAATGGCCCATTTAATCTTTGAAAAACATAACAGTGTAATTTCAAAGATAGCATTTGCTCTTTTTAAAATTGAGCTCATTTACATTCTTTATCTTTAAGTTTAATGGGCTCTTCTTTATTTAATGCTATTTTAATAAAAGATTGGTGTACATTTATGATATTGGTCACAAATTATTTCTCTGCCAATAGTTTTCATTTAAATTGAAATATTCACACTGCTATTAAATGAAAATAATAGTTTTTTCTAAGGAATTATAGCTTGACATTTATAGAAATTAATGTTACCACATTAAGTATAAAACTTTTCTTACTTTGGGCAAAACTAAATGATATTTCATAAAAGTAAACTTGTAGAAATAAAAATCTAGAGCATATAGATGTAAATGTTCAAGTTAAATTGCAAGATTAGACCAGAACATACAAAAATGCATATGAACATATTTTTATTTCTCAGATGAATTGTACCAAACATTGAACATATTAATACCAATTCTTTTTAAGCTCTTCCAAAAAAATAAAAGACTGAACACTTATTTTACAGAACTAGTTTCACTCTGATACCAAAGCTAGACAAACATACCATGAAAGAAAAAATATTACTGGCTAACATTACTGATAAATGTAGATGCAAAAATTCTAAACAAAATACTAAAAAATTGAGTTCACATTTAAATAATCACATACCATAACCAAGTGTTATTTGTTGTGGGGATACAAGGATGTTCAACATGTGCAAATTGATCAGTGTGATGTAGAATATTAACAGAATGAAAGAAAAACACAACAACACATGACATAACAGACACAGAAAATGTATTTGACAAAGTTCAATACCCATTCATGACTAAAAGTCTCATCAAAATAAGTACAGAAGGAACTCACCTGAACGCAATAAAGTTTATATGTAAAAAGTCCACAGGTGATGCCATAGTCATTGGGGTAACTGAAAGCTTTACCTACAATAAGACCTGGTACCAGGCAAGGATGCACAGTCTCACAATTTATAGTCAACAAAGTACTGGAAGTTTTATTCATAACAATTAGAAAATAAAAGCATCCAAATTAAAATGAAGTATAATTATCTCTATTTGAAGATGGCATGATCAAAAACATATTAAATCTAAAAAACAACAACAGCAAAAAGAACCTCTTAAAACTTATACATAAATTCAATACTGTTATGGAATGCAAAATCAATATGCAAAAATCAACCATATTTCTATACACAAACAATAAACTATTTAAAGGAAATTAAGAAAAAGTTTCACAATAATAATAAGTAAATAAAATATTTAGAATAAACTTAACCAAAGAGGTGAAAGACTTGTACACTGGAAATTTGGCTGAATTTTCTTGGTTCTACAAACCATATTTGAAAATAAAGAAAGGCACCAAGAAAATAAAGAAATAAATCACAGAACCATGAATGGTATACTCCACACCAGTGTTCTTGGCCTTTGTAGCAAACATCCTAACATTATTTGACTTAATCCTGAAGAAGATTTGGTCAGTTCTGTGTAAGGTTGGGAAAACCTATTATTAACAAGGTTAACATTAGTACTAGTTCAGTTTTTATTGTAATTTAGTATAGATCTGAGAGCAAAAAATCAATCACATGATGGGAATTTTCAAAAATGTAGTTAACCAAAAAAGAATTGTTTAAATCATTTGAGTCTTCATTTTCAAATGGGCCCTAAATGTTAGCACTCTCATGAAACATTGGTTCACAATTCCTTGTAACTTTGAGGAGAAAATACCATGTGGGGTCATCCACATGCTCCATGAAGCTGAGGAAGCTATGACTGGGTGAGATAGAGGAACTTGGCAAGACAATGGGAGAAATTAGAGACAGGTATTGTTGCGATAGCTCCAGGTACCAGCAGCATCTACCTGATGAGGAGATAACATTAGTAACAATGTGTTAAAATTTCAGAGGTCCTTTCAACTCTCCTCAAAGCTTGTCCCCTCCATGATCACTTCGCCTCACCTCACAGACTCTTTTTGGAAATGCATTTCAATTTCCAGGATAAATATTTGAATTCTGATAAAGTAAGGAAAGGACCTTCATTCAGTGAGTGGCACTTTAAGATTTATTCTAACACTGATTAAGACATAGAATTAAATATTCTATGTAAAATACATGGCCTGAATTTTGAATAGATTTATTTTTGAGTTGAATATACATCACAATTAAAAAACAGGATGTAAGTAGAGTGGAACTGAAACTTATGTAATCAGCAATCAGAATGCTATTAATGCTAAAATCAGCCTAATAAACTGGCATTTGTACTCTTCCTCATGACTTGGCTTTTGGTTCCATTGTTTTGTCCAGCATGAGAAATGATTATTTTGATGAGAACAAATGTGTTTAGAGTTAGAATTTTCTCATTTCTCATTCTTTAGGTAGCACTTGAAATATATAAAAATGGAGATGACTTTGTTAATTGAATACCAAGAGTCTTCACTAGAATATAAAGCATGAAAAATACAATAACCATTTTCTAGATCTATCTAATATCAATGTTAATGTATTAATAAATTACTATATTTCCAATATTTTAACTTAAAATGATTGAATAGTATTAAAATGTATTCATAACATTTAATCACAATTTTTACAAAGAATTTCAATTAACTCATTATGAAAATGCATATAAGAAGTACTTAGGAAAGTTGAAGTCCACTGAATTTCATATTTATAAATAGAATATCCACATATTCCTAAATCTAAGGAATATAAGTTGCAAAATCCTGTGTTTATAACTTATCCTAAAGTTTAAAATATACTTCAGGTATAAATGAAAAGATCTGTGGAATACTGCTCAGTGGATTAAGTACTCAAACATATATCTGGTTTTCCCAGGGTGAAGAATTAGTTATTCAAGGATGTGGAAAAATCTATTACTTTTTGGTGTAAAAAAGGCTTTGTGATACATAAAAATTATATCTGATAAACGTTATATACCAGTAACTCTCAACATATTAGAAACAAAAGAGGTTCTACTTAATTTAATTCCAAAATACTGTTGAGTTGATTTATGCAACTTATGCAGTTACTCATCATTCTTATTCTTTTACTTGAAACTGTGGTTTATATCATACACATAAATTTCTTCTACTCTTACAAGTCAACACTTCCCTGGAGTGCCACGCACACCAGAAAGAGCATTGCACTGAGTCAGAAATTGTTATGTATTGAAGACTTTGATGCCACTTCCACCTTGCCAGGCTCATGCTGTCCTTTCCATGCCACACAAAGGCCAAGACTGACCAGAACTGATCCAGGGTTGGAAACTGACAAAGGTATTCCCAGAGGAGAACTCTGGGACCTAGGTCAAGTTAATTTTCAGTTTTGGAAATTGCACATTACTACCAAAAACTTGAGAAATGTCTCTACATGATTGGTTATTGTCTCCCTATACCTCCCAGTGTCTCTAGCATCCTTCAAACTTCCTTGAGGTTCTGTGTTCAGTGTTGATTTTGATAGCAAGAACTTCCACTCCAAGAATCCGAAGTAACAATTTCATGGCATTTTGTACTATGAGATGGGAACAGAGTCTAGGTTCTATTCAATGACTTAATATCTAATCACAACATAGGTGTTTATTTCTTGTTTCAAATTATATTTGCTTATTCTTTCATTATCATCTGGTGTAAAGCATGCCTGGACATGACATTCCATGTCATTTGTAAAATGAATACATTGACTATGATTTCATAGTTGAATATACTATGAGATGCTGCCTTTAGTTTACACTGCTAGGATAAATATCTACCATTCTTCATGTGTGTTAGGCTTTTCATTAAAAAAGGCATCTTTTTACTCAGAATAAATAAACCCCATCCAAATAAGACAAGCAAAGCTATTTATTCTGATTTTTCCCCAGCAAGGGAATCAGTCACCATCATTTGCATTTGGCAGAGACTCAATAGCAGGCAAGGGCATTTAAAAACTTTATAGTGGGAAAAAGACTTAATGAGAGGAACTAAATAGAAATGAAGAATTCTGTGGGAATGGCTAAGAAGTATGTTTGGTTTTCTCTGGTTGATCTTGGAAGCAGGGACAAAAATTAGGGAAGCTGAAAGTTGTCTACCAAGCCCTGGTCCCCTTTGTCTCATTGCTGTAGGGATGGCAGTTTAGCTTCCAACCAGAAGTTGCTAGTCAAAGTTCTGTGTTCATATATGATCTGGCCATTAGGTACACTTGTCAGTCTTTTCTTTCAGTTCTCTCTTTTGGTCCTTCCCTGCATTTTTGAGAGGCAAAACAGTGTAGAGTTGCCTAGCTATCCAGGTTGTTACTGCTCAAGGATTGTTCAGATCTCTATGTTCAACAGTAACACAAGATTTTCTTGAACTGGTTGGTGTTTTTTCATCATGGAAACCATTTGATGTGGGAACAGCTGTTAGAAAAACATAAGATGCTGGATAGGACACAATGGACTGGCATTTTGAGCATCATGATGAAAACAACAATTGCTAGTCTTAGAGAATGCTTTAGAACTGAAATCTTAACTGTCCAACCTATGCTGAATGAACAAATCCCATCAGCTAGGCGAGATCCAGATAACTTTGATCCTAAGGTTATGTAGAGCCTGGTCCACCTAGCCTGTTGTATTAACCCAAGTATAGCAAGATGGTGGTGGTAATGGCACAGATACCATCATGACCAGCCAACAGAAATCTGGAGTGTTGTTATTTCCCTTCACTAGTTTTGCCAGTGAATTGAGACTGCCTTATATTCTATCTAGTACCAGAGTTAGTGATGTGTTTTGTAAGATTATAAGGTCCTTTCTTCATGATTTGTATGATTCCCACTGGCAGGAACAATGCTCAGAGTTTTCAGCTAAACAATGAGTCAGTAATTCAGGCAGTTGTCCAGAATAACCAAGAGTGGTCTTGTTTAGGAGCTCACATCTGAGACAGGAATAATTTTATGCTTGGTTAGTTAGATAATTAGGGTTGCTATGTACACTGAAGTCTCCTTATACTATTCCTGAAGTGCACCAAGGTGTTATTCCGAGGCAAAGAAGACCAGGTGTCCTGACCACAAAGGAAATATTTCTCCAGTAGGTGCATATAGAGATCCAAGAAAAAAAGAAACAAAACACTTGTTCATAGCTTGAGGTCTGAACCATGGCCAGAGCCTAACTGAGTTACATATTCAGATCTCTGTTTGTCTCTTCCAGGTGGCAAGTATTTGGCCCATTGCCCTACAAGGACTGCTAAATTTAAACTACAACCTTTAGAGTAGATAAAAGTGGCTTAATTTCCTATTTTCAACATGGTGCATACTGATTTTTGTGGTAGAGAATGAAAAGTAAAATTAAAAAACTGCTGAAAGTGAACTGAGGAAGCAATACCAGAACACCTGCAAGGGATGCCCCAGAAATGGGCAGATTGAGAAAGTGCATGTTCCAGGAAGGGATACAGAGAAAAGAAAGGTGATGGCATGTGAGTGGTGCTTGTTCTGCTCTGCAGGAGAGGATGTAATTTCTAATTGTCATGTACAATGAGCGATAAAATCCAACTTCTAATTTAGTATAGTTTAAGGATTAAGAAAACTATTAGCTGAGCTCTGTCTCCACAAGAGAGATAAATATGGTCTCTGAACACTAGAGGATGAATCAATTTAACATGCATCACATTTTCCTAATGTCCCACACATCAATTTAATATGATGATTGTACTGTAGAAAAGAACAAAACCAAAAAATAGAGCATAATTAATAATAAACTTTCTCACTTGGATTTTGTTAATAATTATACTTACTATTTTTAACTGCATTCTAAAACATCCTATTTTATCTATCCAACTATTGTTAATACATTTTATAACTGTATAAAAATGCTTGATTTCAGAAAGAAAATATTACATAAAGTATAAATTATTCTAGATTTAATTGCTCTAAGAATAAAAATTTGCATATATATTTTTTTCTGTACCAAAGTTCTTGGAATAATTATATCTATATTAATTAATATCATACCTCACATGAACACTTTATCTTTTCTTTTGTTTTCTATGTTTCATTATAGGAAATTCATTTAACTTTTCTCTACATAAATATTATTATAATATTTCTAATTGTTCTTCATGTTATGCTTCTAGTAATTGTGCAATTTATAGAACTTTAAATGATTTTAAGTTTTAAATTGTAGTCTAAAACTATTTAGCACTTCCAAAGCAATTTTTGTATAAAGATTCCTCAGATTCAAATACAAATAGTTTAGATAATCATAACACCATTTTTAAGGTCCATAAAGATCCTAAACACTATGATCAACATGTATTGTGTCAATAAAAAATTTTTATTTTATATTAAAATGTCATGTTTGCTTGATATGAAATATGGAAGAGCCTGGACTCCTGAGGATAGCACGAAGTGTACACTGAGGAATGGTAAAAGCCTTTTGGCTAATACACAAGAGTTGCTAGTTTTGTCCTGCCATTGCTGAAAGTTAATTGTTCTATTTGACTTTTCTTTTTTTTTTTTTTTTTTAAGATTTTATTTATTATTTTTCAGAGAGAGGGGAAGGGAGGGAGGCAGAGAGGGATAGAAACATCAATGTATGGTTGCCCTTCACCCGCCTCCAGCCACAGACCTGGATGGAGACCTGGCTTGCAACCTGGTTATGTTGCCCTGGCTGGGAATCGAACCAACGACCTTTGGGTTTGCAGGCTGGTATTTAACTTTTCAAGATTAGATTTCCAAAGAAAGGGAAGGGTCTAATCAAGGAACAAGTATAAAGGAGCCATGGACGTGAACAACAGAGCAGGGATACTGTGGGAGTGTGAGTTGGGCAGGGCAGGGGAGAGCAATGGGGAAAAATAATTGGAACAGCTGCCACTGAACAAGAATAAATAAAAAAATAAAAGATTACATTTCCAGTGCTATTATTCCTAAATCAAGGCTTAATAGAAGATAGTAGTGTGAGACTTAATATATTTACAAATAATGTAATTAAAACATGTAACAAATATGTTCTATTTTAACAAACATGCAGTAATAACAAAAATTATTTCTAATATTTAAGTAATAAAGCAAGAAATGTCAAATTTAAAATATATGTACAAGCGCCAGGAAATAAATATGATTATTTTCCAGACTGGTCTAAACTTATGCACACATGCACACGTACACAAACCTGACTTTCTTGAGAGATAGTTGAGCTCATGTTACTATTCAATGGATACAAGTAATTTCATTGATGTACAAAATTAAGTAGAAAAGATCAATTAGGGAATGTTTCAAAAGAATTTGTTGATCAATAATTGTGTTGAATGAATCACCTAAATATAAACAAAGCTGCCATTTCATGTGGAGTGGAAAAATTTGAAAATAGATCTATTGGACTTTAGCAGTGAACACAACACATTCTTTTTACTAATTGTTTCAGAATTTGTACCATCAATATTTAAACATTTCTTCTTGTATAGTAACTGGTTAAATGATGGTTCATCTAAGGAGTGAAATGGGCCAGGGGTCATTTGGTCACTAAGAAGGAAACCTTTGAAATTCTACCACATGAAGACAATAATAGCTTTGTCACTTAATAATAGCTCAGTTATTGTGAAGAGATTAATGGTTTTTCAATGCCTCAATTTCTATATGATTACCTTATATGCAATATTGTTATATATACTTACATGCCCATGTGTTGTATCCATATACTTTATGTAATATGCATACTATGTACAATTTATTAAATAATCTATTAGGTATACATGCAGATTATATGATATATACTATAATCTCTTCTCTCAGCTTTGTGGGTCTCATTAACAGGAAATGTATATAACATTAGTCCATATCTGAGTTTCCTGGAGCTGCTATGACAAACTATCACAAACTGGGTGGCTTAAAAAGCAAAACCTGATCATTCCACAGTTACTGAGACTGGATCTGAGATCAAGGTGTTAGTTGAGTTGGTTCCTTGTATAGGCTGGGAGGAAGACTCCGCCCCATGGCTCTCTGCTAGTTTCTGGTAGCCTGAGGTATTCCTTGACATGTAGATGGTGTTCTCAATGTATCTTCACATCAGATTCCCTTTATTGTATCTATCCTTGTGTGTAAAGTTTCTCTTAGCAACACCATTGTTTTAGGGCCTATATAATAACCTCATTTTATCTTGACGGTCTGCAGAGACCCTATTTTTAAGTAAGTTCATATTTACAGATAATGGGGATTAGTATGCCATTTTGAAGACACAATTCAATTCATAACACTTCAAGGAAATATTAGCACTTTTACAATTATATATGTTTTGTATGTATAAGGGTTTGTATTTTCAAAAGATGTTTCTTAATCTACATTTACAATTACATTTACATTATGCAAAAAATGATGTCAGTGTCTTTATATTGGTAAATTTAGGTTAAAAAGAAAACAAGTAGATACATGCAGTAATACCTCATTTTATTTGTTTTGTTTTAGCATTTAAATTTAGGTTTTCAATTATGTGTAATGCAGTTAAGAAAGACTAATTTTAGCAAGGTACAAAGTATGGTATAGTCTGTTACTACAGCAAAAGTTCTGGTTCTATCCCTTATCTTTGCCTGCCGTAGTTGGTAATCCAATAAAACCAACGCCTGACATCTACTTCAAATTATAAAGTTTATGTTAGTTGAGTTGCAAGCACAACAAGGAGAAATAAATCAGTTAGTTGAAGATTGCAGTAAGATACAAGAGATCATGGCGTCATGGAAAGCAAAGACCTGACAGGACACCAGAGGCTATGAAATCCATAGACTATAAAGAAAACATCCTAGATAGTCAGGTAGCTATCTACCTTAAGATCAAAAGTGTTTCTTCCATTTTGAGGAAAAAAATCAAATAATTCAATTTACCAGTGTCCTGATCCCAAATAATTACAAAATGAAAGAAGACTGAGATTTCAAAGAAAAAAAAATCACACACTTCGAGCGAGTGAAGCTGAAGCAATATCTATGAAAGTCAGACAAATAGAGGAAATAAAAGAAATGCATTTTATCTAAAATTGTGTATTTCACATGTAGCACTCATAAAGGAATAACAATTGAAAAAACAAGTTGTCTAAGGGATACATTTTTATAAAAATACTATGTGAATAAAAAATGAAAAAAGTGTATACTTAAAAAAATTCTGGACAATGGTTATCTCTGTATGTTGTTATTTTTATATTAAAGAAGTTCAAAGAAAGACCTTATATTCTGTCAGCTCCAAGTAGTCAACAGAAATATTTTATGGCCTTCAATATATTATCCTTTTCACATAACCTCATATTGAAAATACTTCTAAAAAGTACCTTTTTATTATAGCCTTATACAAGATAGTCAGATATATCTGCATTTTGATAAAAAGGTAAGGCTGACAGGTATAGAGTTTATACATTTTGTGCTTTATATATGCTTTTTCAAAATGACAAGTTTCCTTAGACTATGTGTCATGCACTTTTATAGCCTTTCCATTGACAGACTAATTAAAGTACTTTTGAAGTGGGAATTAGAACCTGCACATTGTTACAATCTGCTTTCATGGCAATCTATACACAAATATATCCATCTAACATGAATTTGCCCCCAATCAATGGTTGTATTTAACAAAATAACAGATGAATGATTCAGAATAGGCAAAATAACTCTGTTCAGCAACATTGTTTTAAGTCTCATAGATTTAAAAAGGGATTAGCTTAAAATTTATCAAGTCTGAAATCTATATTCAAGTCATACTAAATACCAAATTTTAACTCAAACAAATGACTTATAATTTCATAAACTACACACGCGCACACGCACACACACACACACACACACACACACACACACACAGAGTCACTGATTCCTAACCCTCTCCATTCTACCCAACCCACCAGCCAAAGAATGATCCACCTGCTTTTTCACCAGATTTCCATGAAGATATCCTTACTTGTTGGGGATTTAATTTAATTATAATTTTCTTGATTTTTAAAAGACTTTCTATTCATATTATCTATCTTAAAAATGCATAATCTGTGAACTCCATGATTTCATATATGATAGACTAATGAAAATGTCAGCAAGAGTACAATGATTTTCAGAGGTTTTAAAAGTGCAAATAATAAAGTATTAGCATAAAAAAAGCTTTTGTTGATAAGTTGGATATATTTTCAGGCACCTGCAGGATATAATACTGGTTGAAGGTTATGTACCATATTTTCCTACCATGAAATATTTAAGTTTGTGAAAGGGTAACTAATTATGTCTTAATCAAAACCATTGAGAAAGGAAATAAATTAATGGCTTTTTGATATTTAAAGTAGAATGATTAGAAATTTCTGAATGAATTTGTGTAGGACTGAGAAAAGAGAAACTAAGGACGACTTTCTCGGGTTCTGTATTATCCCATTGTTTCTACTTGGCATGCATGAGTTTCTATATACTTTCATCAGTCACTCATTGATTCCTTTATTCACTTAGTCAATATTTCTCATTGACTACCTTTTATATACCAAGTAATGTGATATAAACTAGGCATATATCCATGATCAAGACTGACAAGATTTTTTATTTCATTATGTTGCAACTTTTCTCAAGTTCCAAATTAGTTGCAATAAAAGTGAAAAAAACATATCAAAATTTTCTCATTTCTGAGTTGACTGTGACATGATTTATGACTGATCATGATGTTCCCTTTTACCCTTCTTACATACTGTTGTTTCTCTTGCAGCCTCTGTAATTTCTATTATAGGTCTTATTCTTTTCCACATATTACCTGTTATAATGAACAATTACCATGCCTTAAACTTGTATTTCAAAATATGTTATTATATATAATTTGAGTGATTTGTAAGAAGGAAAAACATCTAATGGGAATAATAATATTAATAGTCACAATAGTAATACTTTAGTGATTTATTGTATTAATCAGTAGAATTTTATATACTTCATTTTATTCACACTGTAAAATAATCACTTGAGTTGTAAAGATGTTCTATTCATATTACAAAAAAATATATAAAATATCCAAAATTTTAAATGATTTGTCCAAAATCATAATAAATAGACAATGAAGGTTGAATTGGCAAGTTGAATATAACTCTTCCAACTCTATGCTTAGAACAATTTCACACTTTTTAAAAGGCATATACTCTTAGGTGGGTGAGAACAACAAGTCACAGCTTTTTACACAAATTAAACAAAATCAACTTGATTCTAGAATGAAGTGTATTGAATTTAGAACTGTGGGCTTCTAATTGGACTCTGGGAAATTTTCCTTTATTGTCACTGTTGTCATTATAGTAGAACCTCAGTTCTTGAACTGAATTCATTCCAAAAGTTATTTGCTTGAAAACCAATTATTTTTCCCCAATTCAAAATACAGTATGAGCATGAAAGGGTTGTCAGGTCAAAAAGCAGAGTTTTATTAGAAAACTGTGATTTTTTTTTTTTTTTTTTCCATGAACAACGTGGTTGAGAACAAAACTGTTTAGGATGGGAGATGTTCAAGAGCCCAAGTTTGACTATATGATCTAAGTGAGTAAGAAAAAATAATAGCAACTGTTACAATAAAGGAAACAGTTTATAAAATACACAATTGTTTTTAGTTTTGCTTTTTTATTGTGATACAATAGTAACCTTTACAATGTTTATGCTGCTTATTTAATAATTATAAATATTTATTTTTTCTTAGAGTTCTTTCACTTTCTGCATTAATGGAATACCCATATGTAGGTATATTATCACTACTAGGTTATTGTTATAAATAAGAAAGACATTTTTAAATGCCCTCTGCACCACTCCTTTTATCAGTAACAATCCAAATCTTGACCTGAAGTAGACCTACTCTTACATTTTCCCACAATAAGGTAAAACCTGATTCATATTCAACTCAGGTTGTATTTAAAGCACCTCTTCTGTGACAGTTCTGATCTGATAATCAGCCTTACACTGACACTGCATTACCACAATGAACTATTCTGGACACAAGGAGAAGTCCTAGGCAGCTGACCTAGAAAAAAGTGGCTCTTCCCTAGCTTCTAGCTAGTTTTATTTCTTTGGATCACTGAGAAAAATAACACAAAATTGAATGCAATTAATACTCAAATTCTAAAATACACTGTGTTGTTTTTATATCTGTTTAAACTTCCCAAGTTTCCCAAGGATTAATGGAAACCGTTGAGCAGAAATACGCTACTGGGTTCTATATTGGAAAGTGTTTGGTATTTATGCAAAAATATCACAGTTATAAAGAATGTATAAAGTCACACTCATCTCTTATTAATTTAACATTTATAAATCCTAACAAAATTAGCTGAAGATAGTTCTTAATTATGAATAGCAAGAAGAGTATGAACTAATAAGGTAACAAATAAGGTAACTAATGAGATAATAATATATATATAATATATATATATATTAATCTTTCTTACCTCATTATTTGAAAAATTTTATTTTTTACACTCTTTTAGTGCTTTTATACCCCCTTTGTCTCATTGTAATCACCACACTGCTGTCCATGTCCATGAGTCCTTTTTCCATTTTGCTCAGTCCCTCTACCCTGGAACCTCTCCTCCCGTTGAACTACCTGTCATCCTGCTCTCCATCTATAAATTTGTCCCCATTTCCCTCATTAGTTCATTAGACTCCACATATAAGTGAAATCAGATGGTTTTTGTCTTTCTCTGATTGGCTTATTTCACTTAACCTAATGTTCTCCAGGTCCACCCATACTGTTGCAAAGGGTAAAATATTCTTCTTTTTTATGGCTGAGTGGTATTCCACCATGTAAATATCCCATAGTTGTTTTATCCACTCATCTACTGATGGAGACTTGGGCTGCTTCCATATCTTGGTGACTATAAATAATGCTGCAATGAACATGGGAGTGCTTATGTTATTTCAAGTTAGTGTTTTAGGTTTCTTTGGATATATTCCCAGAAGTGGGATTGCTGGGTGAAAAGGCAGATCCATTTTTAATCTTCATACTGCTTTTTACAGTGGCTGTACCAATTTGTATTCCTACTAACAGTGGATTAGGGTTCCTTTTTTTCCCCTGAGGAACAACCCAACAAGAGGATATAAACCTAGTACTATATATTTCAATCAGTTAACCTCCCCAAATCAAATTAGAACAGTTTTATATACAAAATACTTTTTAAATAATGAACTTAAATTAAGCCCAGTCCTAACTTCTATATTTTCTTTTCATTAACAGTGATGTTTTATAACAAAATTATTTTGTAGAGAAATTCTATATTCTGTTGTGTTTATTTTTATTTAGGTTTTCACAATGATGTGGTTCTCATTTGCAACTTCATAAAATAATTAAATAAACCATATTTGACTTATAAAATAAACTCAATTTTACATGCTTTCTTTCACATTTAAAGTATGTAAGAGTTTGCTAGTGATTTTATATGCTGAGTTATAAAATACCTTTCATCTATATGAAACAAATATTTTAAAACAAATAAACATATGAAAATTATTACAGAGAAGATTTAAAATGTTAAGTGTAGATAAGAGATTTAAAAAACAGAAGCTTCAGTAAAAAGAAATATCAACAGTTTTTCTTTAGCTAGTGATATCAAGCATAACACAAGAATCTAAAATATGTATACATGTACACATATGACACATTAACATAAATGTACATTTTAAAATTGTAAACCTCACAGGCATTAGAGTATTCCAAATGTAAGACTTCCTTAGTGTATCTTTCAATACCATCTACATTTAGTTAAGTCAGTATAAAGCAATTCATGAAGAATCTTGCTTCATGTGCAAACAAAGGCTAAGTGGTACAGTGAACCTAAAGCAGTAAAAATTAAAAAGTGAATAGATGAATGAATAAAGAAATAAATAATGAAGAGTTGTGCATCATCAAGAGCCACATAATACTGTTGGAAAATGAACGAAACATATACAAGATAAACTAAATGTGAGGCTGCATAGCCTTTCTAAGGGAGCAACATAAATATTTCAAAATATTGTGAGTATGTCACAATATAGTTTAAGAATTGTGATAGTCAGAAAGACTGAAATCCACATTCATATTTAAAAACTTTAGATTACTTCTCATGGATTTAATTTATTATGTGTGTGCTCATGGCTTCCATTTCATGGTTGACATTTCATTCCTTCCCTCCCAGTTTGAGCCTTCTCCTGAACCACAGTTAATGAACACACCAGAAGTCTCTGACAGGCGCCAACTTCAATGATAAAGCAGAGAATCCTATTTCTTATTGTGGTTTAGGAGCCAAGGACATGGCCAGTTTATTTTCAAAGGGTCAACTTTGAATGGATATCCTTTGAGTGACTTGGCCTGAAAGAAGGAATTTTTCTGAGTTTTCCATGTAACATAGCCTTATAAAGGGGGTAGTGGGTAGGCAGAGGCAAGGAAGGGGAGCAGTATAGACAAGAACCTAGTATAAAGGAACCATGGACATGGACAACAGGTGGGATTGACTTTGGGGGGAATGGGTGGGTGAGAAGGGAGACAGAGGGGAGCAAAAAGGGGACGGATGTAATACAACAATAAAATTTTAAAAAAAAGAAAGAAAGAAAATGAGGGAGAAAGGATCTCATCCTTATTACCTAGGTTTACTGATTTTAGAATACTCTGCTCTTCTTAACATACACTGGGTTTATTTAAGGCTCTTTAAAGGACAGCTGTAATATTTTAACCACAAATTCCAGGTCTCTAAGGATGTTTGTTTCATTATGCTAATTTCTCAAGCCAAGTTCAGATTTAGAAAACTGATTATAAACTAGGGTATATTAGTTTGATGGGATATGTTAGTGTGCCATCAAATGTATTACACAGAAGGGATAGATAATTTGTCAAAGTGGCAAAAATTTGGAGTGGCCAATAAACTACTTTTTCAAATATTCTTTTTACTTGGAATGTGATACATTATAAATGACCTTAATCAGAAAACTATCAATAAACATCTTGTGGGGGAAAAAAAAACAGATTGTATATGTAGGACTAATCAGCAAGTGTTTTGGGAGAAGTGGTTATAGTGAATATATCTACTCTTGAAAATACTAGATTTGATGGCGATAATACGTACTAAGCAACTGTTCCATAAGAATGCAGGGTCAAAAGACAGTTATTTTATTATACTTTCAGGATGGTACAAGCTTGAATATATTATTAAAGTGCTGAATAAGCCCACAAGGAGGAAAACCATGCAAGAAAAGATCATTATTTATGGAAATAGGTTTTTAAGTACGTGAAGTGGGTCAAATAGAGAAACTTAGAGAATGGCTTTGAAAAGGAAGAGGAAATTAGTAAGTTATTGCTCTTAAAATATATATTTTAAAGATTTTAGTTATTATTTCCCGAGAGAGGGGAAGGGAGAGAGGCAGAGAGGGAGAGAGACATCAATATATGGTTGCCTTTCACCTGCCTCCAGCTAAGGACGTGGCTGGAGACCTGACTTGCAACTTGGTTTTGTGCCCTGGCTGGGAATTAAACCAGCAACCTTTGAATTCTCAGGCCAGTGCCTTATCCACTGTACCACCAGCCAGGGCTTCAAAATAATTTATAAGCTTGACAAATTTGATTTAATTACAAAATAGAAATCTGAATTATACCTTTTACCCATGACCTAATCACAAAACACACCAAGGAAGTGTAATTTTTTTCAAAGTGGCTTACAAATGCAATCAAATATATTGCATATCTTAATTTAATCTGAGCAGAGCCATTAAGAAGCAATGGTGACATGATAAGTTTTTCAAATATTTAGTATGTGTCATTGTGCACCTATCTTGTAATTGCTATAATGTCAGCTTTTTTTCCCTCTCTCCTTCTCTTTCCTCCTTCCCTCCTGTCTTCCTACCTTCCCTTTCTTCCTTTTCTACTCCTCATAGATTTCCTCCCCTTTCTTTTTATCCTCTTCCTCTTCCTCTTCCACCCCTCTCCATCATCTCTCCCTCTCCTCCCTTTTTTTGAGGGGGGATTACAGTATGCCAAGAATTCTTCTAGGTATTAAAGTTGTTTCACTTTCACACCAAACATACTATAGCAGATATCTTTCAGAAAATGAACACTTTTATGGCAAAAATAAACCAATATCATAAACAGTTACTGAAAGAAAAGAAATAATGCTGAATTAGCTTGTTTTGAATTAAATGATTGAGATTATACCTGCATGAAGAAAGAAATATGTTCTAGGAGTAGGAAAGGAATACTCAGCACTAAATCCCTAGGACTGAAAAATTCATTGTAGAATTGAGGGACTGAAATAAGGATAGGCATTGGGAAAGGGCATGGACAGTGGAAAATAAATTCAAGAGGTAGTCTAACACTAAACAGATATTGAAATGCGGGATTATTCTTCAACTATCTTGTTTTTGCTTATTTTCCTTTCCCTTTTTACTTTCCTAGTTCAGAGGAAAAGCTACAATTTTTCTACTATTTTTTTCTATTAAATATTTTTTGCTGCTACTATTATTAACAACCAAGATATAGCTCTTATTTCTGAGTATTTTTCTTACAGTACTTCATTATTGTTTTATGGATGTAGTAGGCATAAAAGTAGCCTGCTTTTCTTCAGGCCTACAGGATAAAAAACAAAACAAAACACATTGCTTTCAAATTACTTAGATCATTGTTTCCTTTTTCAACCAATCAACATCATTAATAAAATTTTAATTTATTGATTAATTTTTAATCATTTTTATTCCATTCCAGTTGAATTAAAAGATAAATTAAATAAAATTGAATCTTTGTAGTGTATAGTTTTATGGGTTTTGTAGCTGCATAAAATTATATGTCTCCCAACACAAATTATACAGAATAGTTTCATCTTTCCAAAAACTCACACATTAGGTATGTTTGAAGTCAACTTCCCCAACTGTTCATTTTTTAATGCTGTATTTTTCCTATTTCTGAACGCCTTATAACCTATTATGATCTTGCAATAGGCAGCCTATATAGCTGGCTTCTTATAATTAGAAAATGCATTAAAAGTCTCATCTATTTTTATGTGAATGAATAACTTTTAAAAAAATTGCTTAGTAGTATCCCATTGTATGACTCCATCACAGATTATCTAATATTTGGCTTGTTTCTAGTTCTTATGAATTATGAATATAGCTAGGATAAACATTCACCATAAATATTCACTGGTTCTCAGTAAATATAGATGACAGATAGCTGATAGATTGATAGATAGTAGATAGATAGATAGATAGATATAGATAGATAATTGATTCTGCTATAAATATCTTTATATTTCGACAGAGTAAAATTTCTACAAGTAGACTTGTAGATAAGAATCATCTTACTTAGTTTCAACATTAGATAATTTAGCTCTTAGTACCTATAAGAAGGATATATACTGGTATGTTCTCAGGGCTTAGAGAGAACATTCTATTCTATTCAAATCACTGCTAGACTCCTTTCTACTTTTGGATATTTTTTTCTGATTTTAGTTATAGTTAATTTAATGGGAACTAGGGGGAAGTTTAAAAGGAAAATCCTTTAGAAACTTGTTATTCAAAATATCAGATCCTACCCAATATTACTGAATCAGAATATGAATCCTAACAAGGACAGGTGAGTCAGCACAATATAATTCAAGAAACACTGTTTTCAAGGACAAATCAGAACTTGGACTCATGTGAATCATTTTTAGTGTCCAATCCCTTCATAATATTCAGATTCTCATTTGCCTGAGAAATATCCCTTTGATGAATATAGGCTAAAAATGTCCAGAAGAAGCCCTGTAGCATTCATGTAATATTCTTTACTAGATAATTATGACTTCAGTATTATCTCTTCATCTTTCTACACTCACAATCTGAGAGGGTTTTCATAGGCTCCAAATAATTCTGGTTTATTTAAACTGGTTGTCCTTTCAGAACACAGAGATATAGGATTTTGGGTCATTCAGTTAAAAATAAACTCAGTTCATACTATTACCCAATTTATACAGAAAAGAATGACAGAGTTCTTTGTCATCACTGAAGGCCAATGAGAAAAACAGCCTCCCTTAGTGTGCACTGAATTGTAAAGACTCAAAAATTTTCTTTCCTCTTCTTCAGAAAATATATTCATACATTATTTTGAATAAAATGCAGGGGTTCAATAATGATGCCCCCGACCCCAAGGTAGGAATCACACTTTATATTTAAGTATAGAGTAACACTACATTTATTTATTCCACTTACAGTTGTACCACTTTTAATCCATAAAATACAGCAACAAAAATCTGGATAAACTGCTAATCTCTGATCATATAATCTAAAATATTGCCTAAAATTCTACAAGTCATAATTTTACATTCTCAACAACATCAATGAATAGAATGTGTGTAGTATTTTTGGTCACAGAGAAAACATTTTAATCTGAGAAGTTTAGGAGCACAACGTTTATTATAGTTAATACAGAAAGGGGTGAATAATTATGCTTACTCTCCATGTGTTAACATTCCTGAAATCTGTGTCACTACAGAGTAACAGCGTAACCATTAGAATGACCATTTATTATATGATTTAAAGTCTTGCTGTCATAGAGAGCCTACAGGCATTCCCTTTTTCTTCTGTTTACTTGTCAGTTTTGGCTCTGCCCAAAGATGGGCAAAATTCATCATTTCTCTGTCCCAGAGTCATTTGGTACTTGCGAACTCTCATGTTATTGTTTCAGCTTGGATAGATTTGCAGTTCTTGCATTTTGCTTGAAATTGTGGTTGGACTGAGTCCCCAAATGCAGAATGTAAGTCAGCAAAACCTGCCAAGTTTTCCCTAGCTCTGGCTTTGAAGTAGGTGCAGTTATAAATTTTCCCAATCAACACAGAAAAGTGAAAAGTAGCTTAAGGGCAAATAAAACCCTTAACTAAAAATGTAATTGGAGGCATCATCACAAAATTTGGGACAATACTGGGCCCTAAGGTGAGTACACTGAAGATCAAGTTCCCTAACGCAAGAGCTGAGTGCCAACTGGTTTTATGCTCTTCTATTTTCATTTCACAATTCAACAAATCTTTCTGCCGATCACAAAGATGAGTCAAAATGAACTACATGTGGTACGAGATGTATTTACCTACTTATTCCCAACTATCCAATATGTTCTATTCATAAACATTTTCATTCTTAGCTCATTTTAAAAATGATGTCAAATATTCTCAGAAGTCTTAATGGGTGTAAAGCCATATTCCAAAAATAGTTATCACAAAAGTTTATTTGTGATACACTTTTATCCTAAATTGCTTTTATCCTAATAACAGCATGATACTTAAAATAAGCAGAAAAATAAAACTATGAAAAGAACCTTCAAATCAAGTCACTCCTACCTTTGATTTGGCTCTCATATACGAAGATACTAAATATTTTATCTCAAATTATGCTATTTAATAATAAAATTATAAATAATTTATTATTGAGATATTTCATTGTTTCTATGTATGAGAATTTCAGATGATAAATTGAATGTGTATTTATTTAAAAGGCATCTTCATGGTGCCTTTTAGAGCATTTGTTTTTGAAATCCATCAATTCATAGCTTGGTAGCTAAATCAGAGCATCCTAGCAAAGGAGTCAGATAGCAAATTCTCTAATCTTGGGATTTCAAATATAACTGTACTTTTATGCATAGGCATGTCACAGCATTTTTCTTCAGTCTCCTGATTTATAAAATATATGTGTGTGTGTGTATCTAGAATACCTTTAAGTAGGTATTGAAATAAAATACAAGTTCATTTGTATTCCCAGTTAACTACTTACTTGAAATTAGACATATTTTATAATCTTTTTGAACTCTGCAAAATGCAGATATTAATATTGTATCATATCATAAATATTGCATGGGATGACATAGAATCAATTTGAGTTCCTGGATTATTATTGTTCACACAAAGAATTGCTCTTCTTTTTCTGAGTTTAGATATCTTCTAAGATATTGCCCACACCTATAATTCTGATTCTGACCTATTCCTCCAGGTTTAGCAGAAGAGCAGACTGCATGTTATATATAATGTTAACTATAGGTTTAGCATATGTTAATGTAATTAAGACATACGTATTTTATATATTTATATATTTTTATTATAAATATTTATTTTATATAATACTTATCTTGCAGTTCTGCTTATATGCTAATTAGACCTCTAATGTACAAATTGACTCTCTGAAAAGTCCAGTTGAACTCGTAAATCCCATATATTAGAATTCATAAACTTTTCTTACAAATCTCATACTAGAGACAAAGGGACACTGGTAGCAAGCAGTAAAAGTTGGAAATCATATCACCTATTGCTATGTAACAAACCACCACAAAATATAGTGTATAAAACAATGTTTCTCACAGTCCCTGGGTGAGCAGAGTGATTCTGCTGATCTGAACTTCTCTTTAAGGGGCCACCATGCATGAGTGGTAAGCTGCACCTGGACAGTGCATGCTGTGATTGGGCCGAGCTCTCCCAACTTTCCTGACTTATCTCTATATCAGTTGTTTCATCTGCTGGCAGTATAGCTCAAACCTGTTTTCATGATAATGGGAGAGAGGAAGAAAAGAGTGCAAAAGCAAGTAAGGCCTTTGGTGGCTTCATAGGTCCTGGCAACATCTCATGTCCACATCCTTCTTTGGGCTAATGCATATCTCATCAATGCAACTCAGAAGGCCAATCCAGAATTAAGGGTTAATAAAAGAGACTCCCACTCTCTATACCAGGAGATTGAAAGTCATAATTCAAAAGGTGAGAACACCAGAAGGGGTTCAGAGTTGAGGCCATTTTTACAATCAGTCAACCTGATCAATCTAGTAACAAAATTGCACAGAAAAGAATGTTAAATCAAACCTAAAATACTATTATGTAATGGACCAAAACCATTTGATATAGAAAAATAATGTATATCAATAACAAATTTCTTGAACAGTTTCATAAAATGATAAAATAAGCACAGTTTTATGAAGTTATAGTCACACATATTAAAAAATAAATTAATTATAATGTAATACATAACTAGGTAATGAGATAGTTTTGTTACAAGAGAACTTCCAAAATGGCTTTTGTGAGGTAATAAAAAAAATTGCATAATAATTCAAAATCATCTGCTGTTTGTTGTTCAAGATGGCATAATAAGAATGAAATATTTCTGTGTACTAGAACAACTGAAAATGGATAAAATATATTAAACATCTATTTTCAGTCACTGGACACCAAACAGTGCAAGGTAATGAGAGTGAAGTGAATTAGTTAAGACCAGACCTTGTCTCATGTCACTGCTTGGAAAGAGTTCCCAGGCCAGGCCACCAGGAAAAGGGGAATCAAGATGGATCCTGGTGGCTTTGCTGAGTAAGACCCTGACATAGGTGATGGAGCCTAAGGTGGCTTGTGTTGTAGGACATTGTTCCAGAGAGGAAAGGCCTGCGCAGAGAGAGCTAAAGAGATCATGGAGAGTGGTTATCAAAGCTTCCGTTGCATACTGCTCGGCAAATGCCTGTGATGAAATTACTTGAGAACGGGAAAACACTGCCAGAAAGAAGTGTGACACTGGAGAGTATTATGCTTAGTGAAATAAGCCAGGTGAGGAAAGACACATACCAAATGATCTCACCTAATACAGGAACCTAATGAACAAAACAAACAAATAAGCAAAACAGGACCAGAGGCATGGAAACTAGGAAGAACAGACAGACAGTGACCAGAGAGGTATGGGGAGGGGGAGAAATGGGGAAGTAAGGGGAAGGGCCTAGCCAATGACCCATAGACATGGACAACATGGTAGGGGGTTGTGTGTGGGGGTGGAGGATGTGGGACAATGGAGACCAATGGGAGAAAAATGGCAATAGCACAACAATAAGATATTTGAATAAATAATACATATAAAATAAAAGAAATAGAGTAAAGGGAACAATACCAGGTGATTTGCATTGGTTTTGAAATAGTTTCTGTTTCACTATCCGTAACGAATCACCTTATAATCCAGCAATGAACTGGGGTCTTGGAAAGGTATACCTTCAGTGGAGATTCAAGGTTAATCCTAAATTAAAAGCTATTCCTACCTAAAGACCTTAAGAGCAAGCCTGCAGAGGTCCAAGTTAGTTTAAATAACCACATCTCACAGCAAAGACCATGTACAGCCACAGTCATCCAGCACTCAGCAAGGTAACATATATAAGGCTGAAATCACATTTAAAAATACCAAGAATGCATAAAAGGAAAATGCAACTTATAATGGAAAGAGAATTCAAATGATAAAATCAGGTCAGAAATAATAGAGATGCTGTAATAGTAGATAACCATTTTGCATGTTTTTCCCTGACCAACCAATCAAACCATTAGCCATTGTCAAGGATTCAGTATTCATGTACCTGCATTAGTTCCCCAATTGCTGCTTTAACAGGTCACCCCAAATTTAGTGGCTTAAAGAAACACAAATTAATTTTCTCATTGTCCTGGCTGGCTGAAATCCGAAATGAGTCCTGTGGGGCTAATGTCAAGGTGTTGAAAGGGCTCTTTTTCACTTCTAGATGATCTAGTGGAGAATTCGTTGTTGTTTTTAATTTTTCTAGTTTCTAGAAGATACTTGTGGCCCATTTCTCCATTTTCACATCCACCTTTGTAGCATCTTCTCTCCTCTTTGATCTTCAGCCTCTTACCTTGAAGGATTTTGTGACTGGGCTCTCCCAGAAAATCCAGGATCATTTCCTCACATCTACAAAGTCTCTCTTGCCCTATGATTTAACATATACACAGGTTCCTACGATTTGAACATGGATATCTTTGGGGGGCCATCATTCTGTCAATCACACAATCCTTCCTTCCAGGTAGAACAGTCATTAGAATGTAGTTGACACAGGTTTCCCCACTAGGAGGGTTTCATGTAACTCTTCTTTCCTTCAGTGCTACTGCAGAGAGCAACTGAAGTGCTCCAGCAGTCCATTTCCAAATGGTGCTAGCTTACTGCATAACACAGGCTCAATATGTTCCCTCCTCTGATAACCAGGCTAAGGGAGCTCCTCATTAGGCATCATGAATGTACAGTAGATGAGGGGCGATGCAGCAGGAAGATGAGTCATGAGAGCCTGAGCCAGTTCAAAAAACTTATTTATTCCTCCCTAACCTACCTATCGTGAGTGTGTGTGTGTGTGTGTGTGTGTGTGTGTGTATTTTTTCATTTGATAGAGGATTCCTGACCCACATTATGGCTTGGTGCATCATAATGGCAGTTCAGGTTTTAGGATCACTCTATGCCCCATTATGAAGCACTCAATCTTTAGCGGGGTTCATTACCAGACAGAGTTGATTCCCAGAAGAAAATATTGATCCACAGAGAAGAACATAAATTTGCCTCAAAACCCTAAGGCTTTCTGCTGTGATTCTGCAGTGTAGGTAGGCTTTCCTAAATCTCTACACAGCATCCTGATCTACCATGCACACACTGGGAAACAGAGTATGATGTATCGTAAGGCCTGCATGTCAGGGGCCTTTCACTGCTGTATGCACATGCTGTAGAAGATTATTTTTTGTTCTGAACCCTCTTCCATCTTTAGCAACTGTACATGTTACTCTGGAAATAAGAGCAGCACATCTAACTCTGACATATCTTGACTCCAAAATTCAAAAAGACCAAGGACTGGCACAAGGAGATACTTTGATGACTTGATGGTAAGATTGATCTATGGTAATTGATTGGATTTTTTCTCTAATTTCATATTTGCCTTTAAAAGTACCATCTAAGAAAAATTTTATCACGTGTCATTGATGTATAGATAATATACAGTCTACAGAAATAAGGGCAAGTGATGTAACATTTTTCTGAGAAAGTTCTGTTTGCAGTTTAATATTTTTCAACTTGTCCCACAGCAGCGTGATTATAAAAGGCAACAATGGGTGGTAATCCAATTACTGGTTGAGCTAAAATGTCACTGAGGGTGTTAGAACCCACTATAAAACCAATATTTGTAGGTTCACTGTCAGGCACTGTAACATTCAGATGTCTGAGATAGCTTAACAATTGATTATAGTAAGTAATTAAATAGAAATGCAGCCACTTGTGCATCTGTTAGCTTTAGTGGTCCAGGAGTACAGCCAACTTTTAAGTCCTCAAATAATCTCAGTGATGTATATTTTGGAGAACAAGGGGCACTGGGAAAGAGAATGACTGAACAAACCGGGGCACACAAAGTTTGTTGCAGCTCTAAAAAACGGAACATAACATACAGCATAAAAATTTAACTGTTAGGTAAAAGTGAGAAACATCCCATTCCCCATGTGCACATCCACACCCCAAGGCCACATAAGACCAGATTAAAATCCCTGATACCTTTGATCTCTTGAGCTGAGGAATCTTTTGTTGTCATTTATGAACATTCTAGGCAGGCAACTTTACTGTGCCGGTGGACCATATTGGTATCTTACTAAAATACTGGTTCAAGTGTATTTGGTCTATGGCAGGGCAACATGCTGAATAACAATGCTGCAGCATGAACTGAACTTGGAGTTGCAAAGCTCTAGGGCATTTTTTGACTGGACTCAAGACAGAAGATACAACAGCACTGTGTGAGTTAGCCTGAAGGCAATGGCAGTGTAAGTAAATTTGGATAAGGTTTTTTAGTGTATAGAATGTGGGATATTGGAACCCAGCAGACAGAACTGAGGTGTGAGGTAAGAGGTCGGTGGTAGCCTCTTTTCTGAGTGTCTGACTAGTACTTGCAGCGAGCATCTTAGCTAAAGCACATGTCACAATGTCCACTTCAAGTGCTGCACACAGTCTTCCTTTAAGAGCTGCCCCTTGTATAACTCTCAGTGGCAGAGTTTCAGTTGTAGCTCATCCCTCACATACCTAGTAAGGGTCTCTAGTGCCAAGGAACACCCTACTGAAGCCCTCAGTGAATTAATATCAGTGGAGCCAAGGAAAATCTGAAGCCTAAAAATGATCTCATGAAGATACATCCATGTGAATTCCTGCATCTTGATAGTGATTCCAAGCCCTTCCATTGCTGCTGAAGTGTTCTATTCATGATCCAATTTGATCCCATTGGTGATTTGGTCAATTATCAATAAAATATGAATTGCATTGTTTAATAGTTCATATAAACTCCTGTTCCATGACCCAGCAATTTCACAATTTAGTATCAAATGAGAACTCAAATGCCCATCAATGGGAAACTGTATTAAAAACAAAACAGAACTGTGGTATGAAAGTGAAATAGCATACTACTAAGAAATAAAAATAAATAAGTTCCTGATATATGCAAAAACATAGATGAATCTCAAAAACAATATGGTTAAAAACAGAAATAGAGGATTCCATATTTTATTATCCTATTTATATTAGGTTCAAACAGAGCCAATACTAATCTACGGTATGACGTACCAAACTATAGCCCAGGCTTGAGCCAGTTCTGCTCCCTGAGTTTTATGTTTTAGTCACTGAGATAAAAATATTTTGATACTTTTCAAATATTATTAAAAAGAAATTATGTGATAATAAAATATATAGATGAGAAAACCTAAAATATTTGCAATCTGGCAATAGAAACAAGATGACTCCCTCTAATGGAGAAACAGAAACCAACTGGAATAAGGGGAGAAGGAAATTTTTTAGATGCTAGAAATGGGCTATACCTTGTTTTAGTTGTGATTCCAAGTCCGTAATTGTCAAAGTCATTCAAGAAAACATTTGGCTGTATAATTTTATTATAATTTATACCTCAAAAAACAACATAATTTTTTAAAATAAACCCAAATGTCATCCATTAAGGAAGATGAGAAAGTCTTGAATTACCTTGGGATTGGCTTAAAGCCTTCACTAGCCCACGTGCAAAGCCAACACACAGAAATAGATGCAGTACTTCTTTCTATGGGAGACCCATTGAAAAGTTGTGGATAGTCCAGGCCTTGAGGGAATAATCTGCTCACTTTTTACCAGTGATGAGTAGCCTGTGCTATAGACCAAGAAAACTACTAGGGACCCAGCTGTAATGAGATGTGTGAATATCAGCAAGGAGGAGGAATGGGTATATCACAGCCCAATGCGCACCACATTACAGGGACCATTCGAGTGTATTCAGAAGCAGAATTTATGGCTCATCATGTGACATCACCACCACATGCAGTATAACAAATTCTATCTTTAAAAGTGCCCTAATCTGAAGGTAAATGTGTTATTCTCCAAAGTGGAATATGAGGAAGATCTTACAACTTGCTCATTTCAAGGTAAATAATAGTTGATATTTGAGACTATAATTTTAAGTCTATTCGAATACTTGTTCTTTTGTTTTAGAGTAATTTAGAGAAATGTTATGAAGAGGAAAATGTACACCTGGGGATACTAGGACCATATCCTTAAATATGCCAACAAAAATGAAATGTTAGGCTGTATTACTTAGTACTTACTTAACAGATATGAAAGAAATAGGTACTAAGTTATGTTCTAACTTTAGTGTAGGAGTTGGTGGGGGGCAGAAATTTGGTGGTATGAAATAAAAATGTGAATAAATTAAAAACAATAATA
This sequence comes from Noctilio leporinus, assembly GCA_004026585.1. Classification (NCBI taxonomy): domain Eukaryota; kingdom Metazoa; phylum Chordata; class Mammalia; order Chiroptera; family Noctilionidae; genus Noctilio; species Noctilio leporinus. The sequence goes on along the minus strand of PVIW01000770.1, from coordinate 19,208 downwards.
ATAATCAACAATGCAAGATTACCTGTTGGCTTATTTAGCAAATTGGTCATGGCTAATGATTCTTTAGACTCTTTGACAAGTCAAGGTATATAAAAATTTTAACAATGGATTTTTTAATATATTTTTTGAAACATGACAGATAAAGTAATTCCATTACAGAAGGAGGAGATGGAAAATCTGCCTGCTTTGAATCTTTTTAAATTAAATTTTAATCAAGTTTACTGGAATGCCATTGGTTAATATGATTATATTGGTTTCAAGTATACATCTTTTAAATTTAAGTAAACTGCAAGGGAGAACATACTGTACCCTCAATTTTTAAAACAATTTCCAGCCTAGATTCAGATAATACACAGTTTTGTAGAACTTATGTTATGGAACACTATACAACATAATCCCTGACCATGTTGAGCTACCATTTTGTGTATGTGAGTGTGTGTGTGTGCATGCATTTATGTGTGTTTGCTCTCTATCTCTTCTGCAAGAATGTACAATCTGTAAGCAGACTCTGTGTCTGAGTTTAGTCCTTGCTGTGTCTTATTACCTAGAAGAGTGCCAGACAATGAATAGATGACCGATAAATTCCTATTGAATGAGTAAATTGTTGTTTCAAGAGTGCAAAATGTCTGAAAAGGTTGTAAGCACCATACTCAAGGTAGAGGGAAATGATTATGAATAAAATAGCCAATATGTCATCCCAACATTCTCAACAATCTTTTCACTCTAAATTCAAAGTTGTTTTCTATTCTTACCAATAGCCTATAGAATAGTAAGTTAGGATTTTCCTTAGCTGGTTCCATTCAGACTTCAGGCTTAACAAAAGATTTAAAAAATAACATTCTTGTTCTGATTCTGTCTGAATCTATATATATAAGTTTAACACAAATTATTCTATGCTAGAGATAAGGGAGCTGAAGCAGAATAATTGTCAATATAGCTGAATTGAAGCCACAGGCCTGTGCTTTCCAAGATTCAATAGCAAATGGGATTTTCCTAATACTAAGGATTATGAAGGAAGTGTGTTTTCTTTTTTAATAATGATTTTATCTTAAGAAAATCTCTTTAGGTAAGTTTACAATTGCTTATTCAGTTTCACTTTGATAAGTGTCACCAGACCCAAAAGTAAGGAAGTAAAATTATTGTCAACACACTGATTAAATTAGTTTCTATATTTGCACAAAAATAATACAACAGTAAACAAGTGAAAGGCATTATTTTGCCCTTGCAAAATTTTGTTATTGGGACTTATGTGTTTGACTTTAGCTAAACAAAGGCAAACTCAAACTCCTGAAACCATAAACATGCCCACAAATGAATTTGACTTTAGCTAAACAAAGGCAAACTCAAACTCCTGAAACCATAAACATGCCCACAAATGAACATAGGACTGTAAAGTTGCTATGGCCTTGCATGTTGGGAAAACCAATCAATAGTGTGCCACCTTACAGATCAATTTCTTCCTAATAGATGTTATGGTTGGAAAATTAATTTTTAACAAATCATCACATCTTTGAAAAAATATTAAAAATAAGGAAAATAGCAGTCTGATTACTTATTCCTCGGAGAAAGGAGCCCTGAAGCTTGATTTTCACTCACCTTCTTGAGGCAGAGAAGCTCTATGTGGAGACCTAATTTTCTAAATTATTGTAGTTAGTTTAGTAAATTGGTTTGGAAACAATCACTTCAAGTAATAAGCTATAGCGCAGGAAAGTAGGAGACAAGCATTAGTTTCTTTCATCCTAGCTATAAAGTTAGCTACAAATAAGTAAAAATCAGTAGAACTTTCACCAGTAAGCAATTTTAGTGATGCCATTAAACAAAGCACTGTGGTAGGCCATATTCACATTTACTGTACTAACACTTCCTGTGTGCCTGGCAATTTAATAAAAAAAATGAAAGAAAATCCTCTAATTGATAAAATGAGAACTATTCAAGAAGGCAAGGTATCCATGAATAAAGAAAGTATACTTACAGAAAGAACTTTAAGAGAAAAAAAGCTATTGAAGTTAAATGTGTATGTGATTGTAAAAATAAAATTCAATAGGGATTTTTGAATAAAAATGTTAAACCTATAATATGTATATTAAAAAGATCATAAGTCAAAAGTAGGTGAAAAATAAATTAGAAAAGTAAATCCAACTGGTTTAATGCCTTATTGATATAGTGGACAAAACGAGGACTCCACTGCTTCTTTCTGAACTACCTTGTCCCCATTCAAACCATTTTTTGTCTGCTCTTCCAGATGCTACCCAGGAGACAACATAAAAACTAGTACATAATCCTGTATGTACTATATATCAAAAATGTAAGTATATTATTTTATCATATGATGAGTTAAAAGTGAAAGAGGTGCACATTTCTATGCAATCCTAACATGAAATATTAGTCTAAAACATGTAGTTAAATTATTGATATTATAAAGTTTATAAACTTTAGTCTTCAATATCCAATAAAAATAATATTATATTATCAACTATAATCAATGCTGTACATAATACTGTATAACATACTTTAAAGTTGCTAAAAGACTAGGTCATGCATTTTCTCACCACAACGTGGGATGATAAGTATGTTACTTGATGGAATGGAGGTTTTAGTAACTCTACTGTGATAATCACATTGTGCAATATATACATGTATCAAATCAACATGTATATGCAATGTTATATGTTAATTAAATCCATTTCCTCTCTCTATGTATTGTTTCTCAGAAAAATATTTCCCTCTGGCCCTAGACATTTAGCTCAGTCAATTACCCTCAGTCTAGGACATTATGCTAATCAAAATGAGCTGGTCACAGGAGGACAAATACAGCATGATTCCACTCGAAGGAGGTATGAAGTAGTCACACTCATAGAAGCTGTGAAGTCAATAGTAGTTGCCAAGGGCTGGAGAAGTAGGGGAACTGGGAAGTTGTTTTTAAAAAGCTTCAGTGATGCCAGGCGCGGAAGTTCTAGACCTCCGCCTGCAACATAGCGCCCATAGTTAACAATATTGCCTTATGCACTTCACAATTTATTAAAGGTAGATTTCACAAAATGTGTTCTTACTGCACACAGAAATAAAATAAAAACAAAGGCACGCAAGAAAACTAGCAGCTACTGCATATATACACATATTACCTTGATTGTGGTGAAACTGTATGCATATGGCCAAACTAATCAAATTAAACACATGAAGTGTGTGCAGTCCTTTGTATATCAATTACCCTTGAATAAAGCTCTAAAAACTCATCCAATGAAGCAAAATGTGTTTCTAGTTCTTAGGGAAAATTTAAAAAAATGCCTTACTGCAGTGATTGCTCATTGACAATTTATTCGTATGATGTCTTTCTGAAGAAGGCTGCGTTCAATTAGGTTACCGTAAAGCCTTCATGCATAAACAAAATAACTTTTGAAAGCTAGCGCGAGGTCCCTCATGACTAATAATTTCTCTTTGGCTACTCAAGCACATGCTGTTGGAACATAGTTCCTGTGACTGTGCCTGAGCAGAACTTGAGAGCATAAATCAGCAATTGGTTGAGTCTGGGAAGCTGCAGACATGGATAAAGAGAAAGGGAAATGTTAGTGTTATCTGTACCACAGATCATTTTTTTTTTTTAGGTGATTCATCTGTGGGAAAGGGGCCAGAAGTTTTTGTTCATTTTAATGGAAAATTACACAATTGAAGAATCATCAGGAAAAAAAGGATGGCACACATTTAAAATTCCTTCAACTGTTTGATGTCTACTGCTCCCTAACTTCTCGGCATTCACTTTGGTTCAGTGTTATATGTCTGGGACTGGCTTTATGTTGGTCTGTTTTCAGGTTCTGATCAGTGGAAGGGATTTCTGCGATTCAAGGTCTTAGACCTTGTCTCTTGCTTTCTAAATAGACATTTATTGATTAATTGAACATGTTCAGAGAGCTGCGTTCCCTCTGTCTAAGAAGAAGCACTCATAATGTCTCTTCTAGTTTTGTACATAAAAGTGTTAGGATTCAGGGATTAATGAGATGTTTCCTCTTAGCCCTGGAAGGTTTAATCCACAGTCAGGGTGTGTGATAAAGGCAACAAGGTTGATGTTTCTTTTTCTCCTTCCTTCCTTCCTTTCTTCCTTCCTTCCTTCCTTCCTTCCTTTCTTCCTTCCTTCCTTTTCTCTCTCTCTTCATTTCTCCCTCTCTCCCTTCCTTTCTTTCTCTCTCATTAATAAAACATATCCTTTGGTGATGATTTAAAAATGTTTCCTCTTAAATCACTAATTCACATACTTAGCCCCCCTCCCCAAAATAGTTTATGGATTGGCTCATTTTCTATCTAGGAAATTGTTCCTTTATTCACTCTGCCCTTATTTTCAGATGTTTTCCTAACTTCTAGTTTTTGCTTATTTTTCTTCTCTCTCATGAAAATTTAATTTGCTCTGAAGATCTTTTCTGACACTCTCCACATCTAGAATAATCTATTGTATATCTACCTGAATGCTGAAGCAATTGCCACAATGTTTTATTTTTAATTACCTGTTTATTTATCTGTGCTCTCTATTTTGCAGTAAAATTGCCAACAGCAGACAAGGTCTCTACTCCAATCTTACACGTAACACCTAACTCAGTGCTCAGACTAGGGGAGCTGATGAAATGTTTTGGAATGAATTAATCCATGTCAATTCTATGCAGATGATACCCAAAGCTGCAATTACCACCAGATTTTGAATCTTGTGTTCCGGCCTCATATTTTAAAATATTTGTTTTTCCATTTTGTAACCCTCATTTAAGACAATTTCACCATTTTTTTAACCAAAACTGTTTTTTGGCTCTTGTAACATATTCTCCAAGCCAGCCAGCTTCATTATTTAGAATTGAAAGTTAGATAGACCTTTTTTTCTCTCCTCGCACAATTGTATCTCCCATTTTTTGGATTTCATGATTCATCTTATGGAATTTTTCTCCTGTTTCTATGCATGTGATAATGCAGTGGATAAGATCTTACACCTTTATTTCATGGACTATTTCAAGAGTCTGCATTCTGGCCATTTCACCATAAATATCAATTTCTCTTTTTTTAAGGTAAGTCTTTTATATATTATTTTTTAAAGATTTTATTGATTCATTTCAGAGAGTGGAGGAGGAAGGGAGAGAAAGAAGGAGAGAAACATTGATAGGTGGTTGTCCCTTGCATGCCCTCATCTGGGGACCTGGCCTGCAAAACAGACATGTGCGGTGACTGGGAATCAAACCAGCAACTCTTTGGTTTGCAAGACAACTCTCAAACCATTGAGCCACACCAACCAGAGAAATATCTTTCATAATGTGCAAATCCTTCTTAGGTAACACCGCCACTTTCTAAGGGACAGCCACACTCACATCACAAAATAGTTCCAAAATCTACCATATCCTCTTTACAACTTCCTTTTAAGCCATTTTAGATCCTATAACATGTGCCCACATGATCTCTGGGTTTTTCTTCTTCCAATACTCAAAGCAGAAAGACATTTGCATAGAGGAAACAATATGGATTTTGGGAACAAGAATGTGATCTTTGACCTTTTGTCTCCAACTACGTATCTTTGTAATCTTTGGCAAATCCCTCACTTGTCTACAGATTTTCTTTCTATATGAGTAAAATAATGATATTTCCAGTGTAGCTTTCTTGTGTGGACCATAAATGACAAATGTAGGTAAAACAGAAGAGCACTTACTACAAACTTAGTCCTAGTAGTGTTTATGATGTCCATCCATGATGTGACCAAGTCCGTAAGTATTTTTCAGACACTCTGTATTTGGACACAGACCATTACTAAGTTTGTACTGTGTTTAAAAATAAACACAAATGTTTTCCTAATTCTACCTTGCTCCACTTTAGAGCAAAACCTCTCCAAAAAGAGGTATATACTCTCTACCTCTTTTCCCTACTCATGTTTTCTCATTGCCTCTTATATCTGGTTCAATCTGGCCTTTGCCTCTACACTCCCAAACTACTCTTCTCTAAGTCACCAGTTACATGAAATAATCACATAAAATATTTCAAATGTGACCCAGTATGACTCTGTACCAAGTGCTCTTAGCTTAATAGGGAAGCAACACAATTTCTAAAACTTAAAGATAACTATGGATACAGTAAGATCTCCTGGTCTTGAAGTGCTTGGGTGAAGTAAGTCAAGCAGATTTTAAATTGTTGTGCCCACTGTGTTAATCAAGAGTCTGCCAGATATTTGAGGAAAATTTTTAAAAACTTCCAAGTTACTTGGTAACTGTTCAAAATTTTATATACTTTTACCTTCATAGCAAACTTTAACAATATCAAAATAAGAAATAGGAATCTTTTCAATCTATTGTATGATAGATACCATACTACTTTGTTTTTCACATTGTGTTCCATCGGCCTTGATATAGATAATGTTTATTTTGATTGAAGAAAAATGGTGCAACTGTGTATGGAACTTGATGATTGTTGATAGCTAGGAAGAAGGATCCAGCCTCCATATCTCAATGTGTCCACACAGGGGAGATTATCTGCAGTGTTTGTACAAATATGTAAATCCAGTCACTTATAGCAATAACAGTTCCAAGTTTTCTGTTGTTAGGAAACTTCTGGCAAAAATCAAAGTTTCATTAAAAAAAAAAAATTCCTGCAAGGAGAAACTTCATTAAGTTCATGTGGCAAATAATCAATTTTCTCTAAACACTTTTTTCTGAACCATGCTGTTTTGTGACGGGGTCTTTATTTATGAAGGTGACTGAGTGATAACAGGGAGAGGTCAAGGGACTGAAAGAGAAGTTGAACATTACTCACAGCTCACCCAGAAACAAGAGTCAGGGCTTGTTACCCAGGGTCGGTGTGGAACACCAGGTTTTGGTCAGAAAGCAGAAACCAAATAGGGCCACAGGGCCTCATTAGGGTTTATGCAGGGAAGGTAAGACAGGGCAGGGCAAGGATACGACTGGCTTGTGTGAATAATTTCACAGCCTCAACAGTACAGGGGTGTTCCCTGGCTGACTCTTACCTGGCTCTGAAAAAGTTAAGGCAGAACAGTATTGCCTACTAGGGTGCATAGGCCAGAGAGAGGAGGTTGGGTTATGTATTGGTTAGTTTGCATATCAAAGATATGATTCCTCAATTCTATGCCATATCTAAAAATCGGCCAATTGGTTATTCCGAGGAGGGGAGGGGTCAATCTCTCCATAGACTGAAAGGTTTTTTTAAAAATTTTTCTTTAAGATATCAAAACATCGTCCAAAGAAACTTAAGAAAAACGTAATCATTACACATGTTCACAGCCATTCATGGATGTAACACAAATTATGTATTTTTATATGCCTCAGAATACATATATCGGCAGCATATACAACAGGGTTGATGTTTTCATAAAGTAAGGAGTTCCCTTAAGGAGGCAGACAAATGTTTATGAAGGGTCCTTCTGGAGAAATAGAGTCCACTCAGGACAAGACTTCTGGGAATGGGACATTGTCCTAAACTTGTTCAGCCTGGGGGTAGTGAATACGCAATCACAGAGTTACAGCACCCTGGCTGCAGCTATTCCACCCACTGAAAAGTTCACTAATGTGTTGGATTAAATTTCTATGTAGAGCAGGGAAAAAAATTAATGACTCAATTTGCCATTTCTGCCACAAAGTGAAAGAAAGTTATTTTGCTTTAGAATATTGCTTATAGAATAAATACTGTGTCCTCCAGTAGATTTACACTCGCCCAACGTTACGTTTCTGAATTATTTTCTTCACATAGCTTTTTCCTAATTCATTGTTATACTAAGTAGCTATACATTTCTGTGGTTTTCTATTTAACATATGCTTTTATCACTAAATTATAGAGTACCTAGGGCTATAAACTGTTCTTTATTTTCCTTTTGTGTAGGTTTAGCTATCTACCTATCTCTATATCTAATCTATATGTCATCTATCCTCTATATTAGAATGTCTGATATTCCATTGTTTAACTTTATTATGCCATATCTGATAAGTTTGGAGCATAGTGACAAACACTGAATTGTTGTGAGATATATATTGACTTGTTTTTCTTTTTATTCTTTTTTATACTGCATAATACAAAAATAAACATTCTTGATCGATGCCACATGTACACATTGTGTTGGCTTTAATCTTGTTCATATCAGATTGGAAGTACTGATTTGAGCCTCAGTGTCTAGACATGGGATGCTCTAAGGAAAGACTTGGGAGAAAATTCCAGGCAATATCATGTCATATTTACCATATGCTGACAGATGCCACCAATGCACTGAGACAGCATTATGTTGTGGTAACGAAAGACATTCTTCATTCTTTGCTCCATTCTCCTATTAGGGGATGCTTATATATGAACTAATTAAGTTTAGCTTGGGTGATATATACCACACATGCTTCTTTTTCCCTTGGAAATTAATTGCATATTCATTTTGTAGATTGTTACATTTCAATGGAAGAACACTTCCTATCAGGTTGTTACTATTATTACTAAAATGTTATTAGATTGACAATGTTCCTTGAAATTATTTTAAACTCCTTACAAACCATATTTTGTCTGCTATTAAACAAAAACTAAAAAAAAAAATATTAAAAAGTCCCCATTAGATTAGATGTAAGAGACACTGGACATGGTTTCTTCCATATCATCAAGCTCTTTTCTTAAAATGCTTCAAAATTTATCTTGGCTTAAATTTTACTATAGAAATATAGAAATACTGTATAAAGTAACATAACAATGTTTTTATAAAGTATTTATAGGAAAAATCCCATCATGTAATGAAACATGGAACTTAGTCTTCAAATATAGATAAAGAGTGTAATCAATACCAAAACTTTATCTTGTGTTATGAATACCTCCAATTAACATACCATTGTAATGAATGGTAATATTCTTATTTTCTTTATTTCATTTTCCTATAATTCCTAAAAAACTTCATTTGTGATTTATAATTCTTTTCTTTCTGAACATGTCTACTGAATGTCTTCTACTTAGTGGTTTGTACTAATATTGGTTAGATTCATCATTGTTTCTCCTGTTTTTAATTGATGTCAAAATGGAGATTTTTCAGAGCTGAGTTTAAGTATATCTTCTTGAGTGCCACATTCCAGGTTTTTTCCCTACTGGTTGTTGAGGCTTAAGTTGTGAGAGATTTATTTCAACAGTGAATAAAAATGTATTCTATAATATTTCCTGCTTTACTTTTTACAAAACCTAACTCAAGGTTACTCAAATTGGTATGCTTACATACTATTTTACAATCTCTGTCTAAATAGAAACATGAGCATAATTTCCCCTGAATACAATTTTAGGAATGGCAATAAAAATTGAGAACATCATCAAATATAACAATGCTGTTTTTATAAGCCTTTGACACATATTATAACTCAATAGAACTTTGTTGATTTTGGAAAATATAAGACATATGTTTGGTTTACCAAGAATTTCAGAATGGTAGAGCTTCTGAGTTGTGGCAATCCTAGTGGATTTTTCACCTCTCTTCTGTCAGGCTCTTATGCTTTATAACACAAAAAGGTTGTGTCATACTAATACTAAGACATCTAATTCTTGTATCACTAATTAACTTACTTCCTAGTTTGCTGACTTTTAAAATCCCAGTCATCTGAAATTTATATATTGTCATAGTTCTGAAATTTTCTACATCGGCACAAGGAGATGCATATTTATTTCCCTCATGAAAACCAAGTAACTTGGATAGCATTTTTAAAGCCTTATGAAAATATAACCACTTTCTCCTATTTCTCTAAAGGGTCATCCGGACATACCTTAAAGCTATCTCATCACTTGACAACTTTATGAACAATTACTAAAAAGAAAGTATTACTTACATTACTTTCACATGGAATTTATGGACAATTCCTGAATCTTGTAAAATTTTGAAGTTAATTGTATTTCACAAGTAAATCATGAGTTTTTGCCTGCATATATTCCATCCCCAGTGCTAGCTTCAGATTCCCAAACTTGTCCCAGCAGGAAGCTGCCTGCCATAGGTCTCTGCATTTTGTGTTTTGAAAGACAACAGCAAGGAGAGAAAATTAATGCTGTGGGTCATAGAAAATAATGAGAAAAATTACTCTAACACCGCTGAATATTGAGATGTCATATATGCTAAACAAGGAATTTATTCAATTACTGGAAAGAACAAAGAGACTTTGAAAGCTTTCCCTGTGGTACACAGGGGCAACTGACGGATCATGGGTTTTAGTCTTTATGTTCTGAATATGAATGCACCTCATGTATTAGGGCTGTGGTGGGAAATGGAGACAGAAGAATAATTTTTCTTTCAATTAAAAGTCATCACACCTTCTAGAATCACGACTAGTCATGATGGATAGAACTTTGCATCAACTCAGATTTCCTTCACAGTCAGCCAGATGTCCTAACTGTCTCCCTTGAAAAGGAATTGCATATTCATTTTGTAGAGAGTAAAGTACAATAAGCCTGCTCAAATGGATGTTGACAGTGATTTCTACCCAATGTCCAATGTCTATATTTCTATATTTTTCTATCTCTTTCTTTCTTTCTCCCCACTCCACCCACTCTGGATCATGTCTCCTCAAGAGAAGACAGCATTTCTTAATTTTCCTTGAAGCTCAGTTCAGCCACGTGGCCTAGTTCAAGCCAAAGGACAATAACAGAAGTGATGAGAGCAAACTTCTTGGTCATCTTCTGAATAGTTCTCTTATAAATAGGACATCCTTGGAATCCATGTGTTAGAATAACAGAAGTATCCCATCAGCTGGAACATCATTTTTTACTATTATGTATAAGATGTATATTGCTAAGCCACTGCTTTTAGGTTTTTTCTAACACCTTAGCCTCGATGTGCTATGATTTCAAATACACTATTTGTTCAAAGAGCTTCTATTTTAACAACGATTTTCCAAGTGTACTCACTCATTCACTAAAGCTATCAAGTGTGTGCATCATGGTACTTTATTTCTACACTTTGAAATGCATAAATCCATACTGTTCTACGAACACTAGAAGTCAATGATTACTTAAGGGCATTTAGGCAAGGCCTGTCCAGAAAGTATCCAGCCACTACTGTGAAAAAGAGAGACATTTATTGAAGGTGATACAAGATACAAGAAACACTGCACATAGGACAGTGACTAAACACTGCAAATAGGACAACGATTCCTCAGTCTCCGTCAAAGTAGGCACCTTGAAACCTCAGTTTTCCCAAGTGACATTGGCTTCCCTGTCTTATTTTCCTGAATCTCATTGACATTGTGAAATATCTTCCTTTTTAAAGGTGATTTTAATCGTGGGAAAGCTAAAAGTGACAGGGCACCAAAGCTGAGCTGTAGTGGAGCTGAATCACTTGAGTGATTTGATGTTTCACCAAACACTTGGCGCAAGATGTGATGGATGAGTGGGCGCGTCACCATGATGAAGTTGTCAATCATCAGTTGCCCATAGCTGCGGCCTTCTGAATCACTGGACTGCTTTCCATGGAGGAATGGTTAAGCTTACCACAAAATCTGATGCAGATTCATTGCTCTATTTAGTCGTTTGAATGCAATGGCCACACAGAACACATGCTCACTCGTGGTGTCTACTGCCCCCACTGACTAGTACAGTGAAGCCATCACTGTTCACTTATGCTCTGTTCCAGTCCACTCTCCTTGGCTGCTAGGTTACATCAATGTTGCACATGCTGTTCTTATTATATTAACAATAGCTGGACTTTTTCTGGACAGTGATTTCAATGCTGCACTGACTGCATGGGAGATATAGAATATAAAAGGTCATTGATTCACTGTGCTTCAAAATTTTTGTTGTCATTTAGAGATTCAAGATTGGATGCAACATTTTATAGTCTCAACGTGTCACAGAAAGGCTGACATATTCAAAAAGCTTCATACCCCTGGCCTACTTTGTCAGAAAAATACTGAGGTAACATTGGTAACATTCTATGCCTTTCAAAATGTTTTAATAATCAAATGTCTTTTCCATGATAACTTGAGTATAGAATTTAAAGATTGATGGATGTTTCTATTCTGCTTTCTTCATAACATCTGTTACTACATTAGTGTCTCTATAATAAGGAAAGCTAACCTTTGCTCATTTCATTTTCTATGAGTTAAAGAAGACCCTGGTGTTTCTCTCTCAAATGTTATGACTTTGTTCCATATAAGTGTGGGGAGTGATGCCACCAAGATGGTGAATTAGGAGACCTCAACAAACTTCAATAATTGGACAGATGCACATGAACAAAAATGAGTCAGGAGAGCTCTGAGTTTAAGTTAGAAACTTCAGCAGCAGAACAAAGCACTTGAGAATAACTGCCTGCATATTCTCTTCCCCCATGTCATTCATTGTTCACAGCTGCGAGGGGACTCCAGGTAAAAAGAGTTTGCCTCACCCAGGAAAGGACTAGTGGGCTGAGCAATTATTTCCCCAGCCTTTTTGGTCACTGCATGAAAAACTTGCTTTGGTTTCTGTCTCCTCCTAGAGAGCAGCAAGCTGAGAAACACAGAGATGACCAGGGACCAGGAAGAATAGCAGAGGCTATCAGTAGGAGCCACACAACAGGATCGGCGGCTACTAGTGAGCTGTTCTGCAGAAGATGGTAACTGCAGCTTTGACAACTGAAGAAACCCAATAGCCAGCACAGGTTTTCACCCCACAGTATTTGATTCATGCCAGCCACCCGAGTCCCTCCCTGTTCTCTTTCTACTCCTCACTGGAGCCCTGTGCCTGTGCCAGAGGCCAGCTCAGGACTCTGAGGTGTATAAGTGCAAAAACCAGGTTCTACCCCACAGTGAACCTCCACCGCTGTGCATGTGGTCTGGGCCAGGCCCTCCACTTCTGCATTTGCACACTGTTGGTCTGCCACCTGTCCCTGGCCTCCGCTGCCATTTGCAGACATATGGAAAGATACTGCAGCCTCAGGGGTACATGCTGATAGATAACCAAGGCCCCAGAGTTGCTTGTGGGCCTGGTTCTACATTCAAAAGGTATAAAATGGCTGAAATAAGCCAGACAGTGAAAAACAAATACCATACGATCTTACTTGTATGTGGAATCTAATGAACAAAATAAACTGATGACAAAAATAGATAGGACAGGCTGATAGCTGCCAGAGGAAACAGGGGCCCGGGGCTGAGTGAAGGTGAGCAAAGAGGGAAACCTGGAGACATCTGTCATAGTGCAAACAATAAAAATAAAGTTAAAAATGAAAAAAATAAGACCCAACTATAGGCTGCCTACAAGAGATTCACTTCAGCTTCAAAGGCGCACATAGGCTCAAAGTAAAGGAAGGTCAAAAGATGCGCCATGCAAAAGGAAACCAAAAGAAATCAGTGACAACTATATTTATATTAGACATAATGGACTTTAATTAAAAGGCTAATAAGAAAAAATAAGGTCATTATAATATAAAAAGGAGTCAATTAATCAAGAGAATACAACCACTGTAAGTATATGAGGTCTGTCCTGAAAGTATAGGCCTTTGTTTTATATATAGGTGTATATATATATATATATATATATATATATATATATATATATATAGGCAAACTGTTTTAATTATATTGACATTGGCTCGATACTTTTGGACAGGCCTCATCTATGTACCCAATATCAGAACACCTCCATATATTAAGCAAATACTAATAAAGCTGAAAGCACTAACAGAAACCAATACAATAATAGTAGATAACTTTCGAACTCCATTTTCAACAATGGGTAGATCTTCCAGCAGTAAATCAACAGGAAACATTGAGTTTGAACACCACTTTATGGTCAGGGACGTAACAGATACATACAGATTATTTCATCCAGTAGCAGCAGAAAACACATTCTTCTCAGAGAAGATTCTCCAGGCAACATCACATATGTGTTACAATATGGAATTTTATTACAAATAATGCATGCTTTCCCTTTGAAATGCTAGCGTATGCCCAATATTGGCTATTTACATAACTAGTTAGTGTCTTTGCCTTTCAATGTAAATAAGGCAAAGAAATTGCATTTTAACAGTTACTGATGCTCAAAATTTTAAATTTCCAGTATTGGTTACAGCAGTTTTAACTTTTCTCTGGGGAAAAATGACATTATATATGCATTAAGTATGATTCACTATCTTAATAAAAGTGCAAAAGCATTATAATAGTAATTTTGAAGGAAAGTTTCTCTTTAGAAAGGAAAATTTAAGTAGTCTATATTTCTTAGAGTTTAATTGCATTTCACTTAAAAATAATGGTATATATTTATTATTATCAGTGACTTACCAGTTGAAAGAACAAAAATAAATTCAATAGATTATATATTTAAAATCTCATATTTTTTATGCAATTATGATGACTTTTTAAATATTAGTACCATATTCAGGGACATATAATGTGAAAAAATTAGTACACTATAAGAGGAAAGAAAATTGTGATATTTTACTCATAAATTTATGCAGGTACATCACCACTAATAAAAATGAGTAGTGTATATTGTATTAATGTTGAAAGGAGTAAGAGAAGCTATGTTTATGGTGATAAGAGTGCTAAATAATCAGAAGCTTGACTTTTCCAATTTTCCATCTATTACTATTTTCTAGTGTCATATCATTGTAGTAAAATAAGATACATGATATGACTTCTGTTTTCTTCAATGTGTCACAACTTATTTTTGCCTATTATGTTCTATTATAAATAATGTCCTGGATGGGCATGGGAAGAATGTGTACTATGCTTCTTTGGAAAGAATGTTCTGTATGTATCTCCTAGAGCCTTTTGGATTATACTGTTGTTCAAGTCTGCTGTTTTCTGTTTTGATCACTATCTATCTGATAAAGGTTTTAACCTAAAATATATGAGTTCCCTAAAACTTAGTAGCAATAACCAATGAACAAACAAACAAACAAATAACTAATCTAAAAATAAGCAAAGAACTCGAATAGAACATTTTTCAAAAAAAGACATGCAGATGGCCACCAGGTGTATGAAGGGATGCTCAACCTCACTAATAGTCACGAAAACATAGAAAACACCAGTGAGTTAGTACCTCCCACTTGTTAGGATGACTGTTATTTATTTATTTATTTTTAAAAAGAAAACAAAAAAAATAAAGTGTTGGAGAAGATGTAGAGAATTTGGAGCTTTTATACACCGTTGGTTGAAATGTAGAATGGTGCAGCCACTATGAAAAATATTGTGTAAGTGCTTTAAAAAATTTAAACTTGAACTATCATATGATCCAGCAATCCTTTTTCTCAGAAAATAGCCAAAGAAATTAAAATTATGATTTTGAAGAGGTACTAGACTCCCATGTTCACTGCAGCGTTATTCTCAGTATCCAAGACATGGGGACAAAAAGCTCAAATGTTCATCAGCAGACAAATGGATAAAGAAAATGTGGTATGTACATACAGCAAAATATTATTCAGCTTAAGAAAGAAGGAAATACCATCCTTTGCAACAATATGAATGGATCTAGAGGACACGATGCTAGGGGAAATTACCAGTCTCAGAAGGACTAGCACTGCACGATTCCCCTTAAATGAAGTTTCTAAAATAGTCCATCTCACAAGAGCAGAGACTAGAATGGTAGTTACCATGGGGGCCATTTCTCAGTGGGTGTTGAGTTTCACTTATGCAATATAACTAACTTCTAGGAATCTTCTATGTAACATAGTACATGTAGTTAATAATATTGTATTGTGCAATTAAAAATATATTAAGAAAATAGTTCTCATGTTAAGTGTTCTTACCACAAAAATAACAAATACAAAAGCATACAAAAACCTTTCTAGGTGTGAATAAACATTTTTATAAGTTGATTATGGTAATGGGATCATGGCTATTTGCATTGGTCCAAACTCATCAAAATGTATACATTGAATATATGAGTTCTTGGTATATTAATTACATCTCAGTAAAGCTGAAAAATAATTAGAAGATTGAATTCAATTCATATTACCACTATTAATTAAGATGTTAAATTTTCTGATTACATGAATTTTATGTTAGTCATCTTCATAATTTCAGTATATGTGTAGTTTATTTATATTTAATAAATAAATGTATAAAATTATTAAATATTCCAGTCACCAATATTTAATTTTTGTATTGCTTAGATCAGTGTAATTAGTATGAATTGTCTTATTTGTAAAATGAGATTAAGGCCTATTCACAAGGTTCACACAGTATATAGTGGCACTGTGATAACAAGCTGGTCTCTCAGTAAATATAACTTTAATAGATCAAATGAAACACTTAATATGCCTCCAAAAACTGATTTCTGGTTTCAGAGAGTTGAAAAAACAGTATATCAATACGTATTTTTGTAAGACTAGACAGAAGCACAAATGTGATTTTCTACACACGGAGTGACAATGTAATTTCTTACCCCAAGTGGAACACTTCTAACAATGAAAAAGATCTTTGCTATTAGTTGTGCTGGGGCTACAGACTAAATCATAAATGTTTTCTAACTACTACATATTCTATTTTATTTGCTGTTATATGTTTGAGCATGGTTATCCGTGTGTTAGTCATGAAGAAACTTAGTATAAAATTACCTTTCACACCATAAGTTTCTTTTCATATTTATGCCAAACTTCTATTTAGTTCATGTTCTTTCCTCTAAGAATTGGCAAAATAACTGAGGTTACTATGAATCTAGTCTTGGCTAAAATAAATAATTTACATAAATTAAGATGTTAATTAAATAGCTCAGAAATACAGGGTGGGTCAAAAGTAGGTTCACAGTTGTATGTGAAAGTTTATTCTTGCATTATTTATTAATTATTCTATGATTTTTCTATAAAAACAACTCTGTACCTACTTTTTGCTCCCCCTTGTATAGATATTGTCAAATATATCCTAAATATATAATTTACTAAAATCAGTATATTTTATAAAAATAATTTCAAGAATAATTTAGAATGAGAATAATGATTCACAGTAGTTTAGATTCAGAGTTAAACTACTTTAAGTTCACCTTTTCCCAACAAGCATGTCATTTACTAAACCATTATATATAATTTCCTAAGTGAACAAAATAACATATGTAAGTTGTTAAAATGTTACACTAAGTCCATTATTTATTTTTCTCTTTTACTATGGCCAAAGAAACAGCCAATCTATTTCCTTCTAAAAGTCCTTTCTCCATTATTTATTCTTCATAGAGAAAAGGATTGGGAACCTTTAAAAAATGATATCAAGAACATATGCAGCAATTCTGAGTTTACTGTTCTACAGTAATAATTATCCTTTATATTTTTTCCTGCTTATTTTCATAGATCTCTCAATGTTCCCTCTTATCCAATATAATGAATGAGGTGATTGTAAAATTTTGTGACCAGATAATTTAAGAAAGTTAGAAACTTTAGAAAGTTAAACACTAAACAGCTAAATAAAACTGCAACATTCGCATAGATATAACAATTTTCTGGGATGACCTATCATTCACTAAGAAAAATAATAGGAATAAAATGAACTGTTAATAAAAATAATAAAATCTCTAATATTTATTTTTTAAAAATCACAATCTGTGGAAATTTTATATGTTGACTATTTCAATTTTATTTAATTATTTATTTTTAAAGATTTTATTTGTTATTTTTAGAGAGAGGGGAAGGGAGAGAGGCAGAAAGGAGGAGAGGCATCAATGTATGGTTGGTTGCCTTTCACCTGCCTCCAGCTATGGACCTGGCTGGAGACCTGGCTTGCAACCTGGTTACGTGCCCTGGCTGGGAATCAAACCAGTGACCTTTGGGTTCAAAGGCTGGTGCCACCAACCAGAATGGACTATTATAATTTTTTTTTTTTAAAGATTTTATTTCATTATTTTTAGAAAGAGGGGAAGGGAGAGAGGCAGAGAGGGTGAGAGACATCAATGTATGGTTGCTTTTCACCTGCCTCCGGCCACAGACCTGACTGGAGACCTGGTTTGCAACCTCGTTATGTGCCCTGGCTGGGGAATCGAACCTGCGACCTTTGGGTTCGCAGGCCGGCACCTTATCCACTGTGCTACCAGCCAGGGTTATAATTTTAATCAGACAAGGATGTGTAATGAACTGACCACTCTAGCCAAGTTTCTGAAGATTACAATCTATCCTAGTATTGATCATCCAAGAAAAAGAAGGGAGTCTCAACACTCTCTCTACATGAGAGTTTGGTTTTGTAGCATGGTCTGAAACAGAATTTCACTATCTCTAATACACTTCTCATATCATATTCCCTGAAGAAATCAAGATTAGTATCTTGGTGTATATTTTTCCATACATGCATCTTTTAAGTTTGGGCTTGTACCATGCATATTTCTCCCCCAAAACATTATTTTACTTTTTGATTTAAATTTAAAAATGGGCATCTTAATATTATTTTTCTGGATTCAGATAGTATAAATGAAAATATTATTTCAGTTTTTGTTCCATTTTATTCTGTCTAGGATCTCTTCAAAATTCCTTTTCTTCTCTAAAATTTAGAAATTTCACCAGCATGTTATTTGGTATCTTTCAATATTTACAACTTATGATTTGTGCAAACATTTTCAAATTGAAAACCAGTTATCTCTTTGGTTTAGCAAGTTTTCTCTATATAGTCCTATCCTTGTTATTTCTCCTCCATCTATTAATATTTATCTTGTAATTTTTATTATTAAAATGTTGTTTCTCATGGAACTCATATGTATATTTCTTAACTTTCCTGTGTTCTGTGGTGTGTGATACTTTTTCCATTTGACATTATGGAATATTAATTTAGTTTTTATGATTAACATTTTCATGATTTCTGAAGAGATTTCTTTAGGAAATTTGATAATTTCCTAATTTATTTTATGTAGCTTAATAGTTTACTCTTCAAAACTGATGTATTTGCATTATAAATTTTATTATGTACCCTCTTAATATTCTGTTATCATTAAGCTGCAAGTAAAATGTTTTCTAAGGACTGTTCCAATAATGTAGGCTCCTGTCCTCACATTGGCCTAATGGAATTTTGGATAAGATTTAAACATTACCAATAAAGAAAATCTCAAGTCACCTAATTGTTCTAACAAATCAAATAATTTCTAGAAACAAATATAAGGTTAGCTTCAAATGAAATTAAAATTATAATAGATGTAAGTTATTCCAGATACAAATTCCTACAATTTTCCTCATTTTGCATATGAAAAAAATTAATGTCCAGAGCCAATCTATGTCTTGCTCAAAATCACATTATCGTTAGCAATCAAACCCCAAGCTTCCAAACTTCCAGATTATTCACTGGTTTCTCCTTATGTGATACACC